>JACEVL010000012.1:650000-805000 GCA_020284085.1 Aporrectodea caliginosa
ACGACCCCCAGGTTCGGAGACAAGACGAAATCTGTACAGGCCAGGGCGATCGATTATGGCGCAGTTGAAGGTGAGGTACCCCTGCGTCGCCCCGGGCGAGGTCAAGGGTAGGGTGACGAGGGGTACTTGGTCCTGTCCCTCCGAGAAGATCTCGACGAGCATAGGGCGTGCGGTGGATGATTGGTTGCTTTCGGGAAGGCTGAACGTGACATTGATATCACGGCTGTATATGACGTGATGTCTTGGTGACGCCAATCGATAGAAACTTCCACTTTGCCCTGCAATATGTTTAAACGGGTTCCTGGGTAATTTAGGATTAGGGCAAATATACTAATTTATTACTGCAGCCCAATTATAGGGTCATAGGCCAAGACTAGGGACCTGCGAATCAAAAAATTTCAGTCGAATCGAATCTTAGGTTCGAATTCAAATAAAATCTCGACTTGAATCAGCGGGTAGCCTATTATACCAGTTTGATAATCATGTCGTGTGTACTGTTTATTGTATTGTATTGTATTTGAACACTTGTTTAGGCTACTTGCTAACAGAGTCGGACCACAGTAACACAATTATCAATTTATCAATGTAGGCCCAATAACTTTTCTGCAGTTTAAAATCAATGACACTAAAATATTATGTTAATTAACAGAATTAAAATGACAAACAGAGCCAATTAGGCCTATACAAATGGTGTCAAGGATTTTTCGAATCACGACGTCATTTTGGAATCGAATACTGTCGTCCAATTTGTGTTCGAATCGAATATACAAGCTTCGCAGGTCTCTATAGCTACACTTCAGATGTATGTATGTATGTATGTATGTATGTATGTATGTATGTATGTATGTATGTATGTATGTATGTATGTATTTATGCATGTATGTAATGTATTTGAACACTTGTTATAGCGCCCCTACCAGATTTCCCATTCAGAGGCGCTCCCGACTACTGCGCGAACGCTGAATCGGAGTTTCACGCCGAAGCGCATGGGCAATTGCGAGTGAAGGACTTGCCCAGGGTCAATACGTGGCGGCTTGAGGTGGATTCGAACCCGCAAGCTTCGCAGGCACCGAACATACCCCTACACCACTGCGCCCCAGATGTAATTACAAGAATCGACAGTGCCACGATCAGTGAAAAAGAAACGTATTACAACGGGGTTTTAATTGCCTTACAGTTCAACTTAATTGCGTCTAGAACCTAATTGGCTCAATCAGGTGAGCAGTCGCTGCCCCGATTTATCTCTTCTATGATTGCCTCCTAATTGCAGTCACACACGCCCGTCCATCTTGTTTATTGACGCGAAGAGCGCGGGCCATCATTAGGAAACCATTCCTTATAATATATATAAAGGCTGTTGTGGGCCCTTCTGCTTGGAATGACCTTCTCATCCTCTGCAGGCAAAACCATTGTCTGGGTTCTCCTCCTCATCTGTTCGTTACTCTGAGACGTTTCTCTTTCCCCGGGGCTTCTACACTGAGAGCGCCTCTGAATACAGTGAATAGTCCATACTGTGAGAGGCGCTTTATAAATGTTCAGATACAATACAATGTGTGTGTGTGTGTGTGTGTGTGTGTGTGTGTGTGTGTGTGTGTGTGTGTGTGTGTGTGTGTGTGTGTGTGTGTGTGTGTGTGTGTGTGTGTGTGTGTGTGTGTGTGTGTATCTTGAGTATTTGTTATAACTATACTATTGGTTTTTACATATACCTATACATAAGTATATTTACAAGTATAAGTAAGATAACTAAACGGAGAATATAATTATATGTATACATATTATGTATGCATGGATGCAGATGGTGCAGCAGCAGCAGCTAGGCTACTCCCTCCTCCTCGTCCTCGTCTTTCTCCTCCTCATCATCAGTCCGATCTAATTAAGAAGAGACCGGGCACCCTTCGAGTGAACGGGGTCCGCATCTGTGAAATCACTTGCAGCAGTTGAAGCCGTGACCTCTGGGGGTCAGAGGTCGTGCGATGTCCCGAGGGCATCTGGTCTTAGGTCACCGGTATACGACGGTTATGTGTTTACAGATCAGCTGTGTCGTGTCGACCGTGGAAACCTTTCCTGCCGACGGCTGGGGGCAAAGACCCCTGTATATATATGTATATATATTTATATATATATTATGTATATGTATACTTTTTTATGTGTATATATATATATAATATATATATTTATATATATGTATATGCATAATTTTTTGTATATGTATATATATATTATATATATATTATACAGGGGTGAATATGAAAAGCGGAAGTGAGTTGTGCTATCGATTGGCAACATACTTCCGCCCAGTCTGTGTGACTGACTGGTGACAGCTCGCCTTGCAGATCTATGAGTGTATTTATGTATCTGTATGAAAATATGTATGATTGAGTGTATGTTATGTATATGTGTGTGTATATGTGTATGATTGCTATGTAAGATTGCGTGTATGTATGTATTGTATTGTATTGTATTTGAACACTTGTTATAGCGCCCCAACCAGATTTCCCATTCAGAGGCGCTCCCGACTACTGCGCGAACGCTGAATCGGAGTTTCACGCCGAAGCGCATGAGCAATTGTGCGTATGTGCGTATATGTGTGTATGCATAATTGCATATTATGCAAAGTTATGCATGCATACATGCATACACATACATACGTATACTGTACATGCTAAGAAGAATGATTGTCTACAATAATGCAGAGGATTTTCTCCAAAACGGACATTTACATTACAGTTTTTCTTTATTAAGCGTCACCATCTAATAACTATAAGCATCAACAGTGCTTCAAGGACTTTCTCAGACCCCACCCCATAGACAGCTACTGTGTCACCGTAGGTTCGATCCCGCACACTACGCGCTGCGAGGCAAGCCCCCAAACCAGTCGGCTGCCGTTTGGCACATTTTCCGAATTAGCGAATGAAACACTACTAATTAATTAATTAATTATCGCGGGTAATAATGAATCTTACCGTCATCGAGTTGTTCGCTTTGTACGAACGTCGTCAGGAAAAAGCCCCACTCGAAGAATCGAGCAAAGAGCGCCAACGGAAGAAAACGTTGTTTGTTTGGCCACATTGCACTTCGTTATGTGAGCATAACCATCAACCTTCAGATCAAATGCCGAATCTTCACTTATGAGTTGAGGTTATAAATGACACCATAATAATATTATTATTATTATTCCCTCTGTCGTTGTGATAAGTACGCCAAGAAAATGACAGCCGCACGCAGAATGCTCCTCGCAAATATTGAAGATAATAGTTGGTCAATAAGCACTTCTTCCTGCAGATGTTTTACGCAGCCTCGCACTGCTGACTCAGAATGCTAAGAGGTGAACTTTTGTAGTGTTTTGTGGCTACCACATACATGTACATAATATTCTTGCGGTATCCCGCGATAACGCAGATTCGTACAGTTTCTGCTATTAGTCACGCTGTAGAACGTGAAGTGTTGAAGATTAGAACACCCCGTTAGAAGCTAATGTTACTATAGTTTCAACTTATTCGGTTCGGAAGGTCTGGTCTCGGTTGAAGAGGATCGCCGAAGGTTAAACTGACACGGAACAAAATGTGTAAATTTGTACATTTCCCGTGGCTGTTGTATTGGACGTCCAAACGGAAGATATCCAGTTATATCCGGAATGCGCTCTAACGATCCAACCTTTATCTATCGAAAGTCAAACAGCTACATCGCTCGCAACATCCCCATCTTATCTCCAGCCGTAAACATCGCAGCTGCATCTACCAGTCTTGGGCCAACCGCCTATCAACGTCTTAATAAGAGCAGTCTCGGATGCATGTAGTCTAATCAACTCTAATGCACGGCAGCTTCACGCTCCACAATCTAAATAGACAAAGCGCGGCTGTTATCGTTCAGTTGGCTCGTTTCACATGCCAGCTACTAATGAGCTCCACATCTCTAGGCGCTGCTGTTCAGAGACACACGAGTCCCTGATATTCACAAGCATACGTGAGGATGCATCCACACTTCTTGTGTTCTGCCACTCCTCCTCGCGTGAACTGTCGTCATACCGATAAACCTGGCAAATGAATTGATAGTCTGCAACTTATTTGACGTCTACGACTGGCATATGTAACGATGCAGTGCGCGCACCTCTGGGCGGGAACCTTCTGCGGCGGATACAAGTGGCAGGCAGCTTGACACTGTGCTGGGTGCGCGTCTGTCAAGCAGATGATTGACGTCAAGGCTGGAGACGTCAAGGAAATGGAACGTGTCATTAAATGGACAAATTTATATAGCGCTTTC
The DNA here is from genome assembly GCA_020284085.1 of Aporrectodea caliginosa. Lineage (NCBI taxonomy): Eukaryota > Metazoa > Annelida > Clitellata > Crassiclitellata > Lumbricidae > Aporrectodea > Aporrectodea caliginosa. The sequence goes on from JACEVL010000012.1 coordinate 654,261, forward strand.
GTAGATTATGCGCCTCAGCATCGACTGCACTGATTAGGAACTGTGATCCTATTGATGTAATACGTCAGTTTTAACCTATCTTGGTTCTGTCGATTCTCTTAATTACATCTGTCATAGTTGTTAGCTCTTTGTGGTTTATATCAGTGTTATTTTATTATTATTATTTTTATTTATAATACTACTAATAATAATACTATTAACAGCAGCAGCAGCAGCAGCAGTAGCAGCAACAACAACAACAACAGCAACGACAACAATAATAAAAATAATAGTAGTAGTATTAGTAGTAGTAGTAGTAGTAGTAGTAGTAGTAGTAGTAGTAGTAGTAGTAGTAGTAGTAGTAGTAGTAGTAGTAGTAGTAGTAGTAGTAGTAGTAGTAGTAGTAGTAGTAGTAGTAGTAGTAGTAGTAGTAGTAGTAGTAGTAGTAGTAGTAGTAGTAGTAGTAGTAGTAGTAGTAGTAGTAGTAGTAGTAGCAGCAGCAGCAGCAGCAGCAGCAGCAGCAGCAGCAGCAGCAGCAGCAGCAGCAGCAGCAGCAGCAGCAGCAGCAGCAGCAGCAGCAGCAGCAGCAGCAGCAGCAGCAGCAGCAGCAGCAGCAGCAGCAGCAGCAGCAGCAGCAGCAGCAGCAGTAGCAGCAGTAGCAGCAGCAGTAGTCGTAGTACAGACAAGTTTAACCATTAGCGGGCATAGGAGATAAAAGTTACCCTCCAGCTGTACGAAGTATGCACGCAAGTGGCGACAGTGGCAACTGAGCCTGACACGCGATCCGAACACTTATTATGACAATTTAATTGACTTCGTAATTGCTGTCAACAGTCGGGTCAGAAATGCCTTCTCCGGTTGCATTCTCCACTCTAATGTTCTCCAGTTACGGAAATGATTGCCTTCAGAAATAAATCGCCGTTTCGTAGCATATTGCCAGCACACGCGACTGACGCGAGGCAACTTTAGAACCGTGGCAAGTGCAGTTATGTTGGTGCTTGTTGACGCCTACGACAGGATATGAAGGCGTTGCATGAGTGCCATGAATTTAGATTGATAAAACGTGTAGAAGGGTTAGTGATGTCTTAATGGCAATTAACAATTTAAACAGTATCATATAGAAATATTTGTGCTGTGTTGCATTTGAAGTGCAGTGGCGTAATTAAAAGTCGGTTTTCGAGTAGACCTTAAATTAAATCCACGAATGGGCAGATAAATTCTTAACGACGGATGGTTAGGTGGATAGAAAGATGATTGTTGTCCGGGTGAGTTGATAGATGTATTAATGGGTTGATTGGATAGACAGATGGGAGGACAGATTGGGTGGATGAATGGGTGGATGAATGGGTAGATGGAAGGATGAATGAATGGGTTGGGTGGATGGAAAGGATGGAGGGTGAATAGGTGTGTGGATGCATAGATGGATGGATGTATGTATGGGCTAGTGAATGGATGGATAGATGAATGAATGGATGGATTGGCCAACGGATGCAACTTAATATGTGCCATATGTTATATGGTGGCACACTGGCACAGCCGCACAGTCCAAAGCAACACAATAAGATGCCAATACTATTATAATACTGCAGGGTTTAATTGGCTGAACGTGGTCCTCATCCTAAACAGTGAATGTTCCAATGGGCGCCCGCAGAAAGTTTTGTGATACCTTCCTGCTTTGACGACAAAATTTGTCAACGTCATGCTATTGACTGCTGCTTACAGACAATCGGGCTTTTTTTACCTCTCCATATTAACGGAATAGCCTACCACTTGCACGAAGTCACTGTTGATGTTGAAATCCATCCAGATTGTCTGCTAGTTTATAACATTCAAGCGTTTGACTAAACATTGCATGCTTATGAAAATAACTAAACAAGTGCAACCAGAGTTCTGTAATTCAATTATCAATTACAAATAATTCAAATTGCTCTTTCTAATTTACATATACAGATTCAAACTCCAGGGAGGCAGTGTCCCCTTGCTTCAACGTACACACGCCTACGAATGCTGAAGTGATCCAGAACAGGCTATAATGGATCTCAATGTACTGGCGGAATTATTTGAGAAGGCAGTTACAAGAAGTGCCTCATTATATAGACCTAGAGCTAAAGCGCCTCTAGCGAGTGACTGCAAGTGCAATTTTCTTATACCACTCGCCCTTGCCTTATCATTTCGGTTTTTCCTTTCATTATCATCTGATTCATCTCTTACGTTGTCTGAATTACCTTACGTTATTAACTTCTATAGAGCATGCTATGCTCATAATAACAGCAGTAGTAGTCAAAAAGTGCTTACTCTGAACTTGTCTGTCGACCAAAACGTCCTATAAAGAGCTAACTTTGGGTTGTAAATAAAGAAAATAATACACTTATCTTTTCTAACAGAATCAACTCTTCAAGCTAAACTATCCCGATTCCACTCCTGCGCTACTCCACGACCGCCATCATCACCGATTACCACCGTAGCACCATGCTGTCTCTTCGGCTTTACCACCTCGAACTCTGACCTGGTATTGAAACGGACCAAGCGACCTGGTTATTGTGAATTTAATTTGATTAAAGATAGAATCTCTAATGCCATAGACGTTAGATGCAAGATAGAATCTCTAATGCCATAGACAGAAACGAATACTCATTAGGTATCTTTTTTGACTTGGCTAAGGCCTTCGACACTGTAGATCATGGGATTCTACTAAGTAAATTGGAAAGGTATGGAATACGAGGCAACCAACTCCAATGGTTTAAAAGTTATTTAGAAAACCGTTCGCAATGTGTCTATTGCAATGGCTCCCTCTCTGATCTAAAAACTATCAAATTTGGTGTACCACAAGGGTCTAACTTAGGGCCCCTGCTATTTCTAATTTATATAAATGACCTCCCCAATGTTTCTTCTAAATTGTACTTTATATTGTTTGCAGACGACACAAATGTCTTTTATTCCCACAGTTCTCTGGAAACCCTGTTTCAAATAGTAAATGAGGAACTCACACTAGCAGCAAATTGGTTCTGTGCCAATAAACTTACCCTGAACCTTGATAAAACGAATTATATCTTATTCAAGTCTCATAGGAAACCTTGTCCCTCGCAGTACCCTATACTAAGCATTAATGGAACTCCCCTCTCCAGAGTTGAGTCCACAAAATTTCTGGGAGTCTATGTAGGCCAGCATCTAACATGGAAGGACCACATAAAATGTATCTCTTCAAAAATTGCTAAAAATACTGGGATCATAGCACGCACTGCATACCTCTTACCACCCTCTGTTCGCATAAAATTATACTATACACTTGTATATCCATACTTAGCATATTGTAATCTGATATGGGCATCGACCTACACCACTAGATTGCATAGACTGATAATACTGCAAAAAAGGGTAATTCGCATCGTGGCTGGTGCTGCATATGGATCACATACTGCCCCACTATTCTACAAGTTTAACATACTAAAATTTGAACAAATCAAGCTTTATCAAACTGGTGAATTCATGTACCGTTATGACCATGGCTTGCTTCCTGCTGTTTATAAGGGCTTTTTAGTCTTGCTTCAGAAATACATTCCCATTCTACAAGAAACTCTAGGAATTATAGATACATCTTTGCTCGTACTAACTCCCGTCTGTTCTCAGTTAGAGCTACTGGACCTTCAATCTGGAATAACATTCCACAAGGAATTAGGCAATCTCCGTCATTAGTATTGTTTTAAAAAAAGCTACGAACGTATTTGATTGGTGTTAATAATAATGTTTCTGGATGAATCCTAATGTCTGTGCATAATACTTACCTCCCACGCTGCCACGCATGTTTTCTTCTGCAATGATTCATTTTTTTTGGTTTTTTTTTTTTTTTGGTTTTCCTAATTTAGTTAAGATTCTGATTTGCCTAATTTGGTTAAGATTCTATCAAGTAATAGAAACTACCTACTGTCATACTTAGTAAACATTTCTAGGCCGTTGCATCTTTTTGTTTAACTTGTACATAGGTGGTCCTACTTAGTGGGATTAATGATCCCTTCAGGGCCTTTCCTTGTGGCCATCTCCTATCGTTTGTGTACTTTGTAACTCTGTAATTGTAAGATGATTGTTTGGTTTGGTTACAAAATAAAATGATTTGATTTGATTTGATTTTGATTTAGCGCCGGTGAAAAGCTTGTCTCCCTGCCGTGGCTTTTGTGTGGTGCTGAGAAATTTCGAAGATTTACATATGTAAATTACATTACATTACAAGCACAGACCTGCGACACTTTATAAAATATTGAAAATAACATTAATTAGCAGCCAGCATAACGATACTGGGCCAATGTCGGGCCAACGATGGTCCAAAAATGTGTTTGTGATGGCAAGGAATTTCTACTAAAGCTTAAAAATAGAAAAGATTAGTCTCAGCTCGATTCTAGTTATCGCTGATTGGTTTAATTAAGTGAATTGCCGCCTACAATTGGTTGTAGGCCTAATTAACTGCAGACCTTTGACAGCATTTTCAATTAAACGGGATGCGCAGTTTTCTTCACTGGTGAGGTAGCGAAGGCTTTTAGCCATTGTAAACAGCATTCAATTGAGGGAATTAATTAAAGGTGAACGGAATGCGCACCTGATCCTGAAGAACACGACAGAGAGTGCCGCTGAATGAAACACTTTGTCCGAACGTATGTCTTGTGTACGGTAGGCCTACGTGTAACTGTATATGCAGACATCAACGGTAGGCGTAATCATTAATTTGTATAGCGCCACTCCAAGAGAAACATCGCAGAGACGATGCCAACGCGACAACCAAGCTTTCTCAGTGGTGGGCCCCTCGACCTGAAATGCCTCCCTCTGGGGTTTCCCATCTTTCCCAGAACCTTCTCTCCAATGTTCTTTTCTCACATTAAGACTGTTCTTTTTGGTCGTGCTGGAGTTGGGAGTGCCTCTGAGTAGTTTTCTTGAAGGGGCGCTGTATAAATGTTCGATATGAATGAATGAATGAATAAATGAACGTTGAGACCACAATCGAAGTGCTTTTCAATCGACTGCGGCAGAGATACAGAGACCGATCAAGACCATTAATAACTTCTCCATGTCCTAATGGCTTCTGTAGCGCCATTATAACAAGGTACAAGGCATTCAGTCGATGGTCGCTGTCAGAAAGACCGTGGACGTTAGTATGGGCGTCCGTCGAAAATTTCTTTAAGGGCTGCAAAATATTGAATTGTTGGCAGAGGGAAATAACAAGGGTGCCGAAAGCAACCTATCACGTCACCCTCAGCGCTCGCTCCCGCGATTAGGGGGGGGGAAGGGGGTCTTGCGCGAATCCCAACAGCCGCCAGCGCTTCTGGAAGGATTTGACATAATATGGAGACTGTTGTTAGTGTTCTCGGATCCGTTTTCAGCTATATCTGAACGTTTATTTTAGACGCAAAGCTGTTTAAAGTTTCAATGTTTTTATATATTTTTAATTTTTCAGGTTATCTCGACTAGCTTGGATATAAAATAAAATTGTGGAAAAAATTATAGCCATTCATTGTTAACAGCTATAATAATAAGTAAATTAGTTTAAATATGTGCAAAATCCATGGGGGCAAAGCCCCTTGCCCCTCCGAACGCCCTTGGACGCCAGTTGTATTCTGTTCAGAAACCAAGTCGGAGTACGATAGGTCAGGGTCACCAGAAAGGTCAGGTGATGTTGGGAAAGCATTTTTATACAAACAAGTCTCAATTTACGACCTGACTGGTGGGATTCGAAGGAGAATACGTTTATTCAAGGCGCACATATCGCAGTTTACTAGGCAGATCATTCCACAAAGCCACAACTCTTGCACTGAAGAATTTCTGCCCTAATGCTCCTTTCGGTTTCTTAAATAATTTATACCTATGTCCCCGAGTTTGCCTAGTTTGGTGCTAATTGAAAAAACCTAGACCACTACACTGTCTCCCACTCCAGTATCAATCTTGTAGGCTTCAATTAGGTCTCCTCTGCTCCTCCTTCTCCCTAATGTTTATAGTCCACACCTTTTCAATGTTTCTTCACAGCTCAAATCCTTGCAACCCCAAATAATTTTTTGTAGCTCTTCTGTCCTTGTATTTTTGGTAGTTGAATGTATGCGTGCTTTTTCTTATGTCTGTGCGTGAAGTCATTGCTAATGAAGGCAAACTTCCTATGTACGTAATACTTATGCTTCAATGCCTTGTGGGCTGTGTCCCATCTTATCTCCCGGAGTTGTGTGTTTCGGTCTCATCCATTCCTGGCCGTAGATTTCTTGGCCCTGCTGAATAATAATGACCCGTCATTTGTTCCTCAACCAGACTATCCACAGTGCAGCACAGAAGCTTCTCTCCAGTGGAATGGGTTTCCTAGCACTTCAAGACACGAGCTTCTTTGTCATTCTTTACCTCTGTTCGCTCTATCTTTCTGGAACATGTTACAACATAGGTAGGTTATCTTGGAGGGGCGCTATTGAAGTCCTCTGAATGAATGAATGAATGAATGAATGAACACAAGCTTCTCGGTCTTTCTTTACCTCTTTTTCGTAAGCACTTGAACCATTTTGTTCGACCCTGGTTTTCCATCGTTAGGTCAAGAGCGCCTCTGACGAGTCTTCCTGATAGAGGCGCTATATAAATCTTGGATTAAAATTACAGTAGGCTTCAGGATAGCCACTTCAAGGCATAAATAAGGAAGACAGAGCAATGACACTGAGTTTACTTTTTAACCGGTTTATTTTGGTATGCGGCCCTTCGCCCAAAGACCAAAACACCTGGAACACTTGAACAATTCCCCCAACGACCTTTACATCACGATTCGCTAAACTACGTATGGGTTTAAAGATAACAAACAATTCTGTCCAATCCCGTCAGCAAGTCATCAATCCCTCCCTAATGACAAAATTCTCCATCAGCCCAATTCCGTAGCATATATTTCTACGCTAAAGAGTCCGACATCCCTTCGATTTAGCTTAGGGCTTTGACAGCTGTTTCGTCCGAGACCTGTATAGTACGAAAAAATATTTCGTTAGAAAATAGAAAGTATAGCGGCGTTAAATAACGATATTGACGAGAATGTTATGCTCCGGTCGCCCTGGTCCGGGTGTCGGACCCGGGAGGTCCGGGTTTCGACGGCGATGGCAGTGGAGGAGACAGAATGGGCAACGGATGGGCAACGAACAACGGATCATCATCATCATCGTCCAGGTAACAACACCTTGGAGGAATCACGCCACCCATGAAATTACATAATCATCAATCAATTAATCAATTAGTGGTATGATATCTTGCGCACTCTCCCGCATGTAGAGAGACCGCCGAGGCGTCCTCCCTCAGACGAGCGGGCCCCAGAAGTATTGGCTCGGGCTCTTCTCGTCCTCCGACGTGAAGAAATCCGTTCCGGCTGTCACGAATTCGTCTAGGCTGATGTCACCGTCGTGGTTCGTGTCGATGGCATGGAAGGAGTCCTTTGCAAGGGAAGGGTCGATACCAAGGATCTGGAAGAAGAGCGCGTACTCCTCCTTCTGGATCCTACCGTCAGCGTTGGCGTCGACTGCGCTGAAGAAGATTGGAAGGGGACCGGCCAACGCCTCCTTGAGCTTCGGCGAGTGCAGCTGTTTCTTCACCGTTTCGACAAAGACGGGCTCTGTCAGTTTCGTGCCGTCGGAAACGACACCTTTCAGGTAGTGCTCCCAGACCTATGAACAACACAAACAGATGGACAGTCGTACGACTTGTTAGTTATATGCGTGAACGCCCTTATAAACGCTTCTATTAAGATATCAAATCACGCAGAGTATATAAATATGTATATTGTAAGTTATTATTATATTATAATATCTGTCTATAGGCCTACAATATATAAGTATATTGTACATATTATATGAATATCTATTTATATGAAATGCTAAAATCATTTTAAGAGTCTTCAACTGCGGCGTTACAAGATTGTAGGATTATATTCAATTATCGATTTCTTTGTTGTATCATGTGACACACTGTACTGTACATAGTAGGCCTATATCGGTTTGAATATTATTTGCCTAAGTAGTAAGTACCAAGCAACTCTTTACAGACGGACAGACAGAAAGACAGACGGACAGGCACACAGACATCTGCACTTAACACCGTTTCATTTGGTCGTATGGAGCCAAGCGAGATTAATCGAATAAGACAACATCTGAATGCTCTTAACATAATTTTATTATAATAGATATCATATTTATTTATATATAATATATATATAATATACATATATTATATATATATATGCAAGACATAGCGCCATAACACAATATGTAGGCCCTACGTCCATATTTTCAAGCATTTTCCTTCGTTCTTAAAGCGACCCGACACGTATTAACTCGCCTAATAAGGCATGGAACGTGTCACAATGAGGCGGAGCAGCAACTCGGCCGATGACAGACGGTAAGTGCAGTAATGACACTTCTTTCTGACGACGAACGGAAGATGTCGAGATAAATTACTGTCGTAACTGCTGCAGCAGCTGCAGCTGAGTAAAAGGATCTCATGTAAAGGCATCTACTTTACTAACTTGCTTTGTAAATAACAATGTACTGTAAAGCAAATGAACACTTTGCTGGTAATCCGTGCTTAGATGTTTTGTCCATCGTGCAACGAAGTCTTATTATTTCTGTAGAATGTGTTTTTCTAATGATTGGAAAATTTGTCAGTAAAGCCACAAAGTCTTGCTTGGACGAATAGTTGATTTAATCTAGTGACTCTTATAGCGCAGTTATTGCAAGGTACAAGACATGATGGTCGCTGTAAGAGAGACCGTGAACGCCAGTTCTGTTGTATTCTGCTAAGAAGCCAGGTCGAACTACGATAGGTCAGAGTCACCAGAAAGGTCAGGTGATGTTGGGAAAGAGCTTTGATACAAACGAAGTCTCAAGTTTGGACCTGAATGATATTAATTAGCAGTCCGAAAGCAACGCGTAAGATTGACGGTACTCGACGGAGAATTTTGAAATAGAATGCTAGACATTAAGATTGCAAAATATATTGGCAAAGAGACATGGAGACAAAGAGACATAGGCATGGAGATAAAGAACCATAGACAGGGAGATAAAGAACCATAGACAGGGAGATGAAGAGACGGAGAAGCGCAGAGACCCGGACAGGTAACGATGGAGCAAGCCAGAAGAAAGACCATCGTCCTTCTTTCCGTTGATTGTATCTCTTAGTTGGTTCTGTCTGTCTTTGTCTGTCTGTCTGTTTGACCGTCTGTTTCTCTCGCCTCCTTATCTCCTCCATGTCCACGTGCTCGTTCTCTGTCTCCTGTTGTCTGCCTGTCTGTCACTTTGCCTCTCTTCCCGTCTCTGTCTCTATCACCATTCTTATCTTGTCCTGTCTTGTCTTCTGTCCCTAACAAGCTGTGTACTGTCCTTATCAAACTGTTTCCTTATTCGGTGATCTATCTACTGTACTTTGGCGACCTGTTTCCTTGTCTAATAGTTTTTATTGGTGTATCTTATCTATAATATCATATATCCTATCTATATTGATTTTCTCATTAATAAAAGCTCTTATCTACAGTATCTATTTCGTTTGTCGCGATTCTATCTTGCACTTCAATATCTAGGGCGTCATTCGATAACGCTTCTAAATATAAGAGGGAACGACCTAATCACTCAAAAATGGGGAGTGCGCACCTGTTCATAAGCTATGTCTTTGTCTATAATCCTTAATTTTCTTAACACTGTTCTTTAATATCTACTTTTTTTTATAGGATAGCTAAGAATTTATTGCCTAGTTTTCACTCAACATAGTTGGCCATGATGCATTCTTTCAACAAATTTTGTCTCAGGTGGACCTGGCTTGCGGGACCTTCCGCCCCTTTTAGGTCTCCTAAATTTTATGTATTTACGACCTGTATGTTAAGCTGGTCACCGAATAAAGCATGTTATATTATGTTATGTTATGTTAATAATTATGTCTTCTAACCTGCACGAGCTTGTGCTTGAGGTCCGCTCCTCTGGCAGCGTCGAGTTTCTCGCTGGTGACGAATCGATCGGCCATTCCTTCGAAGTCATTCCTTGTGATTGCTCCGTCCTTATCGAAATCGATACGCTTGAAGTAGGTCTTCAGCTTCCTCTCAATGAATTTATCGCCCATGTTAACGATCTATCTAGACAACAGAAGAATGAGAAATCGAAGGTGCAGGTTCGCGGACTACTCAGCGACTGATGATTGCTCAAGGAACGGCTCGGCTCAGTGTCAAGTCGACTCCGATCTGAACAGTTCTCAGTGAGGCTGTGGCGGTCAGGGACGACGGTTATAAGGGAGCGGCGACGGCGGCGGCATCCGATATAGACCCTGTAACCGAATAGGCCCGGAGCCCGGTGCACATTTATAGGGTCTACGGTGGTTGGCATATACATAGATCGAATGTACGCGCGCATTAGTGTATTATGTATTTTCTATTAACCGTTGGCAGCTGACGCTATTCCGAGAGCCAAGCGCCGTCCACCTAAGGACAGGTAGAGGAGGCAGCGGCGGAGGTTAACCAGGAACAAGGCAGGTGTGTGTATACATAGCGAGTGGATGGCGGGATTAGCTGCTCACACAGGCATCCACCCACCACCAATCGCTTGGCTTATCTTTCCTCGACTTGGCAAGCACCTGCTATTAGCTGTTAAAGAGAGCCGGACCTCGGGGTTGGAGTTATAATATCCAACCACGATCTATCGCTCTGTCGTTTCGCTGTCTGCGTGTTTCTCTCTCTGTCTATCGCTGTGACTCCGGCTCTGTCTGTGCGTCTGTCTGTTCCTGTCTGTCTGTCTTCGTCTGTGCCTGTCTGTGTCTCTGCGGTCAGACTCTTTCTTTAGTGGCAGATTATGTTTGGAGATGGGCCTCGCCTGTCGACGCGTAGACGTGATGCTGTTGCTTAACGGACGGGATGAGACGGCCGTGGGTATAGGCCCCACTCCTGCTGATGCCAGGGAGGCTGATGGTACGACTGCGGAAGTTGGCAGGTCGTCTATCACGCAAAAAACGTCGTCGTTTCTCGGACGGGTGAGATCATACTCTGGCGGGGATGATGGCCAGCATGCATAGGTACTACTAGGGCAGTGGCGTAAGTGTCGAGTCCAGAACAAGGAAAGGGATCAAAGACCTCAAGACCAATGGTCAAGATTTAGACCTTTCATAGGGCGCAAAGAAAAGAGCAGAGACCACTGTTATTGTCGTTATCGTGATAGGATAGGATCTTCTTTATTGGTCCGTTTGTAATAAGCACACAGAGGCAAAAGCCAAACAAGAAAACATAATTGACAGAGTTACAAGTATCACCAATGCTAAAGCATCAATTTAACAGCGTAACTTAAGTATTTAATTTTGCAAAGGTATTCAAATGTGCAAGAATTTGTGATTATCACCATTATCACCATTGCCAAATCTATAGATATCAACAACGCCAGAAAAGCTGAGTCGCGGGAACCAGATATCTACAGGCGCTCAGACCAAAATACCCAGACCATTAATTAACCAGACCCAGACAAAATACCCAAAGACCAATGACAGGACCAAATTGTCAAATGCCCAAACCAAAGAGATAAGTATACCCAAATATGAAGACGAAAAAATAAATTGGATTAAGGCAAAATAAGCAAGCCCAAATGCCAAATTATAGAACCTGAAGACGAAACAAATAAAATTGATAAGTACAGTGGAAGTAGGTCGGAGAAGACACCGAGACCACAGATGTGAGTCTCAACGGATATAATTTCCTTAGTCTAGTTTTATCTTTTCTGATTCGACCAAGACCTCATACGAGTTAACCCTAGGGCTACCAAGCTTTTTTTGTAACACGGACTACCAAGGGGGGGTGGTTACCACCCCCCCTGGATTTCGTGTTTGGTTTTACATATCATAACTTGTAATATAGCATTGGATTCAGCATTCATTTCTGCACAGAATGGTATATTTAGTTGTACATTATGTGAATGCGCCTCGAAATTACATCACTTTTAACAACGGAACCCATTAATTAGCAATATTGTATATTATTGCGTACATTTTGTACTTTTTGGATAAACAAATATAAGATTATGTGTGTTTTGAAACTAATCTATGTATAAAAGATACACAAAATCATCCCTACACATGTTTATATAGTATAAATGTACATCCATACATATATATCCATACATATATATCGGTTTACGTTATAACGCTGTATTCAGCCATTTTCATACAGATTACGCGTATTATTATTTATTTTGATCACTTCCGGTATTCAAAAGACAAAGATGTAGGTATGCAAATGAAGCCCTTCATTCCCTCTAAAGAATGGTATCTTTGTTTCTCTTCCAGGAAGACAAATGAATTAGCTACAGACAAAAAACTAAGGGGGAGTCCTTCCATTCAGCCATTTTTCACGCATATTACGCGTATTATAATTTATTTTGAGCACTTCCGGTTGTCTCAGGTCAACTCAATGACCATAGAAATGTAGCCCCACATTCCCTCTATAGAATGGTATAATTTGTGTCTCTTAATATTAAATGACGGATAAGATATAGTCGAAAATCTAGGGGGTGGTATCCACCCCCCCTGGTACCTCGGGTATATTGGGTATAACTTTTGAACGGTGTGAGATATCATCTCACATTTTACCTCAAAACGTGTGCAAATGAACCCCCTACAGCTATCTAAAAAGTCAAATTTTTATTCCATACGGAAAAAGTTTGAGATGAAAAAAACCTAGGGGGGTGGCAACCACCCCCCCCTTGGTAGCCCGAGGGTTAACCTATAATCTGGTTTATATATATTCCTGTCTTATGCACAGAAACCCGAGTCTAATATTGTCGTGTATAAACTAATCTGATTTGGACCAAATCAAGGTTATTCTAATCTATAATTCACGTCTCTTGGCTTATAAGATATCTAATAAATTATGTAGGTACGGAAGCCGACTTGTGAGACCGCTTGGCTAAAAACGTTCCAGCCGACTCGTACAGATTACTCTAATTTGGGACATGAAACCAGATCCCCCCAATTGCCCTGCAGTGCCATCGATTGGTACTAAGTCGTTAGCTCATAAGTTATTGGCCCTTAACTTAATAATTGCAGAAAAATAAAACTACATGTACGTTAGCTTCATGGTTAGCAGTAATAACCTGGAAAGTGGGTCAGTTCCTTAATGTACGCACGCATTAGTGTTTTATGTATCTACTATTAACCGTTGACAGCTATTCAGAGAGCCAGATCCACCCACCTGTGAATATATAGGTGCGGCAGTTAACCAGAAACACAGGCAGGTATGTTGTATACATAGCGATTGGATGGTGGATTAGTGCTCTGTCTCTGTCTCTGTCTGTATCTGTCTCTGCCTCTGTCTCTGTCACATCTATTAAACCTAAGACATTTTAACATAAAATAATAGCCAATAATATCCTGGACCAAACTTTAATCGGATTAGCCAACGCCTACACATTTTTATTTTTTGTTTTTCTTGTAATCGCATTGCGTTCTGACAATGTGTTATGAATAAACGAAGATTCTATTCTATTCTGTCTCTGTCTGTCTCTGTCTCTGTCTGTCTGTGTCTGTCTGTATGTCTATCTGTCTGTCTGTCTGTCTCTCTCTCTATATATATATACATATATATATATATTCTGCATATATACATATACACATATATAATATATATATATATATATATATTCATTTATTAAGAATCGGGTTGACAAACCGCAACCTGGTACAAGGTCAAGAAGGAATATAACTGCTAGGAAGAAATCTAGGGAGGAGAAAAAGAAAGTTCAACTCTGGGATTGGGAAATGACAGTAAGACCAGTCAGCTGCGCTTTAAAAGGTTTGGATGGATGGATGGATGGATGGATGGACGGACGGACGGACGGACGGACGGACGGACTGACGGAATGATGGATGGATGGATGAATGGATGGATGGATGGATGGATGGATGGATGGATGGATGGATGGATGGATGGATGGATGGATGGATGGATAGACGGATGGATGGATGGATGGACTGACGGACGGACGGACGGAATGACGGATAGACGGACGGACGGAAAGTCATAACTCAGAACAAACAAACAGGTAAGACGTCAGACTACAATGTTTTCAATTAAACTGTTTGTATGGACAGACGAATGAGTAAATGGATAGATCCGTACATTAGCATCCACCCGGCAGGGAATTCGGGAGTTCAAACAGGTAAGAAATTAGGGTAGAATGTTTGCGATTAAACTGGAGGACGACAACTGTTTTTATGAAGAGAAACATTACTGATGTGCCCTACAACTTAGACTCTTGTGGACTTAAAAGTAAACCAGCGCACTTACAAAGCATAGTTTTGTTTTCAGAAATCAAGTAGAGGCACCCCGATCCGGGCATTTGCTGTGGTTGGTCCCTCTACTTGGAATGACCTTCCCCCTCACTAAGGGCTAAACTAATGACTGGTTTTTTATAATTGGTCTACGATCTATTTTATCAAAACTCATCATGAACGGCAGTCAACTAATTTGAAAGCAGGTAATTAATAACCCCTTCACTGGGGAAGCCGTATATATACGTCATAGCGTAGCCTTTCGGCTGCCGCCAAAACCAAAACGTTCAGTAAATCGTGTCGAATGGATGAAAACCAGGTCGTACATGTATTTCAAATATGGAAACATTCTGACGGTTTTAATTGTATTGTATTTGAACACTTGTTATAGCGCCCCTACCAGATTGCCCATTCAGAGGCGCTCCCGACTACTGCGCGGACGCTGAATCGGAGTTTCACGCCGAAGCGCATGAGCAATTGCGAGTGAAGGACTTGCCCATGCAGAGTCCCTACGCGGCGGCTTTGAGGTGGATTGGAACCCGCAACCCTCCAGCCGCAAGGCACCGAACATACCCCTATACCACCGCGCCCCAGTTGTATTGTGTTGTATTGTATTGTACTCCACGTTTATATTGCGACCGAGCCACCCGCAGTAAAGATCCGAGAAATTAATCTCTGATAAACCGACCGACCCGAAATCGAACCCGGGCCGCCGGCGTGACGAGCGGGCTACCAACCCACTCAGCCACTCAGGATCTCTAATGTCACGGAAGAATTGGCCGGGAGCCATAAGAGACGACTTGAGATGCCTGGAGATGTCGTGGCGATGGACAGAGAAGAGTGAAGGAGATGCGTTGCAGACCTGCACGGTAAGGACTAAATACTAAGTAACTAAGTAATGTAAGTAAGTAAGTAAGTATATTCCTTATTAACCAATTGCTAATCGCACTTTGGTGTACAGACAATCTTATAAATACAGTAAAAAGTATAAAGTATCTTGACAATAAACTTTATCGCATCAAGTAAGTTAGTGACAATGTCGCTTAATAAACCAGCTGCCACGAATTGTGAACAATAAACCAATAAACCTTAATAAACCAGTAAACCTTAATAAAACAACTGTCACGAATTGTGAACACCGAACATGGCTCTCTCGATGCCTGGCTTTCACCATTTTTACGCACCCTGGACAAAGAGATATGTTTTCAAGGTAGCATTTCTGCCGGACTTTTTCTACACATTTAGAGATTATTTGATTGCAAAATACGAAGAAATTGCTTTTCAGTGGCATGAAATGCGTGGGATGTTGACGTGACCTAGCGTCAGATAACATAGGGACTATATTGCAGACGCACGTGCGGCAAAAAATATATGTTTCCTCTTTCGGTCCCGGCGAAAAAACTAACCTAAATGGCGACTGTTCACTCTAAGGAGCGACTTAAGGAATGACTGTTTTGAGATTCTATATAATTTATCAATAGTCAGACAAAACAAAGCTAATTTCGTGGTTCACCCACCCTCGACACCCTTCCGTCCATCCATCCGTCCGTCCGTCCGTCCGTCCGTCCGTCCGTCCGTCCGTCCGTCCGTCCATCCATCCATCCATCCATCATCCATCCATCCATCCATCCATCCACCTATCCGTCCATCCGTCCGTCCGTCCATCAGTTTCTGTCCGTCCGTCCGTCCGTCCGTCCTGTCCGTCCGTCCATCCCATCCATCCATCCATCCATCCATCCATCATCCATCCATCCATCTATCCACTCTATCCGTCCATCTGTCTGTCCGTCCATCAGTCTGTCCGTCCGTCCGTCCGTCCGTCCGTCCATCCATCCATCCGTCCATCCATCCACCCATCCATTCATCCATCCATCATCCATCCATCCATCCATCCATCCATCCATCCATCCATCCATCCATCCATCCATCCATCCATCCATCCATCCATCCATCCATCCATCCATCCATCCATCCATCCATCCATCCATCCATCCATCCATCCATCCATCCATCCATCCATCCATCCATCCATCCAACCGTCCAGCAGAGAAGGTAGCGCGCTGTTGCATGACAAACCTTCCAGCGTAATATAAAATGCTGAAGAGCAATGATGAACTGCATCCGTATGAATATTAGAAACTCAATCTCAATGTCAATTAAATAAAATATTCGAGTAGTGGCTGAAATTTACCCTAAAAGTCATTCGCAGAGACGGATGTGGGGTATACATCCATACATTGATCAATCAATCAATCAATCAAATCAATCAAATCTCTTTTATTGAAGCCAAATGAAAACACATAACATTTCAACATAAAGTATCAGGATTGGCCGCAAGAGGAGTCCCAAAAGGGATCAAGATCCCGCTAACTAGGGACACCTAGAACAACATTTCAGAAATATGAATTAGCTAAATCCTTGATAAACATACATACACACATGCATTTATGAGTACAGATAGATAACACATATACATACATACATATATACAGGGGTACGCTAGTGCAATACAGATTCACCAATGCAATACAAGAATACGCTAATGCAATATGTGGTACGCTAAATATTATTAATATTAAACCTGGACGATAATAACCATTAAGTATACGGGTTACCTGGCTCTGAAGGTCGCTGGAAAATTTCGCCTCCACTTCGCAGCTTCAGCCGTCTTCCGTGACAAATGTGTTCTGATTATTTTTTGGGCCAGCATCTCCCACGGCTGAGGCTGGGGCTCGGCGTTGCGCTGCCGAGGATCTCCGAAGACACGGGCCGGTCTGTCCCGAGATATTTTTGGGTCTCCTATATCATAGCGAATGTCTGCAAAGCCGACCCCGTAGACCTTTACGGATATTTAGGCTTCGACCAATGAGACGCAGACATACACTCAAGCATACTTACAAAGACAAGCACATGCATACCCTCGTCTGTGATGTAACATGATGAAGCAGCTTGTAAATTAGTTGCAAGTAATTATTATAGGATAATGCAAATGTTGGCTTAGATGTGTTACATCAGAATCCAGAGCAGAGGAGTAATTCCGTAAGTCAATTCCGAGAGGCAGGTGCGGGTATGAAGTGATAGCGACTTCATTCTCTTAGCCCCGGCATATGAGGACAGATGGCCGTTCAACTCCCGCGCCGCGTGATCCGCCCTTCGAATCATTTTATAGGACGTTGTATGGAGCCTCGACATGTCTTCTACCCTGCAGGTGGAGTTTGATTTCAGACCTCTGGTTTCACAGTTCGCCACGCTATTTGAAGTAGGATACGCATACAAATGCTAAGCAATTTGTTGCAATGTAAGGTAATGCTATGTGAATATCAATGTTAATGCGAATGTAATGCTAGGCAATGTTTTGCAATATAATGTAACGTTGTGTCGCAAATTAATTCATGTGATGTGATACGACCCAAAGTAGTGCATACAATATGTAATGTGAATATGTTTCGTAATGCGATCTAATGCGATGTCAATGGAATTTGATGTAATGTTCTGTGCATGCATGCACATCGAATTCTACCGTCAAATGCTATGCGCGTGGAAAAATATATAAATGTATATATATACATATGCAGTTATGCAAAAATATATACACATACACACTAAATTTGCCTGATGTATGCATACATCCTTGCATACGAATGCTCGGAAGCATTTTGTATACGTCTTGTCAGAATCTACCGTGTAAGTGACTTAGCACTGTGTTTTTGCACATAAAACCTTCATTCAAATTGTTCACTATTTACGAGCGTTCTCCTCGTCGGCAAAGTTTAGGAAACGTCAGCAGTGCTGATGATTATTCGTTATTACATATAAGCAAAGACTGAGTTGAGCCTGCCAGCCACTAAGCAGAGCCACGAAGGAAATAAGGAGGGGAGGTATTAGGAAGGCGACGCGGCAGGTGGCAATGCAAAGTATATCTCCGCTGGTCGCGACTTATACACGGGATCACAGCCGCGACTTATACACCGGGATATACACTCGACTTATAGTCGAGTAGCGTCGATAAATATCAAGAGTTATATCTGGGTCCCCGGTAAATCTACGGGAAGCGGTGGTTTGATGTACTATACGGACGGGCGTCTATCCTCTCCGATAGCAGCCGCAAAACCGACATTGATGATAGGCCTGGCGAAAGACGAAGGATACTGCAAATATAGACGTCTGTAAAAAATCGTTTTCCTCTTCCTATATCTGTTGCCTCACAGCCTGCGGCTAAACGTGGACTTCTGTGGCGCTTTTAACCCACCAGCCGATCACAGGTAACCCAAGTCTGGCCAATTCATTGCAGCCATATTGATATATATATATATATATATATGCATATATTTGTATAAATCTGCATACGTATATATATATATACTTATATATGTATATATATTCAAAACTCTGTGCTATTATAATTATTATTTACTATAATTATATTATAGAGCTGTGAATATATTATTTATATGCAATATACACGGTGATTCATTAAAAAACGTTACCCTACATAAGTTAGCATAACTCATGTAGATGACCATCAATTTTATTGAAATTTCAGAACAATGACGCTTGATGCTCTAGCCAAGTGCTACATAAATTGTTTCACATTAAAAGCCAAAATGACGTAACGCGAATGACGAAACTAATGACGTCACGACTATCTCGACAAAATGGTGTTTACCGAATAAGATAAACAATAAACATGCTATAACATTTAATCGAACCGGGCGTTAAGGTCAATGGGCAATATTACAGAGATGTTCTACTAAAACAGGGCCTTTTACCAGACATTCGTGACATTACCGATGAGTATTTCATCTTCCAGCAGGATAGCGCTCCTGCGCACAGAGTACGGGACACTGTTGCGTTGCTGGAAACTGAAACACCTGATTTCATCCCGCCTACTTTGTGGCCACCCAACAGCCGTGATTTAAATCCAGTGGACTATAAGATATGGAGTGTCATGCAAGAGAAGGTCTACAGATCTCGAATATGTGATGTCAATGAGTTGCGAAGTCGAATTGTGGAGGCATGGGACGAAATGGATCAGCGTATCATTGATGAATCAGTCAAATAGTGGCGTACTCGTCTTCGCGCATGCGTAGCTGCCAAAGGGGGTCAATTTGAACATAAACTTTAACTTTCCTAATGTTTAGAAATAACTCCTCTGTCTTCCTTTAAAATTTCTTTCACATAGCATGACATTTGACGGAGTTACAGTGAAATATGCAGGGGAACGTTTTTTAATGAATCACCGTGTACATATATAGGGCCTATATAAGTATAGGCCTATATATGCAGATAATTATTCTAGCAGATCTATATTATACAGTTGTGAATATATACACACATATATAAGTATATATATACATATGTATAAATACATATGCATATATATATATTAAATTTGCCAGAGACTGAAACACTCTCAGGTAAAATACGAAGTCTGGGTTTCCTAAGCCGCGTCAAGTTCCGTTTACTTTAGATATAAAAGTAGAAGTCTGAGCACGAATGAATTCATCGAAAAAACTGTCTCATTTAGACGAACTTGAAGAGGAAATGATGAACGGCAAAAACACCGACATCACGTCCACTGGACGTGATAGCCATGCAAATGAGAACCAACCATTCGCATTTCTCTGAATAAGTACGACTGAGAGTTATTGTTGTCTTAATATCAACATTTCCTCACTTCGACAGACGTCTATAGTCACATCACGACGTTGTGACCCTTCAATTACTTCTTATTTTTAGTATTTATTTCAGGCGTATATTTATTTATTATGTGAGTGGTTTCAGTGGCGTAACGAAGGTGGGGCAGAGGGGAACCACCCCCGGGCGCAGCACAAAGGGGCGCAAAAGTAGCTTTCAGTGGTGGCCTACACAGTACTATGACAAGAACGATTAGAAGCCAAAAAGAAAATTGAAAGGGGTGCAGTCATCAAATCTTGCCCCTGTGGGCTGAAATCCTTCGTTACGTCACTGAATGGCATTATAGTAGATTTCTATAAAATTTGCTTTAATTTGCAACATTCGTTGATTCGTTTGCATGGCAGATTTTTCGGAAATTAAAATCCTCTGATGGATCGGATGACAACGGTTTGTTGACTGCGAAGATTCTGACGGACTCGATGAAACAACTGAGGAACGACTCCAAAAATCCTACGAACCAACCTACAAGCCTTAAATGCAGGACGCCTCGGTGTCGAATGGTCGTCAGCATTAGGCCTGTATACTCGTTATACAGAGACAGGCATGAAAAGAAAGCGATTTTCGATTCAACCCATATGTTTCATAGGGGCTTCCAACATCTTTTTCTTCACAAGATATTAATAAAAGTGTATGCAAACTGAACAAAGCATATACGTTTTAAACCTCGGTTTCTGTTATTTCGATCCTTCACTACTTCTGCTACGTGCATGGCTTAGGAAAGATACAGAGGTCGTGAATAAAATGGTGCACTATCCTTAGCTTTCAAGTGGCGCTATATAAAATTTTAATTTACTATTACGATTACGATGCTGCTTCACATCCGTCATTGGCTTGGACCTTGTAATAATACTTTCGGTGAGGAGCGGAGCGATTGGTTTAATGGAAATATTATCAAGGACAACATCAAGTTTATTGCATCACAATGAGTAGCCTAGATGAATATGGTGATATATTCTATATTTGCAGGCATGCAAAATTTAATTAACATTTCGGAAATTAGCCAGGGCTATGTAGCATTCCAGATATGTATCAAATTTGTCGTTGATTTAGCGTTCGATGCAGGATCCAATAAGACATCATCGTGTCTACAATCACGAACTAATTACGTCACAAATTCTCCCAGGACAGTTCTGAAAGGGCGCTGCTCAAGATATGCCGTGTTACGAGAGACAGGAATGTCGACGAGAGAATTTGTGACTATTTCAGGGTCATGCAAATGCAGCTGCTTAATTTAAAATAATTTCTGAATGTACACGCCCGGCCTTATTACATCACGCATAATCAGCGTAATCTACATCCTGATTAGGAGAATGTGCCATGACAAATTGCGGATGTGATATATTTGATTTGACGTTGATTATGCATGATGTAGATCTAATAAAGTCGAGCGTGCACATTCATAAATCATTTTAAATTAAACAGTTGTATCTAAATAAGCCTGAAGAATTCTTGACACAGTCACAGAATTCTCTCGACATTCCTGCAACTCGTAACACCTCTACAAAGACAGACTTCGTAAAGGTAAGAATATTCAAGTTTCTCGAAAACTGGACCTGAACAAACACTGATAGGCTAAATTGATAAGACAGATCACTATTACACGAGGCCTAAATAATTGTCAGTTAATTTTCTTTAGAACGACATCCTTCCTATAAACTGTCGAAGCAGTCTTCTTCTAGTTTGTACAATGTACATCCTTTAGGCTATTATGCGCATTTTGGGCCACTTACAATACGACTTAGTCGTTTGAAAGGTGACTGTCTGACGGTATGTGGACCAAATGTCTACCCTTTTCTCTCCTCTTTACGTCTTCCAACACAATCATGTCACCTATCGGGCAGTTCACTGGTTTGTCACGAATGTCACAAGAGACTAAACAATAATGTAATGTGTTGTAAATCTCCTGCATTTCTCAGCCCCACACAGTGCCTGGGTCTGCTCCGAAAATGTCAAGCCGTGGTGTGGTGCTACGGTATAAATCGTTGTGAGGGTGGTCACGGAATGTTGCATGAGTAGAACCAGGATGGGTCGTGAGTGGCAAACCGCAGGAGGGATGGCAGCAGAGGAGTGATATCTTTCACAGGTGGAAGAGACGACGAACAAAGCGGTGAAGATCTTTTAGAGTTCGTTTGGATTTCAGAAGCCGATTTGAAATTGGTCTGAACAGATTCCATGTGCCAGTTACGTCTATTGTCAGTATCAAGAATAGCTCGATTTCTAAAACAATCTATCGGTAGGTTAAATTAATGTAACACAATAATAATATTCATCTAATTATAAAGTTGCATAACGTACTGTGCCACTCACAAGAAAATCGTAACAGCTTCGTCAGCTCCTCGCTTGGATCTTCACTGTGACACAACGACCACTATCTTTGACGGCTGCTTCAAGTAATTAATTTTTCACAAGATATCGAAAATCCTAAAAACGTAACAAAGGAATAACCACAGAAAAAAGAGCATGTAATATTTCAAACATACGTGAACAATAAAGCAATAGCGAGTGATTGAAGTCGCTCCTTCAAAGATATTTTGAATTTCAACGAAAAAACAGTAGGCCTATTATGTAGCAGCAGGCGTGTTACACAGTAATAGAGGAACGGTTATTATAGACTCAAAGCAAAACTATTTTAGCATTATTAGTCTTTCAGAACGTCTACGAATGAAAGCGTCAATTTAATTTTCAATCGAAAGAACATTCTTGAATTCGTCTCTCTTATGCAGGTAGCAAATGAGTGCAATGCGACGCTAGTGTGGGCCTGCTAAAGGCGACTGGGAAACCAATACAGCTCGTTTCAAAGTGTTTATAATTTTTTTTTCTGAAATAACGTTCACGAAACGCTACTGAGTCTGGCAATGTCAGCAGAATCTGAAGTTCTGAGACCAATGTCTTATAAGCCTCTAGGTCCTTTTTACTTTCTTTGTTTTGTCGACGTAGTTAATGACACTCTCCGTCAAACCAAACGGCCAAGGGTTGATCGTGAGTTTCAACGCTTCGGAAAGGTAAAATGGTGTCAAGGAGTTGATCCACGATAGAGGAATAAAGATCGAATAGCTGCGAGATGGATAGGGTATCGAGCGTCGAGGAAGGAGACATGAGCTGAGAGCCGCAAAGGGCGATGCCCAGAGCACCAATATATCGAAGGAATTCAGCAGCGTAGCTTGCGAATATAATGAATAGGCTGAGAGTATGAAGATTGTGAACCTGTTCATTGTCAGAAGTGATGATGAGGTCTAGGAAGCCGCCCTGCTGATGGGTGGTCACATTATCGTGTTGGCATTGGTCGAATCGTGAGAGGAGGTCGAGGAAGCGAGAGGAGGTAGGTAAGGTGAGGTCTTGAAGACAGAGATTGAAGTCTAGACTAGTCGGATGACTATACTATTCGCTGTTAAAGCGATTGCTTTCAATTTATCTTGCAATCAACGACAATAATTTATGTGGCGTCTCTTCTCAGATGCACGTGCACATCCAAAGTGAGGTCACTCCGCGTCGTCGGCCCAGCCTTTGAAAAGCAATTAAGTAGCTGCTTATTCGAACGTTAGTCAAAGTTGAAAATTGGTTGTATTTTGTTGCAGAATGTCTGAATTTTTGAAGAGAAAGTTGAGAACTCATTTCACCAAATTCGACTTCGACAACGATGGATTCGTTTCGAAGGAGGAGATGAGGAATATGGCGCTTCGATTCGTCAATTTTGAGAAAGCAGATAAAGAGAAGGCGGAACATCTCAAAACTCTATTTGAAAACGTAAGATTCTAACAATAGTTATTGCTTTACTTGGGTGCACACTAATGGGGTGTAAAAAATAATAATGGCAACAACTGTGACTACCCCTACCTGTAATAGTAGTAGTAGCAATGGTAGCAATAGGTGTATTAGAAGTAGTAGTGGTAGTAGCAATAATAATTATTGTAGTAGTAGCAATCTATTACTACTTCCATAATTTAACTACCACTATTACACCTACAACTGCAGCTACTAATAATAGTGATGGTAATGGTGATAATAATAATAACTATTATTACTATAAATATTATTATTATTACTGTTATTACTATGATTGTTTTTATGACAGTGATAACAATAACATAGGCTATAATAATCATTCCAGAAAAAGGGCTAGCCCTAATTGTGGCTCATATGGATCATAGGTTTCAACAAAAACAACAACAGCACAGTAATAATAATAATAATAATAATAATAATAATAATAATAATAATAATAATAATAATAATAATAATAATAATAATAATAATAATAATAAATTAATTGATATGTGACTTTTCGTCCATAAAAACTTCTTTCTATCAAATAGTCATTTAGTCCCTGGAAGGGAGGTACGGACGGCCGGGAGGGACGGCAGAGAAGTAAGAGGAGGGAGAGAGGGAGGGAGGGGGAGAGGGAGTGACTGACATTTTCATTACCCTCGGACGGACGGAGGGAAAGAGGGACTTACCCTCGGACGGACGGACGGACGGAGGGAGGGAGCAGACACGCACGATCGCCGTGAGAGACGTTGGGGGAGGGAGGGAGGGACGTTGAAGAGACGGACGGGAGAGAAGTACGGGGAGGGAGGGAGGGAGGGAGGGAGGAAGGGAGAGAGAGAGGAACGGACGGACGGAGGTAGGGAGGGAGAGGGAGAAGACTTATGTCAATCATAGCACGAGAAGACGCATCTCTTGACATTTTCAAATTGTTTTTAACCGTCTTAGGACGGGCCAACATCTAGTGCAAATAATAATGATTAAAATCGCGCTGCTGTCTTTGTAGGGTTTATTGAAGATAGTTTTAAAGTGCTATAGTACATTGTTTCGTTTGCATGTATATTTTGGTAAATATGTTTTTTATTGGTTTGCAAACCATGTTCTTTGTAATAGTGTAAGATTACCTACTACTGCCTAAGACGTTGGAGCATAACATGATTGGTTTTAAAGTGCCACAATATATGGCATCGTTTCCATGTTCATCTTTACGACATTACGCCTCCGTCTTTTTCTACTGTTTTGCTCAGAGTGATATTCATTAAGTGTAGACGTTAAGCTCGTTCTAATAAAGAATGCTTTAATGTTGATTCAGACTTACGAACAGTTCATGAAGAAGGCCGTGATCGGCGACGAGAAAGGAGTGACCGCAGAGGTGTTCATCGACTCAATCGCGAAGCAGCGCTACGACCCCGAGCTGATGAAACACTTCTCTGCTGAGATACAGGGTCTTTTCGACCTGATGGACGTCAACTGTGACGGTTACCTACAGGAGGACGAGTACCACAGAATGCTCGTCCAACTCGGAGTACAGGACGCGTCGTTCACCAAAGAGGCGTTCAAGGCAATCGATGTCAACGGTGACGGGAAGCTGAGCATTGACGAGTTCCTTAATGCCTTCTTCGACTTCATGTTCTCAGAGGATGAAAAGAGTCCAAATAGGGCCTACTCACTTCTTCGGACCTCTCGTCGACTAGATTTCTAGTCTTCTACCAAGAGGCCTTTGCTTGTTTTCTTGGTTTTGCCTAATTCTTCTTTTGCTAGATCACTTTTAATTCCAGGATTGTGATTTTTCTGTAGGCTTAATTTGTAGCAGTAGGCTACATGTATATATATATATATATATATCTAGGATAAGACTATATATATATATATATTGTTGGATGAACCTTCCCAAACGAGCACCTGGTTGATGTACTTTATCCTAGATCTAAAGACAGTACGTATAAGACTAGATATTTATCATACAGGATTGAACTCTATATAAAAGGAGGATTGACGTTGTGCTTAGTATTGTATATAGTTGAATATCGTTAGTGTAGAAAGAAATAGAGACTTGATCCGTTATGAACTATTTTGTGTTTAGTTAAATAAGGAGTGCTGTCTCCTATTTAAACCCAGGTAAAGGGTTCGTCGAAGAAGCTTGGCAGTTGTTGTTTAGGCTTGTTGCCGATGGTGTTCTTTTGACGTAGAACTGACCAAGTCTTCAGTGTATTAGTTAAGGCGCTTGACTAACTAGAATTAAACTCTTGGTTTCAAGTCCTGAGCGGCCAACCAAGCTGTATTTTTCGCCTGTTCGACGTGCTTCTGACTACGAAGACGTTTCTGGAACTTCTTGTCGAGGACAAGGTTGTATGTTGCTACTAACTAATGTACTTTTATAATATACGTTTTCTTTCACCTAGAACGGGTTGTCATTCTTAGTAGTAGCACCTTACAATATGTAGTGGTTCTTACAGTAAACAATCTAAACAATCTATCGGCTAGATTAGGCTCTTCTACCCATTTACATTACGGATCTAGATGAATCCAGCCATTTACCATTTCATAATTTGAAAGGAAATGCCACTGGGTTGATCCTCAAATTTTGTTATTAGGGTTATTAACAGAAACAATGTCATCAAAATGTTAGTAAACTAGAGAAAATTATTAAAGAGTTTCGAATTTAAAAAAAGGGTCATTTATTCAGAAATATATTGACAAAATATTGGAGATTAGAAATTAAAGTCAACATTTCGAAGATAATTTCCTGGCCAAAGAAGATTGATAATAATTCGTTATTGTCTATAAAAAAAATTTCACATGAATTTTGCAATATAACGAAATAATGACAAATAATTTACGAATAGGTGCCGTTCCATACGTTTTTCTTCTATTCTTAAAATAATGTTTAAGTCCCTGAGGAATCCTAATGTACCTCGGGGCATAAAACATACGTTTTTTCTTTTATCTTAATAAAAACGAAATAATACAATATAACTGCTTTTGATATTTCTCTACTTCCAAAGTGCAGAAGTGCGTACACTACGATATGAAGGAAATCGAAGGTGCCAAGTAGGCCTAGATGTGATAGAAGGACTCTCCCACAATGATCGCCATGGGGAAGGCTCGAAACCGGACTTTCAGCGGTTCAAGCCGAGCGCTCGAACATAGCTATCGGCCTCACTGAATGGTCCTTCGAAAATATCTCGCCCAAGAATGTTTCCTTTGAAGAAATTACCTTTGCAGATATAACTCGTTAATCTATGAATAGCTAAAGTTTGATTGAGGTAGCTATCGAAATAGAATGATTTGATTATATATGCTAAAATTATGAATTATTGCATTATTATCTATGCTAAAATTATTATGAAATTGCATTATTTGCCGGAGCATGTACATGATTATCGAGAGGAAAGATTAATAAAAAATTCAATTTGAGAAGAAGAGGAAAAAAATTCACTTCTCAGTGGGTTTTTACAGAGATCTGGCCTAGCTACAAATAGTTCCAAATTCACTGGCAAGAGCCATTAAAGAAAACCCTAAGAATCAACCTATTGAACCATTTTCGTAAATACACTTGGTTCCCTTCGAGCAGAGAATTTCATATGAAATCCGTCTTCTAGTCAATTAAATTGCTCCGAAATTTCTTTCTCCGTTCCTTGCTCACTCCTTCCGGTAGCCAATATTGCACTCCGCCAGCACTCTATCAACGGATGTTCTGACTTTTTGCTGTACCACACACCAAAACAGTGTTAGGCGCCCAGCTATTCCTGGTGGCTGGTGTGTCCAAGGCTTTGGAATTCACTGCCCTATCTTATGCGCTCAGTCATTTGACCTAACGTCATCAAAGTTAAACTTAAAACTCTTAAAATTCAGCTTCCTTTCCCTCCGTAGCTTGACTTCTTTGTTTTCTGATTTATCAGCTTTTAAGTTGACTTATCTAATGAACTGTGGCTCTGACTCAAATTTCACATGATGCGACCATCGATTAATGCTTGATATATTTTAATAACCGGGCTAAAAAAGTCACTAGGTTTTAATAGAGGAGTGAAGAAAACAATAATATAGAATGGTGAGTCTGCAAACAATGCGAAAACAGAGGCCTAGACGAAGAAATGAGAAAGGCAGTCACTTAACACTAGAACGTCGGCTCTTTTCTACCACCTAAAACGTCGGAATGGGTCATTTTTGACCCATACAGTTTCATTTATAGAAACCATGTATTTTTTGAAGGATAATTCTTCTGCAGCGGAAAATTCCGCCCATGTGTAATATTTTTGATACAATTCCGCGGCAGGAGACCTTTGCGCATGCGTAGTATTCGGCGCATGCGCATTGTCCAAACTGTGTTACTTATATCAATTGGCGTCGTGAGGGTCGGTTAGGGTCAGGATTAGGGTTAGTGTCGTCATTAACCCTCGGGCTAAAGGGGGGTGGTTGCCAGCCCCCCTAGGTTTTTTCATCTCAAACTTTTTCCGTGTGGAATAAAAATTTGACCTTTAGGTAGCTGTAGGGGGTTCATTTACACACGTTTTGAGGTAAAATGTGAGATGATCTCTCACACCGTTCAAAAGTTATACCCAATATACCCGAGGCACCAGGGGGTGGATACCACCCCCCCTAGATTTTCGACTATATCTTATCCGTCATTTAATATTAAGAGACAAAAATTATACCATTCTATAGAGGGAATGTGGGGCTACATTTCTATGGTCACTGAGTTGACCTGAGACAACCGGAAGTGCTCAAAATAAATAATAATACGCGTCATATGCGTGAAAAGATGGCTGAATGGAAGCACTCCCCCTTAGTTTTGTGTCTGTAGCGTATTCATTTGTCTTCCTGGAAGAGAAACAAAGATACCATTCTTTAGAGGGAATGTAGGGCTTCATTTGCATACCTACATCTTTGTCTTTTGAATACCGGAAGTGATCAAAATAAAT
Organism: Aporrectodea caliginosa; assembly: GCA_020284085.1. Classification (NCBI taxonomy): domain Eukaryota; kingdom Metazoa; phylum Annelida; class Clitellata; order Crassiclitellata; family Lumbricidae; genus Aporrectodea; species Aporrectodea caliginosa. Next base: position 682,898 of record JACEVL010000012.1, read on the forward strand.
AATAATACGCGTAATCTGTGTGAAAATGGCTGAATACAGCATTACAACGTAAACCGATATATATGTATGGATATATATGTATGGATGTACATTTATACTATATAAACATGTGTAGGGATGATTGTGTGTATCTTTTATACATAGATTAGTTTCAAAACACACATAATTTTATTATATTTGTTTATCCAAAAAGTACAAAATGTACGCAATAATATACAAAATTGCTAATTAATGGGTTCAGTTGTTAAAAGTGATGTAATTTCGAGGTGCATTCACATAATGTACAACACAATATACCATTCTGTGCAGAAATGAATGCTGAATCCAATGCTATATTACAAGTTATGATATGTAAGACCAAACACGAAATCCAGGGGGTGGTAACCAGATTAGCGTTGGTAGCCAGTGTTACAAAAAAAGCTTGGTAGCCCTAGGGTTAAATGAAATGCTAAACACTTTCCGCCGCAGAAATAATTTCTTTATGCACTGCGCGGCGGAATCTTCCGCCGTAGAAGAACCGCGCATTTTTGCACGAGTCCTGAAAATAACTGAATGATTCACTGATATCATTGTAATAAGATTTCAGAATGTCAAACTGATCATTTATTTATGCTTCCCCTAACTCTTTCAGTGCATCGTTGGATGATGTGACACATTATACGTTCATCAACAGAAGTTGAAACGCGATCAAAATAGAATCTTTTCTTATTTGTTGTGTCGCAAAAAGCGTTAGTCCTGAAACTTCGCGGTGCACACAACAAAACTCTAATCAGTTATCTTGAAGTGCTTTCTGTTGCTGGGCAATCGTCGAAACTATCTTTCCTCCTGCGCTGCATTGAAAATTTCAATGCCACGGCAGAACCGAAGCACCTACAGACAAGACGATCACTTCAACCTGAGCAATTGGGTGGAATTAAGTGGAGAATGGCCTGTTCCACACAACAAATCTGTAATCAGTCATCTTGAAGTGCTTACTGTTGCAGGCCAATGGTCGAAACTATCTTTCCTCCAGCACTTCATTGAAAATTTCATTGCCACGGCAATACCGAAGCACCTACTGATCAGATGATCAATGGAACATGAGCAATTGGGGTGGAATTAAGTGGTGAATGGCCTGTTCCACACAACAAAGGTGTAATCAGTCATCTTGAAGCTGATCAGATGGTCAATTCAACATGAGCAATTGGGGTGGAATTAACTGGAGAATGGCCTGTGCCACACAACAAAGCTGTAATCAGTCATCTTGACGTGCTTTCTGTTGCAGGGCAATCGTCGAAACTATCTTTCCTCCTGCACTGCATTGAAAATTTCATTGCCATGGCAATTCCGAAGCACCTACTGATCAGATGATCAATTCAACATGAGCAATTGGGGTGGAATTAACTGGAGAATGGCCTGTGCCACACAACAAAGCTGTAATCAGTCATCTTGACGTGCTTTCTGTTGCAGGGCAATCGTCGAAACTATCTTTCCTCCTGCACTGCATTGAAAATATCATTGCCATGGCAATTCCGAAGCACTTACTGATCAGATGGTCAATTCAACATGAGCAATTGGGGTGGAATTAAGTGGAGAATGGCCTGTGCCACACAACAAAGCTGTAATCAGTCATCTTGACGTGCTTTCTGTTGCAGGGCAATCGTCGAAACTATCTTTCCTCCAGCACTGCATTGAAAATATCATTGCCATGGCAATTCCGAAGCACTTACTGATCAGATGGTCAATTCAACATGAGCAATTGGGGTGGAATTAAGTGGAGAATGGCCTGTGCCACACAACAAAGCTGTAATCAGTCATCTTGACGTGCTTTCTGTTGCAGGGCAATCGTCGAAACTATCTTTCCTCCTGCACTGCATTAAAAATTTCATTGCCATGGCAATTCCGAAGCACCTACTGATCAGATGATCAATTCAACATGAGCAATTGGGGTGGAATTAACTGGAGAATGGCCTGTGCCACACAACAAAGCTGTAATCAGTCATCTTGACGTGCTTTCTGTTGCAGGGCAATCGTCGAAACTATCTTTCCTCCAGCACTGCATTGAAAATATCATTGCCATGGCAATTCCGAAGCACTTACTGATCAGATGGTCAATTCAACATGAGCAATTGGGGTGGAATTAAGTGGAGAATGGCCTGTGCCACACAACAAAGCTGTAATCAGTCATCTTGACGTGCTTTCTGTTGCAGGGCAATCGTCGAAACTATCTTTCCTCCAGCACTGCATTGAAAATATCATTGCCATGGCAATTCCGAAGCACTTACTGATCAGATGGTCAATTCAACATGAGCAATTGGGGTGGAATTAAGTGGAGAATGGCCTGTGCCACACAACAAAGCTGTAATCAGTCATCTTGACGTGCTTTCTGTTGCTTTCCTCCAGCACTGCATTGAAAATATCATTGCCATGGCAATTCCGAAGCACTTACTGATCAGATGGTCAATTCCATTCTCCACTTAATTCCACCCCAATTGCTCATGATGAATTGATCGTCTGATCAGTAGGTGCTTCGGAAATGCCATGGCAATGAAATTCTCAATGCAGTGCAGGAGGAAAGATAGTTTCGACGATTGCCCTGCAACAGAAAGCACTTCAAGATGACTGATTACAGCTTTGTTGTGTGGAACAGGCCATTCTCCACTTAATTCCACCCCAATTGCTCATGTTGAATTGATCGTCTGATCAGTAGGTGGTTCGGAATTGCCATGGCAATGAAATTTTCAATGCAGTGAGGAGGAAAGATAATTTCGACGATGGCCCTGCAACAGAAAGCACTTCAAGATGACTAATTACAGCTTTGTTGTGTGGTACAGGCCATTCTCCACTTAATTCCACCCCAATTGCTCATCTTGAATTGATCATCTGATCAGTAGGTGCTTCGGAATTGCCATGGCAATGAAATTCTCAATGCAGTGCAGGAGGAAAGATAGTTTCGTCGATTGCCCTGCAACAGAAAGCACTTCAAGATGACTGATTACGGCTTTATTGTGTGGAACAGGCCATTCTCCACTTAATTCCACCCCAATTGCTCAAGTTCAATTGATCATCGGAACAGTAGGTTCTTCGGAATTGCCAAGTCAATGAAATTTTTAATGCAGTGCAGGAGGAAAGATAGTTTCGTCGATTGCCCTGCAACAGAAAGCACTTCAACATGACTGATTTTGCAGTTTTGTTGTGTAGAACAGGCCATTCTCCACTTAATTCCAGCCAATTGCTCATGTTGAATTGATCATCTGATGAGTAGGTGCTTCGAAATTGCCAAATCTATGAAATTTTCAATGCAGTGCAGGAGGAAAGATAGTTTCGACAATTGCCCTGCAACAGAAAGCACTTCAAGATGTCTGATCACAGCTTTGTTGTGTGTTACAGGCCATTCTCCACTTAATTCCACCTTAATTGCTCATGTTGAATTGATCGTCTGATCAGTAGGTGCTTCGGAATTGCCATGGCAATGAAATTCTCAATGCATTGCTGGAGGAAAGATAGTTTCGACGATTGCCCTGCAACAGAAAGCAATTCAAGATGACTGATTACAGCCTTGTTGTGTGGCACAGGCCATTCTCCACTTAATTCCACCCCAATTGCTAATGTTGAATTGATCACCTGATCAGTAGGTCCTTCGGAATTGCCATGGCAATGTAATTTTCAATGCATTGATGAAGGTAAGATAGTTTTGACGATTGCCCTGCAACAGAAAGCACTTCAAGATGACTGATTACAGCTTTGTTGTGTGGAACAGGCCATTCTCCACTTAATTCCACCCCAATTGCTCATGTTGAATTGATCGTCTGATCAGTAGGTGCTTCGAAATTGCCATGGCAATTAAATTCTCAATGCATTGCGTATACCTTGGAAGCGTTGTCTGGATCTGAACCCTTAAGACCAGAAGCGAGATTAGCATCAGTCTTAAGAGGAAAAGGGCTGCGCCTTCCACCTCAACAGCGCGGCGTAGCGTTTGGGTTGGGAAGATGCGAACACCACATTACCACCACCAAAACCTTCAACACACATCGCATAAGCAAGACTAGAATCACTGTGACCGCTACTCTAGAAAATTCAACACTCAGCAGCGTTCATGTAGGTGCTGGATCGAATATCAAACAATAATTGCTTTGGCAAATAACGCGAATCAAGGGTCAGGAAAATGATATATTTACAATATTATTGTCTATATTATTTTAAAATGTCGATTCTTTTGGTAACGTTGATCATCTAGAAATATTTGAAACTAAAGCAAATGCAACGGGTTGAATTTCTTAATATTAAGTTGCAAGTACGTGAAACGCTCAGAACCTAAGAAAAGAATACCGTACCAGCGCCGTGAAAAATACGAGATATGGAACTTTTAAAATTTTCGTTATTAATCATAAATTCGACAATATTTTATTTCATTTGATTTATTTTTCCCTAAACAACAAACATTACATAATTCAGTGTATACTTATATGCTTTAGAGAATAGCTTAAGAGGGTAGTCATTTGGCAACAAATTTGTCTGAAATGACAAGTGATTAACACAGCAGTCTTAGATTTTTTAGCACAATAGAATAACAAGAACAAGAACTAAAATGCTTAACTAATTAGAACTATTATTTAATCAATGTTTTTTGCATTCAAACATGCGCGTATAGACGTCTTAAATGTTATTATAGTTGCTATTTTATTGTGATCTGATATAATGTGCTTTGTATACATAATAACTTACGAATTAGAATAAAATATGCAAACAGATACACTTGGTTTCAAAGTACAGATAACATTATTCATCGAATCTCTTGTGAGTTTTCACCCAATTATTTCAAATCAAAAATCAAAATCCGTTGTTTGTTCGATTCGTTGTCAGCCACAAAAAGGCGATCATTTGACTCATCCAAAGCATCCTAAATGGTTGTCGTAATCCGTGTTTTTCTTTTGAAAGAATTTCTCTTCTAAATTTCAAATCTGAATCCAATACCAGAATTCGACCGTTGTAATAATCAGCGACCATCACGAATCCATTTCCGTCTACGGCCAAAAAGATTGATTGACCCAGTTGTCCGATGGCAGATTCAAGTTTTCCACCGAATGACTTCTTAATTTTTCCATCCGCTTCCACTATGCACTCTCTATGCAGATCACCACTGCGTATGTCATGACTGCTCACGAAACAACCACTGGTTAGTTTAATACCATCCATTGGATAACAAGTACCTGTGTATGACGACAGAATTATAACACGCAGCCATTTCCCTTCCGGCGAATATTCACTTAATCTATTAAATTCATAAGCAGCTATAATGACATTCAATTCATCTGTAATAGACAGTCGACCAAAATAGATTCCTGTTTACCAAATACTTAGTAAATTTCCATGGGGATCAATTCTCAGGATTTCATTCAACTGTCCAGAGCCTTTGTGGTCGCTGATATAGAGACATTTATTTCGGTTGCAGGATCCAATGTCCTGCGGATAAAATAATTCCTTTAGAATCCATCGACGACTGAAACTGAATTTCATGGGATCGTAAACTTCAACTTCTGGACTCCATTCATTGACGACAAACAATTCTTTGCCTAAGATCGTCAATCCTCGGATCTCTTTCTTCTTCTCTTCTGCGGCTTTTGTTCTGATCGTCTGAAGTAAGACTGGGTCCGATATGTACCGACAGGTTTCTGAAAAGAACCCCAAAGACTGTTAATTTTTTCTAAATAATAAAGACCTCTATTATTAATAAACACCTGCATAGAAGAGCGAGAAAAAGAGAGCTTTACTTGGAGATACATCGACATATTAAAATAGATAAAGGCACACGAAGAAAGAGACACAGACAACAAAAGACCCAGAGTGCGTCAGATGCATTGCTAAGGCCTTCGATTAATAGTGTAGGCTATGGAATGTTATTGAATTTTAAATAACTATGTGTCGTCTATTTTTTTTATAAGCTAGACCTAGGCTATTGCACGCCTAAAATTATACAATTTGTTTCCTTTGGAGTTTAAGTTCTTTACGACTAAGCAGAAATCTACATTATCAAACAAGAAGTGATAGGCTAATCACGTTTACAATAGTAATAATGTAGAATATTAGGCTAATAAAGTAATAATAATATTGATTTAGAAATTTAGACTCGATTTATTACTCGTCTTACGTAAAATTTAGTAAAACCATCAGCGTTCAATGATCGCCGCATTAACTTATGTCAGTTTAATAATTTAGTCCTATAAATTGAGTCTCATAGTCCTACGTAATACATAGGCATAATAAATACCAAAACTTCGTCTCTAGTTTAAAGACTCGTAATCGTAATCTTCAAGCTTCTAAAATGCCACTCGAAAGCCAAGCGCAGGGACACCAGCTTATTTACGAGTGCATTTTGACAGCTTTTCATGAATTTACTAGACGTTTTTACCCGGCGTTCGCCCGGGTTTTCCTTAGCCCCCGTGTATTTGAATTTAACGACATCTTCGTCAACGCCCGTGAATTCGAATTTAACGATGTGCAAATTTTTCGTGTGTCCCTCTGGCGAATTTACGCGCTGGCTTGAAATTGTTTAATTGCAACTCTATGCAATAGGCCTATATACTCCTGCATAGCTAGATTTCAATGGCATTGAAACAGACTATGACCACATCGAAACTTAAAATGTGCAAATATCGGAATTTAAAGTAAATTTTGAGTTGATATAAAGTTGGGTTGAGATCTATAGAAATTCAAATGAAAACGTTCGTTAAAAGTTTCATATCCCTAAAGTGTTGCATTGAAATTCTGCCGTGGGCGTTACCACTTTGATTTGAAATCAACGGTCATCGTGATTGGTTGCGAATCAGAGCGTTGACCTCGATGCTCGGCGTGACGTAAGATTGCATATCTAGCCGCGTTGCGTGGACAAATGGCCATACTATTATAAAATAGCCTCGTCGAAAAAGTTGGAAATTTAAAATGTCCATATATCGGCGTTTAAATAAAATTGCGAGCTGAAAATAGTCGCTTTGACCATGACATGGCGTAATAATGTTTGTAATCCTCATCGACGCCATAATTATAGCGTTTGCGCATGACAGCATTAAGTAGTCTTAGTCATTTGAAACTACGTAATATATAATTTTATGAATGCAACGACATTTCTTTTAGTCAAAACAGTTGCATTGTTTGCTAATGATGGAACTAAGCCATACCTCTCCATTTCAGCATAGGCCTATTGAACCCGTATTGCATGCATTCTTTACATTGGCTGTCCACCGAACAATTAATTGAGTAGGCCTATAACCTGTTTCACAGTTCATAAGGTTTTTAAATTTTAAATTTAAAAACCTTATGAACTTAAAAAGCCTTTTAATTTTTTTTAAATCCGCGAAATTCTCAGTTCCTTAATCACTCATCGTACCAATAAATATTGCACGTAGGCCTAATCATTGATTAAGGGACACTATTCTTGTGCTTCGTATTGAAACGCGGTTGGGGTTTAGGAAGTTCTCGTTGACAGATACAAAGCTGCGTAAATTACTGTTTCAATCCATGGGCCCTGTTAGTCCCTTATAGGCTATAAGTGCAATCAGCTGTAAACTAAATATTCGCCGACCAAAGCATTGTAGTATAATTTCTGATTCCCATTACCCATCGAAAATCGCATGGACTTTTCCAATAAACTACACATTTTCACCATGGTTACACTTGAAGCGAACATCGACTGCTCTTTAAAAGTCAATGGATTATATTGGGTCACAAACAGATCGTGTCGTGGAATTGCTTACCTGCTTTCGACGCCTCTAACTCTTGTTCGAGTTTCTCGATTTTGTCTTCTAATGTCCTCATTGTCGCTATATGTGTGTTCACTTCTTCTAAAAGTTTGTTGTTGGTGGCTTGAAGCGACTCTTTGGCTATTGTTTCTAGATCCAGTTCCAGCTTCACTTCATCGTAGTTAGCTTGAATTTGGCTGTAGTCAATTTCCTCTTTGTCTAGTTCCTGTATAAGTTTATCAATGATGGTTCGAAGTGAATTGTTGGTCTCTTTCCATGCCTCTAGTTCCTGCTTCATTTTTCGTTGTTGGTGTGATGTTCGCCATCTCCTCCCCGACTGTGCGCTACTACAGGCGGTTTATGTAAAGGAGAGGTAACGTTCTGAAGTGAGATTTGAGTCCTGTTGATGTTCGATAATGTAGAGTAGTCTTTAGGTCTGGCACCAGTTTCCTTTCCAAATCCAGGTTTCACAGGGAAACGGTAATCAGGCTGTGGCCGATCCTTTAATCTAGTGCTCCTGCGTGGGCCTAGGGTTTTGGGTTCAAATCCATCCGATTCTGTTATTATGAGTTTCTTGACGAAGGTTTCCAAGGGTAAGGCTGCGGCGGAAGGGAGTTCGGCAACTTTCGGTGGAGGTGCCGAAAAGTCAGGGTTCGTAGTGGTACTCACTTCCTTACTTACTTGTCTATTTGCTTCTAGGAATTCTATTCTATCCAACAGACTTCTCTGGTCTCCAGCCAATTCAGATTGAGCTTTAGACATTTCAGATTGGATTCTGGACAATTCAAAGTGGGATCTAGACAATTCAGACTGCTTTCTGGACAATTCAGACTGCCCTTCAAACAGGTCCGTAAGTCTCCTGTCCATCTTGTCTTGTCCATCAGTGAGTCGGTCATTTAATCGTCTTTCTAAATTGTTTTGTCCATCAGCTAAATCATTTTGTCCAGCAGCTAAATCATTTTGTCCAGCAGTGACGTCAGTTAATCGTTTGTCCAATTTATTTTGTCCTTCAGTCACCTTTTCTATACCTTCCAACAAACGTTCAAGAATAGAGGCTCGAATCAACTCTGGTGAAAGAGGCCTGACTTCACCTTGCTCACCTTCCTCCAATGAATGTACAGATTCACGAGACATAGTTAGAAATTATTATTAAAGATTATGCAACGAACAGTCTCAATTATATACAAAAATTCAAGTAAAACATTTAACTTTATCCTAGGCAGTTTCTACTGGCAGTGACTTGCAATTACAAACAATTTAAAGAAACAGATGATTATTTACCCATCTTTGGAACAAAGGACATGATTAATAATCCACGGCAAATATAGGTTACGAAGACGAAAGATAATCCAGCGAATAAGCGGAGACGACGGAAGAGAATAATCCAGCGAATAAGCGGAGACGATAAAATCCCGTTACGAGTTCACATTTCCTCGCAATTCAGACAATCGACAATATTATTCCAACCGTACTCGTTTCTACTTTAAACTTCTATAGCGCACTATTTGGCTCTTAGGAAGAGACTAACGCAAGGTTAGTGTTTCTCAATTCCTTATCTATTCTACGGGGACTCAAAAAGAACTAATCTCTTGGACGACTCGGCTCGTCTCCTAGGTAATCCATCGGTACAGGTCTAACCTCCAGGACGTCTCGGCAACGAGTGACAAATTTAGGTGGCGGCAAGAGCTCTTAACACCACTTCTACCAATCAGCGATCAGCCTCAAATGCTAACCTTATATGGACACGAAATAAGACAGAAAGTCGATGACGTAGGGGATGAGTCAGTGGTTCTGCTGCTGTATCAGAGCGTGCCTAGCGCGTGATCAGTGGCTGAAGGAAAATTTCAATAATAATGCTATCAACGGCGAAACTACCGAGGCCAAGCACGACACCATCGTTTCATCGGCTCGCCACTTTTCTACCGCTAGAGGTCTCAGGGGACAGACACAAGCAATTCTAAAAATAGCCTCTAGTAATGATTTTATAGATCATTACATTGGCTTGAAGTGAGTTGATAGCTATTTGATTGTTGTCCAACTCTTGTTTCAGTTCCTTTATGTACGCACCATTATTTGCTTTCTCCTTGTTCAATTCTTCTATCAAAGCCTTATTAGCCAGTCCTTCCTTGTTCATATTAATTCTGAGCTCTTCAGATGCTAATCCTAAACTGTCTTTTTCTGTGATTTGCACCTCGATTTTATTTCTCAGGCGAGCAATTTCGTCACTTTGTGTTGCTAATAGACTTTTTCTGCTGTTTTTCGTTTGCTTCGAGTTACCTTCTTCTAAAAATAATAGTGGCTTGCCGTAAAAAATCTTCATAATAAAAGTTTACCTTCATTAAGCAGTTGTAGGCTATTACACAAGTCTAGAAACCAGTACAGAATCTCTTTGACCATTCGTCGTTTCATTGCCCTTAACTGCATTCTGTAGTTGTAGACCTACAGTGTACAATTATAGGCTGGTGCTGAACAATATTATTTTTAGTAAATTGATGGGACAGCCCCAGGTTATGTTCCTTTTGATAAAGTAAGTTAGTGTGCTAAATATGATAAAGATATTCCGTCATTTAGGTGTGCCACATAAGAGGACAACTTTTCCAAATTTTAGACTAGGATCGTAAGCATAATTGTGGTAATATTAGAAACTTTTTCGTATTTTGTGTAAGATCAAGTAAACCTTAAATTGTTTTGCTTAAAAGTAGAATAATTAAAAAGTACTGGTGAGCATTATTCAGCCTTATAAGTTTGATTAAATCATTAACACATTAAAATATTTATTGGTCCATTTGTGACTGTTGACTTTTTGGGGTTCGGAAACTTTTTTGACTGCCACCCTAGTGTACACGCTTTGCATAGCCTGTTAACGTATTGCATAATTTGAAGCGGTTTATTTCCTTATACTTTTACATGCCCGCCCCGAATATGACTGGAAACTCACGTTCGACTGAGAATGGCGTTTATAATTTTATTAATTGCACTTTCATTGGATTTCGTCAGTCATGACCTGAGGGTTGATTTAATAAAGCTGAGGTGACTAAATCTAAAGAAGGATTACGTATTCGGGAACATGTTCGTCTTCTTTTTCATACTCGCTCTCTCTTTCTCTCAAACATCAGCATCGTCCACAAATGGTAATCATTTATGTGCAAAGGAAAGGGTTCTTTCTCACAATAAAGCAGTAGCCTACCGTAGCGAGGGGTGTTAGCGGTGCCAAGGAACAGGGATCAACTGAAGAGGGGAGGATTTTGAGACGGAATGATTTAATTATTAAACTAATTACTTTATCTTGAAATATGAAATATCCATCTTAAATTAAATAAATGTAGTAAAATTAAATAACAACAAATAAAAGTTATTATATAATATTAATAATTGATAAATTGATGTGCAGGCTTATTTAAACATTGCCGTGTAATCGTTTGAACATACAAGTAGCCTAAATCGCCGTTCAGGACCGTTACATTACATTTCAATGTAGGCCCTATCGTATATCTATATTATTTTCATTTGCTTTATAGTTTATAGCATCTGTGTCCTCATAATTTGAATAATTTACGTCGTTATTGGTTAAGTTGATCTTTGGGAAGGGCGGGGGCGCAAAATGTACGCTTGGCACAGGGCGCAATAATTAGAAGCTTAGTTTGCTACCTTCTTGCAATTATGCACAATGTATAGTCTATATTATTGTTATGTAGAATGTTTTGTTCATATATCACAACTATGTAAAAGGTAGACATTAATATTACATAATTTAAATCATAGTTGATGAAAACGGAGAAACAAAATAAAAAAACGGATAAACGTCGTTTAAAAAAAACGGGCGAAAACGCGATGAGCGGGGAAGGGAACAGAAAATAATTTAACTTTCTTACATCTTTTACTGCATTTTAAAGTTAGAAATCTTGTTTACACAATTTAATTTTAATCAGCAAATAACATAACCTTATTAGTAAACACCAAGTAACCTTAAAGTAGGCCTAACATTAATCAACAACAAAATTATTAGGTTTTTTTCATAAATTTGGTGTAATAAGACATTGAGAAATAAAAACTATCTTTTCAAATTCAAATCGTAAACATAAGTCCACAACTCCACATAAGTCCATGCTGACATAAACGATTAAAAACTACACTTTGTAGGCTAAGTAGAGAGTGTCCTTAATTAATTAAAAATTGTACATACAAGTTTGACTTATTATAAGAACTTAATATGGAGTAGGCTAATATCAGTCAGTTTTTCAGTCAGTCGGAGATTAGGCTACTGTGTACAAAGACAACATTTCACATTTTGGATAACTTAGAAATTCAAATAACTTTAAAAAAAATTTATTTCTTGTACTGTGCTATTTATTTCTCAACTGATGACATTAAAGAGTGACGTAAATTAGCTGAATCCTTGAAAGAACGGAGACAACGTAAGGGATATCAAACAAAAATAAAATTAAACAAATAATAACAGACAATAAATAAATAAATAAAAAGTTACATAAAAAATTAAAAAACGGAAAAAAACGTGATGAAAAATAAAAAACGAAAACACGACGTTTTTGGAGAAAAAATAAAAACGAAAAAAACGTTTTTTACAACTATGATTTAATTGGTGTCTGACATAACAATGAAGCACGTAAATATTACCACCAGAATCCACGAAAGACAATAAGTGAATATCCATAATGAATTAGTCCTGCATTTGCCCTCGAATTTTTTTTAATGGAATGAGATACTATCTAAAAGTAATAATTGAGAAACGATCTTCTTGAAAATAGTTCAAAATATAAATTATGCGCGTAGCCTATTTCATGCTTCTCTAATAGCATGAGACAATCTTGCTGAGCTTTTGAATCTCCAACTAGCTGCAGATAACCTAATTTCGCCTTTCGCTTACTTAGACTACCGATTCCTCTGATCTTGTTTCATTTTATTTGAATTGCAATGGAAAAGCCATTTATATTTTACATTTTACCTATAGGGCCTACATTTCTACTACTTTCGAAAGCAGTCCATTTAAATATTCTTACGAAGTCACTATGTTCGAATCCATTATTCTGCTTAATACCATGATGATCCTTTCTAATAATCAAAACAATTTTCAACTTCAAGAGTTAGACGTAGTGTATATGGCATAAGGATATTATGAATAAATGTATACAATTTTGACCTTGTACAACTGTTTGGCTGTCAGGCTGTCCATGCAATCCACATTGTGGTTCTTGGTTGTCGATAATTTCGAGCAAGTAATGAGCTTCTTTGCATAAGGCTTTTCGTACAGCGAGGAATGCTCTGGGATGTTGGATGGAGAACAGATGGTTGAGCAGAGTCCGACATTGACCACGTGATGTGGGATCCCCGTGACAGATCTTCCGCCACTGGTTGGAAGTGATCACTTTCTCTTGAATCAACCAGTTACTCAGTGGAGCCGGATCAACGTCAGACACAAATTGTGCAAAGATGTCCAATATCCTATGCTTTATCTCATTGTTCGTCAAAGAACCTACAATCAGGTTAAGAGTTTGTGCAATGAATTCAGTTTTAAGTTTCACCGTGTAAATGTAATGCAAATATGAATAAATCTCCGAAATATCCCATTACCACAAAAGCCGCATCAGTAACCCCAGCTTATTCACCTGGGATACATCAAACCAAACAGCCAAACACTTTGGTCCGTTTCCATACGCCATTTCAGAATTCGAGAAATAAAATCAGTGCAACTACGTCGTGCTAATGTCAAAATAGAATATTGATAGCAACGGCCATAGGATGTGCAGAAGCTGAGGAATACAAGACACTTTGGAATGTTGGATTTTCATTGACTCATACACTCATACACTCACTCACCTACTCAATCACTCACTCAACTCTCCCAAACTGAACAAGCAGGCCGACTATGTAGAAAGTCACAACCGAAGGTGTAACCGAGCGAGCTTAGGAAGAATTCAAAGAATTATAATGTCTCCTTTGGACGGCTTGAAAAAGCGAGACGACAATGACAGAGGTGGAAGAATTAAGTTGGAGAGGGCTTAACTGCTCATGATCTTTGTCATCGCAATTGTAATGATAAGTGTATATTAGAGTGTCCCAAAAAAACTTTTGTTTTGAAAGTCCCGGATCTCACCCGCCAAAAAGTTACTTTGGTAGATGATAAAGTTTGGGGATAATGTTCGTTTTTTTAGATGCTATTTAGGAGTCCCCCAAAGGGTCCTAACTTAAGTCTTCATTTTAGCGTAAAATGCTCATCGTGTGCACGCGTATCAATCTAGCATATAGTTAGGCTGTTAAAAATTCACCGGGCATAATATATTTTATCGCTTTTGTAGAAAATATTACATGTACTTGTTGAAAAAAAATACTTGTAGCTTTGGCTAACGAGTATGTAGGCCTACGTCATTCGATATTTATGAAGATCGTAAACCGAACGTTTCGTGCACAGTAAACAGTGTTTCTCGCGGGTGATAAGATCCGGATATAATTATGGGGGCATTTGGGATGGTTGGCTAATAGGGTGCTCCAGAAAAATAAAAGTTGAAATATCTTTGCTCCACGGACGTTTTCCCATGCGTCTCATACAGATGAGTCTAAAAATCCAAATTTTAGGCTTTTACATTAAGGCTAAGCCTTGCCCCCAGCACGATGAACAATATTCGCAATTTTGCGGTTGAAAACACAAATTACCGGTATTTAAGTATATATGAAAAAACTAATATATTTCATATTTATTGACCAGAACATGAAAGGTTGCAAGTACAAATACAAGTACTGAGGTCTTAAGTACCTGTACAAATACTTAAGTATCAAGTACAAGTACGAGTACAAGTACACATGGCTACTGCAATAACAAGGATTTACTTCCTTGACAAAGCAATGGTGTATTGCCACATGCACTCGTTTATAATTTTGCTTTTTTGAGAAATATAATGGATGTGAGCATCTTGTCACTCAGATTCGATCGAAACTGTTTTAATATTCAACTAAACACACTTTCAACTGGAGCGCTAGATGCAGGCACACTCACAACTCTAAACGCTGGTTTGTCAAGAACAGTTTTGCTGCATTCCAAAAGTCCAAACAATCAATTTCGTCAAAGTCATCATGGCCTCTGATATTCAACCAGGTTGTCACTTGTGATGATAAGGTCCTCGGTTTCACAGAAGATCGTGTACAGTAGTGACCAAATAGCTTAGACTTTTTGATGCATGAAGTCTGCAGTTTCGGTTGCAACCGTATCTGTGATTATCGTGCCAAAATGAGACGTTTGTGTAGCACGTGCTCCACCACTGCCAAAGAAACTTGATGTGGTCCCCCAACAAAGCATGTGTCTCATTCACATAAGATATAATCATATCTGCACACATTAAATAAGAACACTTTGACCATTGGAGCAAGACAAAGAAAATTCCTTAATAAGCGTTTTACGTAAAACAGAAAAGTGATTCGCAAATTACTACCTAAGTGGCTTAACTAAGCGCGTTTTTATACAGATTACAATGTTTCCATAACATCTCGCACACGCAGCGGAAGACTCTTTCGAGAGGAACATAGAACACAGAGGAACATAGAAAACTCACAATTTTCACAAGTGTTTTAATATTCAACTAAACACACTTTCAACTGGAGCGCTAGATGAATTCCATGTATAAGCCATAGGTTCAGTGGTTTATTACTAGAAGTCCTATAATACAATTCATAAAATGCATTATTTCGGTGAATAAGCTGGTTTCCTTATCGCGGCTTTCGTATGGTGCTGAGAAAGTTCGACGACTTACATTTACATTACTCGATAGAGTTCAAATGATTTGTTACTCACTGCTCATCTCTCCGTATGAAGTCTTTGCAAGTGTTTAACAAAGTTTGATGTTGTGCCTGTTGTTTTCTGAAATGATAGTTTTCTCACTACAAAACTTGCACTTAGCAGAAGAAGCATTTCCCTTGAGAGTGAAATTATCATAATCCATAACCAAACTTAACAGCTCTAGGAATATTAGTATTTTTATTGTTAGCATTATCACCTTCCGTGGCCGCTATTTTAGCAAGACAACCGGAAGAAATTCTGATCAAGATGCGGTCCATACCTAACTGCCAGAATATTCAATATCCAGAAAGTAAGAATTAATGACTTAAAGGAAAGACAAAGCTTACTGGTAAAGTATCCGAGTGCCTGTGGAAATGTCATTTGTGTCTAAGTACTTAGGTCTCAAGTACGAGTAAAGTACTTAGGTCTCCAGTACAAGTTCAAGTACTGACTGTACTCAAGTTGCACTTGAGTACAAGTACAAGTACCAATACTACACCTCTGCACACAATATTTCACAAAAGAAGTTAATCATCATGGAAATAATTACGTTTTTGCACCATGATATTGCCGATTTTTAAGCAAATGCCCATATTTTCACATATTCTAACATTTTTGTGCCGGGGGCAAGGCTTAACCTTTTTCAATTGGTCTGAAAATTGGTACAGTTGAACAAAGTGATAAATGGAATGGGAAAATCGCCGTGGAGCAATACTTTTTGGAACTTTCTGGAAATACATTACATTTTGGAGCACCCTATTGGCTAATATATGCAGGCGGCACAGCTGAGGACCAACCGAAGCTGACGTCTGTCACTCTTTCTCTGTCTCTGTGTGTCTGTCTCTGTCTGTCCCTACAGATAATAATATTATCATTAATATTATTATTATTATTGATGCATCTGTCTCTAGTTAAGATAGCTAAGTTTAAATAAAATAATGTCCTATGTTACTCATTATGTCAATCACAACAGCTTATAAACTGCTGTCTTGAACTGATCTAGTTACATAGGTGGCCCTACTTAGCGGGACTATCGTCCCTTTTGGGCTCCTCCTTTTGGTACCCACTGAATGTTGTACCCTTTTAATGTTGTCCAGCTTTATCTATTATTACTTAATCTGTTTGATATATATTTTGTGAGATGCTTATTTTCTGTTATGTTGCAACGTTCTTTGGTGCCAATAAACATTTTGATTGATTGATTGATTGATATTAGACTCTGCTGGAAGCCTGACTGAGGGTCCTGGTTGCAGTAACGATTACTTTCAGCCACTTTAATTGCATGGTTTGGCAGTGCACTGCTAATAGGCCGTGCTGCGTGTAATAATTGTTAAAACGTCAACGTTTTATGTGTTCTACTCACACGAAAACGAAAACAGTTTCGCATCAAGTCAAGTCAAGTCAAGTATTTTTTTATTGCAACCAATTTTCACACATTAATAAACCAACGAGGAAAACACACTGGCTACAAAGGGGAGGCCCAAAAGGGATCGCAATCCCGCAAGGAGGGACACCCTAAGTAAAGAATTACCAAAACAATCGAAGGATGGAATTGAATGAAGATACAGAATGGAAAATAAACAGCCACGGTATAAATTACACGAACAAAGGTAATCCATTAATCCAGAATTGACTGGAAGCGTTACACTGACATGTGTAAAGCTTAACTACAATCTTAACTACAGACTTAACTATCCTAGCATCCTTCTGTTTAGCCTTTTATAGGGATCTAACTTATGCAATTATTAAGTTAGGCCTGCATTTGGCTTGTATGACGGTGCAGAACGCTAGCAACTGTAACTTCATCATACTAGATGTAAGAGCTGTTGCAGGATTTTAGTATAGGACCCTAGTTACATGTTATTGTACGGTAACGTCTTTTACTGAAAGTCTTGATCATAATCAGCCCAGTTGTTGTCAAAGGCTTTTAGGTCAAGAGCACAACATGAGAAGCGCTATACTTCTCTTAGCTAATATTGGAGTCGGTGAGTCAAAGCCCCCTGCTATTTACTTATATTCATAGACTCTACTTCCAACTGAGCTCATTGTGAAATTATTTCTTTTTTTTACTAAAAATCACTAAAGTTGCATATATACGTTTATTTTGTAATTAAGCTGACAGACCGCAGCCACATACAGAACCATAATTATACTGTATGGAGTAGGAACAACGTTAGCATGTATTTAGTTCTATATTCAAAATTCGTGTTGATGTCTTTTGTAATTTTCTTCGTTTAAATCCTTGCACTGATGATTTCTAAAATACCATTATCATAATGCCCAAGACATCAGTCGATGGAACTTCTATTAATGCACATCTTTCTGACCTTAAATGTGAACTTGTATTATACAATCCCAGTATAATTCTACGTCATACTATTACGTTAGATAAGGCTGTACTCTTAGTCAGTTTTGACTATAGTCTTGTTTTGATGACCTTGTAAGATTAGTCTCTTAGACAGGTCGCCTTTAATAGGAAGAAATTGACCATGTGGAAAAATAAAGTGTGAAGTCCTTACATAGGAATTAAAATGTGTAATCAGGGACGTCATTTGGGTGACGGCAGGGCATTTGGCCTGAATTTGATAGAAAAATCAGCTATATTTGCTATCAGCTTTGATAGTAGGCCTATGTCAGTGCATTTGAAGAAGTAATATATCCTCATTCATCACTATGAGTCTACGACAACAGAAAATCATACCAGTGATGGTAAAATAATTTTTAAAAGTATTTTGAGTACAAATACAATTTAATAACCGATCACAAAAGTATTTAAAATACAATTAATAATACATCTTCATACAAGTATTTTAAATACAAGAAAAAAATACTTCTTTGGGAAAAGTATTTTAGACACTAAATAAAAAATACTTTGAGCCAAACAAAGGTGACCAAAAGTGTAGGCCTGCGTTTTAATTAACATTAATACCCGGTATTCATGCATCTGCTAGGTAAAGCCCGATAACAGTAACTTGATCATAGTTAGCGAGGAACGCAGTTTCGATCGATTTTTCTTCGATTTCAATGTGTAACTGTTTCAGTTGAAACGTTAACGTCATTGTTAGTCCATGACTTGTAATGGCTTTACATACAAGAAGGCTTTGTAACGGCCTATGTAAAGGCTGTATCTTATCTAAATTTTCAGAATTATTATATAGCGCCACATTGGCTAGATACCTGTTTATAGTTGAACCCTATGAACTCTGACTCAATAGAAAACAGGCCAACCAGATTCTGAACCCTTGATGGGTCCCGCACATGAGATCCATATTTGAGTTTGCTCGGTCGCTGTCCAAAGCTTTGGAATTCGCTGCCCAACTCAATCCATTCCGTCAATTTTCTTTAATGTTGTCGAACAGCAGCTCTTCTGTCTCCTTCTCTTCCCGGTCTCTCTGGCAACCGGACTCGGATCTTCCCTGCACAACCCCTCTAACATGACTCAGCACTAATGAAGCTGGTACCACGCGCTTAGCTTTAGATTAGCGCTTCAGAAATTTGCTTGAGTTTAAAATTATGATTATGTGGTCATTCAGGTCGAAATTTAACTCTCAGCTTTTCAACTTGCATATCCACCGTAGCCTGGTTTCTCTATCAGATTTCGACCTGGCTCCTCTGTGGATTATAATTTTGTATCACTCGAAGTGACCATCAACTGATCTCTTATGAATTGAAATAACGGCGCTATAGAAGTCATTGTGTTAGATACGGTACAAATGTAAATGCATTGTTTTGCATTCTGAGTTTAAGTGTATAATATTTTGATTACGAAGAAATTGCTGTTGACAAATCAGGCATAAATACAGTTCAAGTCTGTCGCATGCATCGCTGTAATTGGATACACCCAAAAGGAACAAGGATGTTCTGTTATCAGGGATGCCCTAATTACATAATTATCTAATTGCAGATAACAACATAAACTACGATGTATAAAGTACATTGCATCATTCTACTCAGTCAAAAGTAAATAAAGTATCCAACTCAGAGTCTGACTGTGAGAATTTTGGTGAGCCTTCGAAAATAATAATTTTAATTATACGTCAATATAGAAATTTTATGTGTTGACATATAACTAATTCCTTTATGACCTAGGCGCCACATGCGCTAAAACCATAGGCCCATGTGCCATGGCACACAGGCACAATGGCCAACAATCCGCCACTGATTATTGTGATGGATTATTATCGGACAGCAGCAGTGTTACCTTGGCATCTGATCCTGAGAAAGATCCGTGAACTTCAAAGCCGAGAGTGAGAGGCACAGTGAATGTGATCACTCCTGAAGTGACTGCAGCAATGGGTTAGATCAATGCAAGTGACAGGAAGGCTACTGAAATATTTCTGCAATGGCTTCATAAGGCATGATCCAGCGTTCCAACATTGAGCACGCCGTAACCACATCTAGAAGATCATGCTGGAGAAGATTATTTGCATCTGTTATGTCTCAAAGTCTCCTTAAATACCATAGTTGTTAAAAACGGTAAAATCAAAATAAAAAACGGAAAAAAACGTCGTTTTATTGAAAAAAATAAAAAACGGAAAAAAACGAGAAAAAAACGGATAAGAAAATAATTTGACTTTGCTACATCTTTTAATGCATTGTAAAATTAAAACCTTGTTTACAATAATTTAATTTTAATCAGTTAAATAACTTATAACTTTATTATTTCCTGAACTGTGCTGTTTATTTCTCATCTGATGACACTAAATGGTGACGTAAATTAGATGAATCCTTGAAAGGATGGAGACAACGTAAGGGACATCAGACAAAAATAAAATTAAACAAATAGTAACAGAAAGTGAATAACTAAATAAAGTTACACATAAGAAATAAAAAAAAAAACGAGACGAGAAATAAAAAACGAAAAAACGACGTTTTTTGGAAAATAATAAAAAACGAAAAAAACCTTTTTTACAACTATGTTAAATACAACTGTGGCCATTTCAAGATTTCTAGCATCAAATAGATCAAGCTTTATTTTCCACAGCCCTTCAGGATGAAAAGTATGGAATCCATTATCACTCCAAGAAAAAACAATGTCGTAGAGTTTGGAGTAGCTCGGCTGGAAACATTCCAAGCGCCAGATGACTACCGTGAACTGCTAGCGCTGTCGATTGTTTTCTTTAATGGAACGTCTGACAGTGTAATCAATTTCCCATATACAGGAGCAATTCACCGTGCCCTGTGGTTGCCCCAGAGCCATTAACTCCACGACGCTGTGGTTCTTCCGAAAACAGTATGCACCATTGCAGCTAGGGTTCTCAGAATCACGGGCGCCTGAAGGAATTCAGTGGTAACGAAGAAATGGTCACCGAGCATAACCATGCCCCAGATATTGCGAAGATCAATGCCGTGAAATGCGTGGTCGCGATGCGCAACCGAGCTGGAAACGGCGTAGAAAAACCAAGGCAAATTACTCAACAAAGTACAAACGGTCTATCATTAGAATCATTCCATGCTTGTATAGTCTCTTTTTTTATAGTAGTATCTTTTATTAGTATCTTCTTATAAATGAAGAAATCTTGTGGAAAACATTTTCACATTGTTTTCTGTCGTAGTCGTTTAAGACGGGGCTATTTTGACGGGGCTATTTTGACGCAGGGCGATTTTGACGGGGCTGTTTTGATGGGGCTATTTTGACGGGGCTATTTTGACGGGTCACCCAAAATAGGAAGCATCTCAGTGAGATATGTCTTTTATTGATTGCTGTGTAATGTGTAATTGTGTATGTCAGATACTAGGTTCAGAGCCCATCATCTGCAGCTGCTCCTAGAAATTATCTGTCCCCTTGCTATGTAATCTGCCGGCATGCCTTTACATGGAAGTCGCTGAAGCTGCCACCACAGCATTTGGTCGCCAATTAATTATGATCCCTGCTTGAGCTGCTGGTAGGATTGGGATTCTTCTTGTCTTGGCCGAATAGAAGAGATTACTGATCATTAGTGTGGTCCAAAAA
The DNA here is from genome assembly GCA_020284085.1 of Aporrectodea caliginosa. Classification (NCBI taxonomy): domain Eukaryota; kingdom Metazoa; phylum Annelida; class Clitellata; order Crassiclitellata; family Lumbricidae; genus Aporrectodea; species Aporrectodea caliginosa. Next base: position 704,352 of record JACEVL010000012.1, read on the forward strand.
ATTAACAGTTGGAAATGCATTGCTCCACAATGCTGCCCTTGTTACACATAAAAGCATGAATCTCCATGCAAAATTTTGGAAAGATTAGATATTATTTAGATGTCGCTATGTTTTTCGACTCTTTGCTATATAGTATGAACTTGTCAAAAACCATGTATAATTTTGAGTTTTTTTAAAGTCATTTATTTTTTCAAGTCAGTATTATTTTGAACAATAAACAGCCCAACTAAAAATAAATATGGCAGTGTTACTGCTTAGTCAGGCTGCATTAAATTTATAATGCAATCTAGTTTTGGATAATTAAAGAAGTTATCCAGTCTGCATAAATCCCGTCATTGAAGTGCTGGAAAACCCGCAACCCGCTATTATTTCATTTTGCCTTTGTTGGAACAGAAAACATTGTCCGATGACTGGAGACAAGTTGCAGCAGGTAATGTTTCTGTGGCTCATCCTTATTACATCATTTTTAGACTGGATCAGAGCCACTCAACGTTCTGCGCAGTCATTGACGACCATCACTAGTTTGACATTTGCCTTCATCGACTTTAAAGTAGGGTCCAGTGTTCAGAGAGTAGAAAGGCTTTGATAGGAAGGCTTTGGCTTGTTTTTGGTCCTCGATAGTAAGAAGATCAAACAGTTTTAAAGATCTCCTCTTGACATACGCCTCCAGTTGAGTCTGGTGGTCGAAGGATTTGCTGTCCAGACGCTACATGGATATCGGTTCAGGTGGTTGAGTAAGATTGTATTACCAGAGCAGCCTTGTCTTCAATGACACGTTCATCAAAGAAAGCGCGTGGAATAAGGGTGTTCGGAGAAATATCAGAGATGACGACTGACAGAATTAATTTAAATCGACCTTGAATCAGCAGAAATCTTGGCTCAAACAACTTCCAGTGCTTGCGAACACCCGAATCAGCATGCTGCGCAGGGACTGAAGCTTTCTCCCTAATTACGAACACAGCGACTATTGTTGCATTCGTGGCCTCATCAACTTTTAGTCCATTTTGGTAAAGAAACAGGAAATTGCTCAGGATGGCCCCATTTTTTGGGAGTCCAGAACCAATAATGTGTTTGTCAGGCATACCTAACAGCCAACATTTTGGGGAACTCCTGGTTGATGCCAGTGCGACCATAGCTGCCGTTTTTGTCACTTATGAGCTTTTATTGCAGAAAGTAAAAAACATGTGATGTATATATATATATATATATTTCTTTATTGAAACGTTAAGTTGACAAACCGCAACTTAGTACAGATAGTACTAAGCTTAAGCTGTAGGCTAAGCTTATTTCATAGTTCAAGGCTGGTTTCAGATAAAAAAAAATACTCGAATCATGCTAAAAATTAGCATCATACAGAGCAATATTGAACAATCCAATTGTAGATGAAACGAATTGTAATGAAAAACTTTAGTTTATAAGTTGCCATGCAAAATTAAAAAATGACCTATAATCCAACAACCGTTTATTTATCCAGAAAGAACTTGAAACAAGTTTTTATTTGTAAATAAGCTTATTATTATTTTATTTAGTTATATACAGTTTGCATATTGATCATGATTTAGAAAGATGGCGCTTGGTGCAAAGGCCCGGGAAGTGTTTGAAAGTTGTGTGAGCCAACCTCAGTCACGTACAGATTTGAGGTGGATAAAATTATCCATTACAAACTATGTCACTATCCATATGGGCCACATATTATAGATATATATAATTATATATATATATATAACTCTCAATTCTCCCAACCCTCCTATAGGCTATTCGTCAGTTGTTCACAGTCCAACCAACCACGCCGCTCAACCCGCTCTTCTTCCGCCCTAACACTTCCCCGTCCACCATCAGTAACCGAGCTCATTGCTAAAATTTACAATTCGCTCCACAGCCATAACAGTTCTGCCTCTCTGGAATAAACTTGTTTACTTTTTACGGCTAACACTTCAATCTCATGCTTTCTTGCTCTTTCTTTATCTTCTAACTCATACCTCATTACTTTCTCACGTGATCATCTGTCTCTACGTTTCCTCTCCTCTCTCGTTAAACGTCTTTCCTCCCTTTCTTGGTTTTCTCTTTCCTTTGAGGTCTGCAATTGCTCTCTCTCAAAGTCACGTTGCTCACGCAAGCTTTGCGTCGCAAACGTCATTAAATCCTCTCCAACCAATCCAAGTTCTTTACCAATTTTCATGAAATACCCCACGTCAGACATGGTAACAAAAATTCCTGTAACGCTCTACAGTAAAAAAAATTTACCATTCAAACCAAACACATAAATGAAAACGCCAATTTCAAAACCTATGCTAATGAAATCCTATATTATGATGTGAACTATCCAACCATCCAACTATCCAACTATCCAACTATCCAAAAATCATCCCACAAATCCCCTCCTTGATACCAAGAGAACTTGTGTTGGGTTCAAACCCTCTGGATATACTTTGTTTTCTATCAGTAGTTGGACACTGCTTGCATGGTATTCTATCTTTGTTTCGAAATAAATGATTAAAGATATTGACCACGTTTTCAAATGTTATTATTTACAACCACCTGATCTATTATTTACATTATATACATGTCTCTTCACTGACTAGAGAGGGAAATAGAACAAAGGAACTAGAAACTCAAACACAAGTGAAATTAAACAAAAATTTCAACTGGGGGCCAGATAATTCCATGAAAGCCATAGGTTCAGGGTTTATTATAGAAGTCCTATAATACAATTCATAAAATGTTTTTTCGGTGAATAAGCTGGTTTTTCGGGGTTTTCGTATGGTGCTGAAAAAGTTCGACGCTTACATTTACATTAATAGAGTTAAATGATTTGTTACTCACTGCTCATCTCTCCGTATGAAGTCTTTGCAAGGTTTAACAAAGTTTATTTTGGGCCGTTGTTTTCTGAAATGATAGTTTTCTCACTAAAAAACTTGCACTTAGAGAAGAAGCATTTCCCTTGAGAGTGAAATTATCATAATCCATAACCAAACTTAACAGCTCTAGGAATATTAGTATTTTTTTGTTAGCATTATCACCTTCCGTGGCCGCTATTTTAGCAAGACAACCGGAAAAAATTCTGAAAAGGGGGTCCATACCTAACTGCCAGAATATTCAATATCCAAAAAGAAAATTAATGACTTAAAGGAAAGACAAAGCTTACTGGTAAAGATCCGAGTGCCTGTGGAAATGTCATTTGTGTCTGACTTAGGTTCGAATAAAAGTACTTAGGTCTCCAGTAAAAGTTCAAGTACTGACTGTACTCAAGTTGCACTTGAGTACAAGTCAAGTACCAATACTACACCTCTAAAATATTTCACAAAAGAATTTCATCATGGAAATAATTACGTTTTTCCCATGATATTTTTTAAGCAAATGCCCATATTTTCACATATTCTAACATTTTTGTGCCGGGGCAAGGTTTAAACCCTTTTTTCAATTGGTCTGAAAATTGGTACAGTTGAACAAAGTGATAAATGGAATGGGAAAATCGCCGGGAGAAATACTTTTGGAACTTTCGGAAATACATTACATTTTGGAGCACCCTATTGGCTAATATATGCAGGCGGCACAGCTGAGGACCAACCGAAGCTGACGTCTGTCACTCTTTCTCTGTCTCTGTGTGTCTGTCTCTGCTTTAAGAAAATTATTATCTTTAATTTTTTTTGATGCATCTGTCTCTAGTTAAGTTTTTAAATAAAATAATGTCCTATGTTATTTATTATTCAATCACAACAGCTTATAAACTGCTGTCTTGAACTGATCTAGTTACATAGGGGCCTACTTAGCGGGACTATCGTCCCTTTTGGGCTCCTCCTTTTGGTACCCACTGAATGTTGTACCCTTTTAATGTTGTCCAGCTTTATCTTTTTTTTTAAAACTGTTTGATATATATTTTGTGAGATGCTTATTTTCTGTTATGTTGCAACGTTCTTTGGTGCCAATAAACATTTTGATTGATTGATTGATTGATATTAGACTCTGCTGGAAGCCTGACTGAGGGTCCTGGTTGCAGTAACGATTACTTTCAGCCACTTTAATTGCATGGTTTGGCAGTGCACTGCTAATAGGCCGTGCTGCGTGTAATAATTGTTAAAACGTCAACGTTTTATGTGTTCTACTCACACGAAAACGAAAACAGTTTCGCATCAAGTCAAGTCAAGTCAAGTATTTTTTTATTGCAACCAATTTTCACACATTAATAAACCAACAGAAAAAAACACTGGCTACAAAGGGGAGGCCCAAAAGGGATCGCAATCCCGCAAGGAGGGACACCCAAAAAAACCCAAAAAAATCGAAGGATGGAATTGAATGAAGATACGAATGGAAAATAAACAGCCACGGTATAAATTACACGAACAAATAATCCATTAATCCCGAATTGACTGGAAGCTTACACTGACATGTGAAAGCAACCAATCTTAACTACAGACAACTATCCAGCATCCTTCTGTTTGCCCTTTTATAGGGATCTAACTTATGCAATTATTAAGTTAGGCCTGCATTTGGCTTGTATGACGGTGCAGAACGCTAGCAACTGTAACTTCATCATACTAGATGTAAGAGCTGTTGCAGGATTTTAGTATAGGACCCTAGTTACATGTTATTGTACGGTAACGTCTTTTACTGAAAGTCTTGATCATAATCAGCCCAGTTGTTGTCAAAGGCTTTTAGGTCAAGAGCACAACATGAGAAGCGCTATACTTCTCTTAGCTAATATTGGAGTCGGTGAGTCAAAGCCCCCTGCTATTTACTTATATTCATAGACTCTACTTCCAACTGAGCTCATTGTGAAATTATTTCTTTTTTTTACTAAAAATCACTAAAGTTGCATATATACGTTTATTTTGTAATTAAGCTGACAGACCGCAGCCACATACAGAACCATAATTATACTGTATGGAGTAGGAACAACGTTAGCATGTATTTAGTTCTATATTCAAAATTCGTGTTGATGTCTTTTGTAATTTTCTTCGTTTAAATCCTTGCACTGATGATTTCTAAAATACCATTATCATAATGCCCAAGACATCAGTCGATGGAACTTCTATTAATGCACATCTTTCTGACCTTAAATGTGAACTTGTATTATACAATCCCAGTATAATTCTACGTCATACTATTACGTTAGATAAGGCTGTACTCTTAGTCAGTTTTGACTATAGTCTTGTTTTGATGACCTTGTAAGATTAGTCTCTTAGACAGGTCGCCTTTAATAGGAAGAAATTGACCATGTGGAAAAATAAAGTGTGAAGTCCTTACATAGGAATTAAAATGTGTAATCAGGGACGTCATTTGGGTGACGGCAGGGCATTTGGCCTGAATTTGATAGAAAAATCAGCTATATTTGCTATCAGCTTTGATAGTAGGCCTATGTCAGTGCATTTGAAGAAGTAATATATCCTCATTCATCACTATGAGTCTACGACAACAGAAAATCATACCAGTGATGGTAAAATAATTTTTAAAAGTATTTTGAGTACAAATACAATTTAATAACCGATCACAAAAGTATTTAAAATACAATTAATAATACATCTTCATACAAGTATTTTAAATACAAGAAAAAAATACTTCTTTGGGAAAAGTATTTTAGACACTAAATAAAAAATACTTTGAGCCAAACAAAGGTGACCAAAAGTGTAGGCCTGCGTTTTAATTAACATTAATACCCGGTATTCATGCATCTGCTAGGTAAAGCCCGATAACAGTAACTTGATCATAGTTAGCGAGGAACGCAGTTTCGATCGATTTTTCTTCGATTTCAATGTGTAACTGTTTCAGTTGAAACGTTAACGTCATTGTTAGTCCATGACTTGTAATGGCTTTACATACAAGAAGGCTTTGTAACGGCCTATGTAAAGGCTGTATCTTATCTAAATTTTCAGAATTATTATATAGCGCCACATTGGCTAGATACCTGTTTATAGTTGAACCCTATGAACTCTGACTCAATAGAAAACAGGCCAACCAGATTCTGAACCCTTGATGGGTCCCGCACATGAGATCCATATTTGAGTTTGCTCGGTCGCTGTCCAAAGCTTTGGAATTCGCTGCCCAACTCAATCCATTCCGTCAATTTTCTTTAATGTTGTCGAACAGCAGCTCTTCTGTCTCCTTCTCTTCCCGGTCTCTCTGGCAACCGGACTCGGATCTTCCCTGCACAACCCCTCTAACATGACTCAGCACTAATGAAGCTGGTACCACGCGCTTAGCTTTAGATTAGCGCTTCAGAAATTTGCTTGAGTTTAAAATTATGATTATGTGGTCATTCAGGTCGAAATTTAACTCTCAGCTTTTCAACTTGCATATCCACCGTAGCCTGGTTTCTCTATCAGATTTCGACCTGGCTCCTCTGTGGATTATAATTTTGTATCACTCGAAGTGACCATCAACTGATCTCTTATGAATTGAAATAACGGCGCTATAGAAGTCATTGTGTTAGATACGGTACAAATGTAAATGCATTGTTTTGCATTCTGAGTTTAAGTGTATAATATTTTGATTACGAAGAAATTGCTGTTGACAAATCAGGCATAAATACAGTTCAAGTCTGTCGCATGCATCGCTGTAATTGGATACACCCAAAAGGAACAAGGATGTTCTGTTATCAGGGATGCCCTAATTACATAATTATCTAATTGCAGATAACAACATAAACTACGATGTATAAAGTACATTGCATCATTCTACTCAGTCAAAAGTAAATAAAGTATCCAACTCAGAGTCTGACTGTGAGAATTTTGGTGAGCCTTCGAAAATAATAATTTTAATTATACGTCAATATAGAAATTTTATGTGTTGACATATAACTAATTCCTTTATGACCTAGGCGCCACATGCGCTAAAACCATAGGCCCATGTGCCATGGCACACAGGCACAATGGCCAACAATCCGCCACTGATTATTGTGATGGATTATTATCGGACAGCAGCAGTGTTACCTTGGCATCTGATCCTGAGAAAAGATCCGTGAACTTCAAAGCCGAGAGTGAGAGGCACAGTGAATGTGATCACTCCTGAAGTGACTGCAGCAATGGGTTAGATCAATGCAAGTGACAGGAAGGCTACTGAAATATTTCTGCAATGGCTTCATAAGGCATGATCCAGCGTTCCAACATTGAGCACGCCGTAACCACATCTAGAAGATCATGCTGGAGAAGATTATTTGCATCTGTTATGTCTCAAAGTCTCCTTAAATACCATAGTTGTTAAAAACGGTAAAATCAAAATAAAAAACGGAAAAAAACGTCGTTTTATTGAAAAATTAAAATAAAAAACGAGAAAAAAACGGATAAGAAAATAATTTGACTTTGCTACATCTTTTAATGCATTGTAAAATTAAAACCTTGTTTACACAATTTAATTTTAATCAGCAAATAACATAACTTTATTATTTCCTGAACTGTGCTGTTTATTTCTCATCTGATGACACTAAATGGTGACGTAAATTAGATGAATCCTTGAAAGGATGGAGACAACGTAAGGGACATCAGACAAAAATAAAATTAAACAAATAGTAACAGAAAGTGAATAACTAAATAAAGTTACACATAAGAAATAAAAACGGAAAAAACGAGACGAGAAATAAAAAACGAAAAAACGACGTTTTTTGGAAAATAATAAAAAACGAAAAAAACCTTTTTTACAACTATGTTAAATACAACTGTGGCCATTTCAAGATTTCTAGCATCAAATAGATCAAGCTTTATTTTCCACAGCCCTTCAGGATGAAAAGTATGGAATCCATTATCACTCCAAGAAAAAACAATGTCGTAGAGTTTGGAGTAGCTCGGCTGGAAACATTCCAAGCGCCAGATGACTACCGTGAACTGCTAGCGCTGTCGATTGTTTTCTTTAATGGAACGTCTGACAGTGTAATCAATTTCCCATATACAGGAGCAATTCACCGTGCCCTGTGGTTGCCCCAGAGCCATTAACTCCACGACGCTGTGGTTCTTCCGAAAACAGTATGCACCATTGCAGCTAGGGTTCTCAGAATCACGGGCGCCTGAAGGAATTCAGTGGTAACGAAGAAATGGTCACCGAGCATAACCATGCCCCAGATATTGCGAAGATCAATGCCGTGAAATGCGTGGTCGCGATGCGCAACCGAGCTGGAAACGGCGTAGAAAAACCAAGGCAAATTACTCAACAAAGTACAAACGGTCTATCATTAGAATCATTCCATGCTTGTATAGTCTCTTTTTTTATAGTAGTATCTTTTATTAGTATCTTCTTATAAATGAAGAAATCTTGTGGAAAACATTTTCACATTGTTTTCTGTCGTAGTCGTTTAAGACGGGGCTATTTTGACGGGGCTATTTTGACGCAGGGCGATTTTGACGGGGCTGTTTTGATGGGGCTATTTTGACGGGGCTATTTTGACGGGTCACCCAAAATAGGAAGCATCTCAGTGAGATATGTCTTTTATTGATTGCTGTGTAATGTGTAATTGTGTATGTCAGATACTAGGTTCAGAGCCCATCATCTGCAGCTGCTCCTAGAAATTATCTGTCCCCTTGCTATGTAATCTGCCGGCATGCCTTTACATGGAAGTCGCTGAAGCTGCCACCACAGCATTTGGTCGCCAATTAATTATGATCCCTGCTTGAGCTGCTGGTAGGATTGGGATTCTTCTTGTCTTGGCCGAATAGAAGAGATTACTGATCATTAGTGTGGTCCAAAAAATTAACAGTTGGAAATGCATTGCTCCACAATGCTGCCCTTGTTACACATAAAAGCATGAATCTCCATGCAAAATTTTGGAAAGATTAGATATTATTTAGATGTCGCTATGTTTTTCGACTCTTTGCTATATAGTATGAACTTGTCAAAAACCATGTATAATTTTGAGTTTTTTTAAAGTCATTTATTTTTTCAAGTCAGTATTATTTTGAACAATAAACAGCCCAACTAAAAATAAATATGGCAGTGTTACTGCTTAGTCAGGCTGCATTAAATTTATAATGCAATCTAGTTTTGGATAATTAAAGAAGTTATCCAGTCTGCATAAATCCCGTCATTGAAGTGCTGGAAAACCCGCAACCCGCTATTATTTCATTTTGCCTTTGTTGGAACAGAAAACATTGTCCGATGACTGGAGACAAGTTGCAGCAGGTAATGTTTCTGTGGCTCATCCTTATTACATCATTTTTAGACTGGATCAGAGCCACTCAACGTTCTGCGCAGTCATTGACGACCATCACTAGTTTGACATTTGCCTTCATCGACTTTAAAGTAGGGTCCAGTGTTCAGAGAGTAGAAAGGCTTTGATAGGAAGGCTTTGGCTTGTTTTTGGTCCTCGATAGTAAGAAGATCAAACAGTTTTAAAGATCTCCTCTTGACATACGCCTCCAGTTGAGTCTGGTGGTCGAAGGATTTGCTGTCCAGACGCTACATGGATATCGGTTCAGGTGGTTGAGTAAGATTGTATTACCAGAGCAGCCTTGTCTTCAATGACACGTTCATCAAAGAAAGCGCGTGGAATAAGGTGTTCGGAGAAATATCAGAGATGACGACTGACAGAATTAATTTAAATCGACCTTGAATCAGCAGAAATCTTGGCTCAAACAACTTCCAGTGCTTGCGAACACCCGAATCAGCATGCTGCGCAGGGACTGAAGCTTTCTCCCTAATTACGAACACAGCGACTATTGTTGCATTCGTGGCCTCATCAACTTTTAGTCCATTTTGGTAAAGAAACAGGAAATTGCTCAGGATGGCCCCATTTTTTGGGAGTCCAGAACCAATAATGTGTTTGTCAGGCATACCTAACAGCCAACATTTTGGGGAACTCCTGGTTGATGCCAGTGCGACCATAGCTGCCGTTTTTGTCACTTATGAGCTTTTATTGCAGAAAGTAAAAAACATGTGATGTATATATATATATATATATTTCTTTTATTGAAACGTTAAGTTGACAAACCGCAACTTAGTACAGATAGTACTAAGCTTAAGCTGTAGGCTAAGCTTATTTCATATTCAAGGCTGGTTTCAGATAAAAAAAAATACTCGAATCATGCTAAAAATTAGCATCATACAGAGCAATATTGAACAATCCAATTGTAGATGAAACGAATTGTAATGAAAAACTTTAGTTTATAAGTTGCCATGCAAAATTAAAAAATGACCTATAATCCAACAACCGTTTATTTATCAGAAAGAACTTGAAACAAGTTTTTATTTGTAAATAAGCTTATTATTATTTTATTTAGTTATATACAGTTTGCATATTGATCATGATTTAGAAAGATGGCGCTTGGTGCAAAGGCCCGGGAAGTGTTTGAAAGTTGTGTGAGCCAACCTCAGTCACGTACAGATTTGAGGTGGATAAAATTATCCATTACAAACTATGTCACTATCCATTTCCACGTATTATATATATATATAATTATATATATATATAACTCTCCAATTCTCCCAGCCCTCCTATAGGCTATTCGTCAGTTGTTCACAGTCCAACCAACCACGCCGCTCAACCCGCTCTTCTTCCGCCCTAACACTTCCCCGTCCACCATCAGTAACCGAGCTCATTGCTAAAATTTACAATTCGCTCCACAGCCATAACAGTTCTGCCTCTCTGGAATAAACTTGTTTACTTTTTACGGCTAACACTTCAATCTCATGCTTTCTTGCTCTTTCTTTATCTTCTAACTCATACCTCATTACTTTCTCTCTCTCCTCATCTTCTCTACGTTTCTCCTCTCTCGTTAAACGTCTTTCCTCCCTTTCTTGGTTTTCTCTTTCCTTTGAGGTCTGCAATTGCTCTCTCTCAAAGTCACGTTGCTCACGCAAGCTTTGCGTCGCAAACGTCATTAAATCCTCTCCAACCAATCCAAGTTCTTTACCAATTTTCATGAAATACCCCACGTCAGACATGGTAACAAAAATTCCTGTAACGCTCTACAGTAAAAAAAATTTACCATTCAAACCAAACACATAAATGAAAACGCCAATTTCAAAACCTATGCTAATGAAATCCTATATTATGATGTGAACTATCCAACCATCCAACTATCCAACTATCCAACTATCCAAAAATCATCCCACAAATCCCCTCCTTGATACCAAGAGAACTTGTGTTGGGTTCAAACCCTCTGGATATACTTTGTTTTCTATCAGTAGTTGGACACTGCTTGCATGGTATTCTATCTTTGTTTCGAAATAAATGATTAAAGATATTGACCACGTTTTCAAATGTTATTATTTACAACCACCTGATCTATTATTTACATTATATACATGTCTCTTCACTGACTCTTCACAACATAACATTAAGTTCACATCACATGTCACACCACTCAAACAGTGAGTACGTTACTTCTACACATGTCCTCGAATACATCACATTTCTAACCACTCAAACAGTGAGTACGTTACTTCTTCACATATCCTCGAATACATCACATTTCTAACCACTCAAACAGTGAGTACGTTACTTCTTCACATGTCCTCGAATACCACTGTGAACTAGGAGAAGCACAGGTGGGCGTTACCGTCAGACTGCACCAGGAAAGGCACACGTAGGCGTTACTCTCAGACTGCACCAGGAAAGGCACACGTAGGCGTTACTCTCAGACTGCACCAGGAAAGGCACACGTAGGCGTTACTCTCAGACTGCACCAGGAAAGGCACACGTAGGCGTTACTCTCAGACTGCACCAGGAAAGGCACACGTAGGCGTTACTCTCAGACTGCACCAGGAAAGGCACACGTAGGCGTTACTCTCAGACTGCACCAGGAAAGGCACACGTAGGCGTTACTCTCAGACTGCACCAGGAAAGGCACACGTAGGCGTTACTCTCAGACTGCACCAGGAAAGGCACACGTAGGCGTTACTGTCAGACTGCACCAGGACAGGTACAGCTGGGCGTCACTGGCAAACTGTGAACCAGGAAAGGCACATTTACCAGCTCGTCGCCGAAACACCCTTCCAACCAGTACGTTCTACACGAGAGTTCAGCAGGGTCGACACTGACAGACAGAACGTCGGCAGGAAAGCACATTTGTCAGTCGCCCTTCCAGAAACTATAATTCAAAACAATAGTCACATGTACCTACACAGCAATGACACCGCTACTCACTGCAAATTAAGCACACAACCAAACAATTCACACAATGCATTTGAAGACCAAATAATTCACACAACGCATTTGAAGACCAAATAATTCCTCACCCGAATTCACAGCAAAGAAAGCTAATTCGGACATTTCATCACTTTCCTGACACAAACTCGTGACTGCCTCATCTCAATTCAATCACGCCAATCCTCTTTCCGTGGGCCGTGGCTGTTCATTAGTACCCGTATGTAACTTAATATTATAGCGCATTTACACCATTGCACACGATGAGTTTATATAGCGCAATTCTATACATTGTTTTCGTGACACCGCCAGAATTACGAAAAATATCAGATGCTTCCTACTAACTCACTAAAAAATCACTCTTTCAGTCTTGCTATCTCTCCCAGGTCTCTCACTGAAAACCGAAAACGCTGCTCTTTCACATGCAAATCTTATCCTGATTCCTCCTCTTCTTGCTTGACTTGCACTTCAATTCTAAACACCATTCACTAAACACCATAGAAGCATACTAGACGCCTGACTGTCTGCCTGCCTGTCAGTGCCTGACAGGTTCGTTTATGTCTTGACCCTGTGGCTATCGATTTTGTTTATGATTATATATTATTATTGTTTTGACTGAGCGCCTGTGAATAAGCTGTTTCCAGCGACTTAGAGTTTTTGTTGGCGCTGAAGAAATCTTGAGATTGCGATTGTGATTACAAGTAGATCAAGACGGATTTTTCCGTGGAAGAAAATTAAATTTACAGGAATTTGGTCATCTATAATGCTATATGTAAAAATTTTCTTATGTTTGCCTACAGATTTAGGCTGTGGCGAAAAGTTTGTAAATGTGAAATGCAATCTCAAAAGTTAAAGTAGTGTGCACTTTTTTAGATGTACTTACCATCACATCTCCCAGCTGATGACTGGGAAAACGACAGATAAGACCGTTTAAACGATTTAAAAGGCGGTCTGCTAGGCATTGCAGCACTTTCTTTATTTTATCAATTTTATGTAGGTCTGATCAAAATTATTTTTAATCCAACGTAGCCTATACACTCGAATGGAGTCGCTAGAAGAACTGATCTAGCCTCCATTCTTCTGTTGCACTCTGAGAGCCCACACACTGAATATTAGGCATATATGTATGTATGTATGTATGTATGTATGTATGTATGTATGTATGTATGTATGTATGTATGTATGTATGTATGTGTGTGTGTATGTATGTATGTATGTATGTATGTATGTATATATGTATGTATGTATGTATGTATGTATGGGGGGGACATCTGTGGCGCATTGGATAACATCTGGCACAGAGACCGAGAGGTACCGAGTTCGCGACCCCCGTTGGGCGGATATGCTCTGTAGGCTGCTAATTAGCGCCGTTGTATTGCAAGGCTGTCTGTTCTGTTAGTAGTTAAGATTTCTATTGCATAACATGTAAATGTACAGCGCAGTGCGTTTGTCAGGCGCTAAATTAAAGAAAAAGATTATTATTATTATTATTATTATTATTATTATTATTATTATTATTATTATTATTATTATTATTATTATTATTATTATTATTATTATTATTATTATTATTATGTATGTATGTATGTATGTATGTATGTATGTATGTATGTATGTATGTATGTATGTATGTATGTATGTATGTATGTATGTATGTATGTATGTATGTATGTATGTAATTCTGTATGTATGTAATTCTGTATGTATGTATGTATGTATATATATATATATATAATATATATATATATCACAGCTGTCTTAATAATCAGATGTCCAGTCTGCAGCCACTCTCGGTCCAGTCTTGTAGGATGATAAATTGCGCGTGCCACATCATCAACCACATTTAGACATTCTGTTGCACCGTTCAGGCCCAAAGAGTAAGGTTATACCGGTGTCCATGATACGCGCAATATATCATCCTACAAGACTTGGCAGTTGGCAGTCGTCTAACTTGCTGTTCCTTGCCTAATGCCAGGGCGCTTTGGTTAGGTTCCATTAATTTACTGTGTTATTTTCATAGTATTAATAATGTTTCCAAAAGTTGTGTGAGCATGCCCTTGCCTTGGCGCCACAGAGCCAAATCTTGTGTGAGCATCGGCGCCTTTGGCGTCATAGGTTCCCGGGTCCCTGGCTTGGTGTTCATGGGTGCTAATTCTAATTCATAATGCAGCTATTAACGCGTCAGATGCGAAATTTTTCAATTTCTACAAAAATTGTAAAAACCTAGCGACCTCTAAACATGCTTCTCAGTGGTGGGCCCAACCGTCTGGAATGGGCTGCCCTTGGAATTGCGTCTGCTTCCCAGAACGCTCTCTGACTTATTCTATGTTAACCTGAAAACTGTTCTTTTTGGCCGTGCTGGAGTCGGGAGCACCTCTGAGTAGTTATCTTGAAGAGGTGCTATACAAATATCCTGAATGAATGCTCAGATCTCTTCACTTTTTTTCAACACAGAGTCTTCTAGTCAATTGTAACAGGGGCAGCCTTGTGGAGCAGCATGTTTCGAAAAAATATTTTTTCCCATGTAAGTTTGGACCACCTTACTGGTCATGGCTCTAAGAGATACTGAGAGGTACGATGAAACTCTCAAACGGATTCTACTATTCGTCAATCCAGAAACAAAGGTACTACATGACTACGTCACGTACACGGCGTCTTATAAGATCATCGGTGAAGAATTCTTGCAAATTGACTCCAGCGAATGGCTACTCCAAGAATCATACCTAAAGAACCGATGGTTGCGACCTCTGTGAAGGTTGTGAACGATCTTGAAAGTAGTTAAGGGCACTAGAAACAAGTTCAGTGAGCCAGCAAAGGGAGGAGCTATCAATAACTCCACAGAAACAGGCAACATGAGCTATTGATGGACAGATGGTAACTGCATCTTTACTTTAAATACAGGGCATAATGTTTTGTATAGCGTTCACCGTTCATTGCGTTCAGTAGATGCTACATTGCTATATTGCTACACTGCAACTATAGTGTTTTAATTATTGTATTATTCGACTATTTTATGTACTTTGCACTGCTACAGTGCTACTCTAACACTTCACTGCAGTTTACATTTTTCATGCGTGTTTACTGTTTAACCCTCGGGCTACCAAGGGAGGTGGTGGTTACCACCCCCCTACGTTTTTATGCATAAAATATTTTTCATATGGAATATAATTTTTTCATTTTAGGTAGCTGTAGCAGATTCATTGGCGCACATTTTGAGGCAAACATCATGGTGGTAGCCCACGCCATTCAAAAGTTATACCCTATATACCCGAGGCACCAGAGGGGTGGATACAACCACCTTAGTTTTTCGACTATAGCTTATTGACTATTCTTCCTGGAAGAGAAACAATTATACCATTCTTTAGAGGGAATGCAGGGCTTCATTTACATACTTATATGTTTGTCTTTTGAAAACCGGAAGTGATCAAAATAAATAATAATACGCGTAATATGCGTGAAAAATGGCTGAATGGAAGGACTCCCCCCTTAGTTTTTGTCTGTAGCGTATTCATTTGTCTTCCTGGAAGAGAAACAAATATACCATTCTTTAGAGGGAATGTAGGGCTTCTTTTGTATACTTATATTTTTGTTTTTTGAAAACCGGAAGTGATCAAAATAAATAATAATACGCGTTATCAGTGTGAAAACGGCTGAATACAGCATCACAACGTAAACCGATATATATGTATGGATATATATGTATGGAATATGGATGTATATTTGTACGTATATAAACATATGTAGGGATGTATGTGTATCTTGTATACATAGATCAGTTTCAAAACACACATAATTTTATATTTGTTTATCCAAAAAGTACCAAATGTACGCAATAATATAAAATATCGCTAATTAAAGGGGTTCCGTTGTTAAAAGTGATGTAGTTTCGAGGTGCATTCACATAATGTACAAACTAAATATACCATTCTGTGCAGAAATGAATGCTGAATCAATGCTGTATTACAAGTTATGATATGTGAAACCAAACACGAAATCCAGGGGTGGTAACCCCCACCCCAGTGTTACAAAAAACCTTAGTAGCCTGAGGGTTAATGTGTTTACTATTTATTATTTTACTATTTTACTGAAAAACTGTTATTGGTTTGTGCAAGTCCTAAATATTATTTCATCACGCCAAAAATCAGAGGTTGGAGAATAACTTTCTGACACTTTCATTTTTTAGAAACACCCTAGTACATACATACATGTACATACATACATACATACATACATACATGCATTATGTACAAGAATACATGATATGTATACATGCATAAATACATACATACATGTTTACATTACATGCATAATGTACAAACATACATGTATACCTACATACATGTACACATGCATACATATATACATTCATACCGGTATACATAAATATATGTATACATACATGTATACAATACATGCATACATACATACATATATAGGTGTTCAAAGTAACCCCAATAAGAGCAATATTATATGTAGGAGTTAAAAATCAGCTAATTACACAGAAAATCAGCTAAGCATACACAAAATCATTATAGTGCTGTCATGTATGCAGTCAGAGGTTGAATAAAATGCTGCCAATAAAAATTATGTAGCTTAGTTACCCTCGTACAAATAAAAGTTTGACACGTTTGAAAACAACGTTCTCAAACCACAACCACTCACTTCCGTCTGAGAAATATGTAAGTAACAAAAAGCTATTAAATTTTGCATGAACACTGAAGAATATGGTCGTGCCTACCAAAGAAAATGAACAATGACAGAAATTTCACAATTACAATAAGTTTATGAATTGTTTAAACATTTTTTGGAAAACTGTTCAAAGTTACACCGCCGTTCAAAGTAGCCCCAGTTTACGGTAGCAATATTTTCTGAGCTATGGCTATTTCCTCTGATTTTAACCTTTTTGACCTTAAAATAACCATGGATCGTCTTACATTTAATAGCCTTGATTCTTATGCCAGGTAGCCCTTATCAAGAAGAGAAACGCAAGAAAGCATTAGCTGATTTCAAGAATTATTGGCTGAGATCTGGCCATTTTTCTCTGATTTTTGCTAGATTTCATTTTTTTCTGACCTTGAAATGACTTTGAATGATCCAGAATTTAGTTTCAATATTTTCCCCAATATAGCTCTCGTCGAGACAAACAGAACAATAAAATTCTTGTAAATTGGACTCCTCATTCATTTTATATTAATAAAAAGTGTAAATTGAGAAAGGACCCAAGTTCCGAGTCCCGAGGCTGAGCGCCTACAGTCCTGCAATTTAAGGGTCTATGATTCGAGCACAGACTTTCTAAAGAGTACTATAGGGCCTAGTTGGTATTTTCACGAATAGCATTGGTTAAGTTATTTGACACAGAACGTCCGATATATTTAATTGAAAATCGGCCTAAATTAATGCTGGCAGAACGTCCAAGATAATTTCCTTGTGATAATGTGCGTTGTATACAGAATCATACAGAATTATTGATGAAATAATATAAAATATGAAAGCAAATTACTTTTATTTTAAAATTAAGAACGGAGACATTATGACAAGTTATCAAGTAGCCTATTCACCTTCTACTCACTTTTTACATAATTATTTTAAATCGAAAATCAGAACCCGTGGATTGTTCAATTCGTTGTCAGCCACAAACAGTCGACAATTTGACTCATTCAGAAGAATCCTAGTTGGAAGTCGCAATCCGTTTGTTTGATTTGAGATAGTTTCTCTTTTAAACTTCAAATCTGAATCCAGTAACAAAATTCGACCGTTGTAATAATCAGCGACCATCACAAATCCATTTCCACATATTGACAAGTAGACTGGATCATTCATTTGTCCGATGCCGGATCCACGTTTTCCACCAAAAGACTTTGTAAGGTTTCCATCCGCATCCACTATACACACTCTATGCAGATCCTCAGGATCTAAACCATGACTGACCACGAAATTACCATTGGTCAGTTTTATAGCATGTCTTGGATGACGAATACCTGCGTCTGGTGATAGCTTTATTGTACGGATTAATTGCCCATATGGCGAAAATTCTCTTAATTCATTATACTCGTAACCAGTGAAAATGACATTCGCTTCATCTGTAACAGACAGACGACCAACATCGTATCCTACTGACCAATTCATTATTAAATTTCCATTTGGATCAACTCTCAAGATTTCAATCGTCTTACCACTGCCCTTGTAATCGACGATGTAGAGACATTTATTTATGTTGCAGGACACCATGTCCTGTGCAACAATTAATTCCTTCAAATTCATTCGACGACTGAAACTGAATTTAATCGAATCGTAAACATCAATTTCTGAACTCTCTCCACATACAACAAACAATTCTTTGTCTAAGATCGTCAATCCAATTATATTTGTCTTCTCTTCTGCGGCTTTTGTTCTGATAGTCTGAAGATAGACTGGGTCCGACATGCATCGAGGTTTTCCTGGGGAAAAATGAAAAGACTGTTAGTTGTTTATATATAGGCCTATATATACCTAAAAAATTAAGATTTGCTTGAAACCGAGGAAAAACTAAATTATTGTCGCATGCGATAGATTACTCGAGATTTCTACAGCACCACAAAAGCGAATTCGCTGGGACCAGCCTACTTCGCAGGCGTTTAGCCAGAATAAAACCTATAGGCAGAGGAGTCAATATCGGTTCCTGTTAATTGTTTGTAGATATATTTATGTCCAAAATTCTTATGATTTCCTTAAAGCTCATGGAAATGTTATCGTGAAAATCCGAAAGCGGTGATGATCGAAATAAAATGAAAAGTCATAAACGCATAAAAGAAACAGAAAACGAGAGCTACTTGGAGATCCACCGACAGATGTAATTATAATTAGACAAAGCACACAGAGAGAAAGACATGCGTCAGATGCATTGCTAAAGTTATCGACTAGTAGTGTATGACATGCTGTTGAATGTCAAAAATGCTTCGTCTACTTTACATAAACATGCAATTCGTTTCCTTTCGCATTTAGGCTTAAGTTTAAGCTTAAGCTCTATGGTTATGTTAAAACCTACATTTTCAATAAAGTTGTAGTAATTACTTTGTAAATAGTAATAATGTAGACTAGTAATAATAGACTCCATTTTATTACTTGTCTTTCAAACCCTAGCAATGCAGCGTGGTCCAATGATCGCCACCACAACCGACGTCAGTTTAATATTCTGGCAACGAGTATGATTTGCAATTGAAACAAGGCCACGCATAAAAAGCCTCTGGCCACCAAATTCTCCTTTGTAGTTAAAGACTTGGTTTACTCTCTACGTATTGACAGTCTTTCTTTTGGGAGGGGTTCTAGGTGAATGGTTACACTTTAACACGAAGAGCAGAAGATCAGCATGGACGCGGGATTTATTCCCACTACCCTTCCAAAGGTGGACCGCGAAGATTAGGCTGATTCAGTAGAAGTTTGGGAGTTAAACACCGAAATTTACAGTGGCTCATAGAAAAAGAGTAAGGTCTGAGTATGGTTTAATTTCCAAAATTCTACTTTATATTTGCTCTTATCATTCGAAATGTCGTCGAACTCATTGATCAGTCACCTAAGTAGCATGAACCGTTATGTATGTCTGGGGCCTATATGTATTCTGTTCGATAACTGTCTAGACAAGACTTGATTTGATTTGATGCAGCACCGTTCAATAACTATAGTGCCGATTAACACTTTAACGACGCGTGTGGACTAAAAGCGACTGGAAAATCAATGCAGCTTCTCGTTAACTTGTTAATAAGTAGCTCTCCTTATGGCGGCGTTCGTGGCAATACAAAAATGGGAGATTAACTTTGCATTACATTACAATACCTGTTCATATGTAACTGTATGCATGTATGTAATTTTATTCAGAACATTATTACAACACACTTCAAGATGTTTCTAAGCAGTGGTGATTCCCAGCTCCTGGCAAAAGAGAACAAATGGAATCGTTACCATACAGGCATACACGTGCACGTATTATTAAAGGCATTATTTTATGTAATCCTAATGTGTGCATGCATATACCTTTGTGGTGGGTCTAGGACATTTTCCCCGGACATTTCCCCGGACGTTTCCCCGAAGTTGGACTGATGAAAATAATTCTCTACTTCAGTAGAAGTTGGATTGATGAAAGAAATTATTTTTCTTAAATAGAAGCTGGATTGATGAAACAAATTCTATGGCTAAAAAGAAGTTGGATTGACGAAAAAAATTAAATTCTTAAATAGAAGCTGGATTTATGAAGAAAATTCTGTGTTTAAATAGAAATTGGATTGATGAAAGAATTTTTTTGCTTAAATGGAAGTTGGATTGATGAAAGAAGGTCTTTGCTTCAACAGGAGTTGGATTAATAACAGTTATCATTGTCAATGGTAGAGTTACCTACTTACTGTTCGGGGAAATGTCCGGGGAAATGTCCGGGGGAATTGTCCGGATACCCTTTGTGGTGACCCGCCAAATCGCCTCTGACAAATGCGCCCCGTCAAAAGCGCCCCGAAAAAAGCTCCCCGACAAATGCGCCAAAAAACCGCACAAACTTTGCATTTCCGTACATAAAACGTCGGTGAACCGACAAGTAGCGCCCCGACAGTAGCGCCTCATGATAACCGACAAATGCGCCCGGGTGCAAAAGAAGGGTCTAACGAAGGCAGCCTTCCACTAATTACAAATAAGTTCAGTTAACTAGTCGATTGCAGGTGGTTACATCAGTTGTGGGTCTGTTCCAAACCTCGATTACCTCCGGATAACTGCGCACAATATTATTTAGAAATTTACTCGGTTTAAACTGTCTGACAAGTTAGAAGAACTTATGACAATCGCCTTTCAAAAGATAAAATCCATAACTGTGCAACACATTTACCTTCTTAGAACGTTTTATTAGCTAGTTTAGTATTCAAATGGAACGTTTTATTAGTTAGTTTAGTATTTAAATGTAATAAAATATTGTGCACTGCGGCGCTTTCGTTGTCTCATTATTTTTACGGCTCATTCAACAGGCAGGGACGGGCGCATTTGTCGGGACGCTTTTGTCGAGGCGCATTTGTCACGGGCGCATTTGTCGGTGAACCTACTATTGGCCGCAATTTTGGATAGTAACATTCCGACACTATTGCCACTACGATAAATCGATTCCTTGACCGTGATTATGTTAAGTTTGATTCTTCATTAGTCATTGTAGCTTACCTATGACCTCATATAGGCCTATACTGTTTCCTGCGTTGGCGCCATTATTGGCCGCCATCTTGGATAAAATGCATTTTTGGGGTGACCCCGTGAGTAGTAAAGGATATACGGAAATCAGAGCCAATTGGCGGCTATGGGTACGAATAAAGGGTCAAAGGTCAAATGACGTCATCCAAACCTACTGTGGGTTTGAGAGCCAGGTCAAAGGTCAAACGACCGCCTCGGGCAAAACACACACCCATTAAAGCTGGCCAAGGGTCCCTCTTCTTGGGTGGGGCGTGCGTGTGCCCCTCCCCCTCCCCTTCCAAGGAGGTCATTTGAGGGCGTGCGTAGGGCGTGCGTGTGCCCATACCCCTCCCCTCCATTCTTCTTTCACTCTACACGCCTTAGCAAAGCTCATTGAATATTCATTATTTGCATGCTGTGCATTCTATTTGGGCCTTTCACACGCATATGTGTGCAGCCAATTTTTATACAAGCAAGCTACCAATTCTTGCATGTAGGCCTATAGCACTCAATTTTTACTCACTAGCCGTCATCTACCGCCCATACTCATCATCCATCTTTGCTCAAGCATTGCAAGGCGCCCATTTTTGCAACTTTTCTTACTACAATCAAGCAGCCATTGTTTTGGCCATTTTCACATAGCTCACATTTAAGCTTGGAGTCCAACATGGCTAGGCTTTACTCTCGTAGCTGCACTTGCATTCTTTTACATGTGCATTGTTTGGCGTATAGCAATTTACACTTAGGTCAACTTTAATGGTAGAGGCCATTATACGCAAGCACTCAATTCTTTTGGACCATACACCCATTTTCTCTTAGGCACACACATTTTAGGCTCAAGCCTACAACTACAAACCTTGCAACTCCATCTTCGTCACCCAGCAAGGCGCGCAAGCACTTAGTGTGGAAGCCAAGGCAGCCAGTGTTTGCGCTTGCATGCCATTACAGCTCTTGCCTGACCATTTAACGTTGAATATTTAGTACTTGCACCCTTTTGAGGCACAACAGCATTTTACTCTTAGGTAGCCATTCTTTGGGCTCGCCTTGTTTTTCAAGGCTGACTAAGGCCAATTTATTATTCAATAGGCACAAATTGCAATGTTTTTGTGCGCTTGCATTGAATTAGAGCGACAACCTTTTACTCTTAGACAGCAAGACATTCGTTGGGCTTGCCTTGTTTTACAAGGATGACCAACGCTTATTGAGTATTCATTATCCTTAGGCCTGTTTACACATGCACAATCATCGCCTAAACTGAATTTAGCATGGTATTCAACTTTTGCAAAGCACTCAGGTGTCTTTGCTCTATTGCATTCTCCTACAGCTCACGCATTTAGTTATGCAAATCTTTCAACAAAATGAACTTAAATCTGAGAAAAGTTAAACTGAAATCTCAGTTTCATTGAAATTCTCGGTTCAGTTTCGGATAGTAAGTGTCTTTTACAGATGGTGCATGAGCGAGAGAGAGAGAGAGAGGGAGAGAGGCGTTTTGGCAGAGCTGGAGGGAGAGAGAGAGGGAGGGGGCGATAGAGAGAGAGGGAGAGAGGCGCTTTGGCAGAGCTGGAGGGAGAGAGAGAGGGAGGGAGCGAGAGAGAGAGAGATGGAGAGAGGCGTTTGGCAGAGGTGGAGGGAGAGAGAGAGGGAGGGAGCGAGATTGAGAGAGGGAGCGAAGCGCTTTTGGCAGACAAGTAGCGTGTGAGCGAGAGAAATGCGCGGCTTATATTTCTGACCTGGTGGTTTTACAACTTTTACATTTCAGACACCTAAAACTCACACTCAAAGCTAGCTTCACAGTAGAATATTGCGAGTTTGTAGAGCAAACCTGCCAATTGTAGACGTGCGTCATTTAGAATGCGTGTATTTACTTAACAGACTTATAATTTTCTATACAGCTTGGAGACTTAAGTTGAGAGTTTATTTAGCGAACCGAGGGTTTGAGCTGTTGTATGGAGAGGTGTTTTGAGACCCTGCATAGTGCTCTTTTACGACAGTTGGCAGGCAATCAAATGTTTTTAGTTGTGTAATGCATTCCACAAATGGTTCTTAATTCTGAAAAATCTCAAATTCATTGAAATTCTAGAGTCATGGAAAAACCCCACTTGGTTAATTTTGGATAGCTGGTGACATTTACGGGGCATGGACACAGCGATATTGAGAGAGCGAGAATGAAAGCGGCATGGGGCCGTGGAGGGTAGGAGGGTGAGAGAGAGAGACTTACTCTCTGTAATTGACAATTTTAATCGCTCCGAATAAGAGCCGAATCATTATTTTCGCTTGGCGAGAAGAGCATTAACTAGTTTTTGGAGAGAGAGCGAGAGAGACGTGTAAAATGTTGGTGTTTAACAGCTGAAT
The DNA here is from genome assembly GCA_020284085.1 of Aporrectodea caliginosa. Classification (NCBI taxonomy): domain Eukaryota; kingdom Metazoa; phylum Annelida; class Clitellata; order Crassiclitellata; family Lumbricidae; genus Aporrectodea; species Aporrectodea caliginosa. Next base: position 727,942 of record JACEVL010000012.1, read on the forward strand.
TTTTAATAGTGTTTAGCGGAAGAGAGGGGTAATATGAAACCAAAATCTTTAAAGTCAATGCAAGGAAGGTTAGAAAACCGAGTCGTTTGGTCGTTTCACCAAACGGCGAACCCATGATGTATACACAGCGGTAAGTAAGTATGAAAATGCAAATCTTATACAGTTGATGAGTTGTGTAGAGTCCGCGTCGTGGCCAGGAATGAATGAAGTAGCATCACGCGTTTCGATGGAAATGCTTAAACTTCTATTCGCAAGATGCCACATTAGAAGTTATCGCAAATTTTTAAGGTGTAAGAGCTCGTTACAACACGTGAAAAATGTAGAACACGAAATCATTGTGATATTTGTAAGCTTGGCTTACTGTACAAGACTTTGTCGTATTTTCACTCACTTTTCATGTTGCCATACCACGAGAGCTCGGTTGAATGAGGGAGGGGTTTTCCCCCTAGCCCGCCCGCCTACCCTATACGCTATAGACCAAAGTGGCAGTGCCACTTTGACACAGGCATTATAAAATTTTAAAACAGCACGTTTACGCTCTGTAGAAGACGGAATCATCACACTGAAATGCATGTCGCAATAAACTGGTGCTTAATCAGTTAATATTTTTCCGATTATAGGATTGAGATGTAAGCTGGCACGAATGAAGGCATGAAATTCCAAGTTTTGTCGGCCATTGCCTGAAATTGTGGGCGTGTTTCTTTAGCAGCAGCTGCAGCTGCTGCCACTGCCGAATGTCATACTTTGAATCTAAGAGAGAGAGAATTAAGGTCACCTTCGTGGCTTTCCATGCATGTCATTGCCACAACTCTGAGAATATTCGCAATCGACGGTTTTTTCTCACACAGCAAACGTGTTACTCGATAAAAAGTTAAACTTGTATCTCCAAATTTTGACTGTGCCTCACATCTCCACAAAGCTGAGAACATAAGGTTCTCATCTCTGTTCTCAACTCAGAAAGCTGAGAATCTAAGGTTCTCAACTCAGAAAGCTGAGAACATAAGGTTCTCAACTCTGTTCTCAAATCACAAAGCTGAGAATCTAAGGTTCTCAACTCTGTTCTCAACTCACAAAGCTGAGAACCTATGGTTCTCAACTCTGTTCTCAACTCAAGCTGAGAATCTAAGGTTCTCAACTCTGTTCTCAACTCACAAAGCTGAGAATCTAAGGTTCTCAACTCTGTTCTCAACTCACAAAGCTGAGAACCTAAGGTTCTCAACTCTGTTCTCAACTCACAAAGCTGAGAACCTATGGTTCTCAACTCTGTTCTCAACTCACAAAGCTGAGCTAAGGTTCTCAACTCTGTTCTCAACTCACAAAGCTGAGAATCTAAGGTTCTCAACTCTGTTCTCAACTCACAAAGCTGAGAATCTAAGGTTCTCAACTCTGTTCTCAACTCACAAAGCTGAGAATCTAAGGTTCTCAACTCTGTTCTCAACTCACAAAGCTGAGAATCTAAGGTTCTCAACTCTGTTCTCAACTCACAAAGCTGAGAATCTAAGGTTCTCAACTCTGTTCTCAACTCACAAAGCTGAGAATCTAAGGTTCTCAACTCTGTTCACAGCTCTGAAAGTTATGAATCAAAAGTTCTCAACTCCAGAAAATGAAAATCAGTGGCTTACAACTCCTGATAATGAAAAAACCAACGGTTCACAAGCATGCTGCTGATAATGCATGTGTTGCTACAATCTCTCACACCTGGTATAGCTTTAAAATTTAATGAAAATTTGGGTAAGCGGCTGCAAGCAAATTGAGAGTAAAGTTTCGCATGCTCAACCATTTCAATTAGATGCTAATGCGTAGTCTTCAACCGCCGCTGGAAGCTGCTATAAACAAGCTGTCAGAATCAATGCTGCTCTCACAGTTCACAGCTACTGCTAGATGCTGCGATAAACACACTTACTTATTTACTTAACAGGTCGTCAGAATGTCAGGCCTGCTGCTGCTGCGTGAAGCCAAAGCTGTTATCAAAGCGATGAAATTATAGAGTTGCAGTGCCATTGTTTAAACGTTCAATTCACGGAGATCACAATGTCCAAGTTTGTGCATGTGGCATGTAGCACTTTGGTCTCTCGGTCGACTTATTATGACTAGTCTAATGTACTTTGAACCTCACGCGTCTGTGGTGGTAGCTAGCGAGGCTGTTATCGAAGCATTGAAATTACACATGGTCTTTGCTTAAACTTTCAACTCAATGTGGGCATATAAGTCCATTTCACATGTGGCATGTAAGCATTTTGTCATTCCCTCAGCTCATACTGTATATTGAAGCTCAGCAACCATGCAAACGAAGACAATGGACAGTAAAAATGAGCTGAGAACCTTATGTTCTCAGCTTTGTGGAGATGTGAGGCACAGTCAAAATTTGGAGATACAAGTTTAACTTTTTATCGAGTAACACGTTTGCTGTGTGAGAAAAAACCGTCGATTGCGAATATTCTCAGAGTTGTGGCAATGACATGCATGGAAAGCCACGAAGGTGACCTTAATTCTCTCTCTCTTAGATTCAAAGTATGACATTCGGCAGTGGCAGCAGCTGCAGCTGCTGCTAAAGAAACACGCCCACAATTTCAGGCAATGGCCGACAAAACTTGGAATTTCATGCCTTCATTCGTGCCAGCTTACATCTCAATCCTATAATCGGAAAAATATTAACTGATTAAGCACCAGTTTATTGCGACATGCATTTCAGTGTGATGATTCCGTCTTCTACAGAGCGTAAACGTGCTGTTTTAAAATTTTATAATGCCTGTGTCAAAGTGGCACTGCCACTTTGGTCTATAGCGTATAGGGTAGGCGGGCGGGCTAGGGGGAAAACCCCTCCCTCATTCAACCGAGCTCTCGTGGTATGGCAACATGAAAAGTGAGTGAAAATACGACAAAGTCTTGTACAGTAAGCCAAGCTTACAAATATCACAATGATTTCGTGTTCTACATTTTTCACGTGTTGTAACGAGCTCTTACACCTTAAAAATTTGCGATAACTTCTAATGTGGCATCTTGCGAATAGAAGTTTAAGCATTTCCATCGAAACGCGTGATGCTACTTCATTCATTCCTGGCCACGACGCAGACTCTACACAACTCATCAACTGTATAAGATTTGCATTTTCATACTTACTTACCGCTGTGTATACATCATGGGTTCGCCGTTTGGTGAAACGACCAAACGACTCGGTTTTCTAACCTTCCTTGCATTGACTTTAAAGATTTTGGTTTCATATTACCCCTCTCTTCCGCTAAACACTATTAAAAATTCAGCTGTTAAACACCAACATTTTACACGTCTCTCTCGCTCTCTCTCCAAAAACTAGTTAATGCTCTTCTCGCCAAGCGAAAATAATGATTCGGCTCTTATTCGGAGCGATTAAAATTGTCAATTACAGAGAGTAAGTCTCTCTCTCTCACCCTCCTACCCTCCACGGCCCCATGCCGCTTTCATTCTCGCTCTCTCAATATCGCTGTGTCCATGCCCCGTAAATGTCACCTGCTATCCAAAATTAACCAAGTGGGGTTTTTCCATGACTCTAGAATTTCAATGAATTTGAGATTTTTCAGAATTAAGAACCATTTGTGGAATGCATTACACAACTAAAAACATTTGATTGCCTGCCAACTGTCGTAAAAGAGCACTATGCAGGGTCTCAAAACACCTCTCCATACAACAGCTCAAACCCTCGGTTCGCTAAATAAACTCTCAACTTAAGTCTCCAAGCTGTATAGAAAATTATAAGTCTGTTAAGTAAATACACGCATTCTAAATGACGCACGTCTACAATTGGCAGGTTTGCTCTACAAACTCGCAATATTCTACTGTGAAGCTAGCTTTGAGTGTGAGTTTTAGGTGTCTGAAATGTAAAAGTTGTAAAACCACCAGGTCAGAAATATAAGCCGCGCATTTCTCTCGCTCACACGCTACTTGTCTGCCAAAAGCGCTTCGCTCCCTCTCTCAATCTCGCTCCCTCCCCTCTCTCTCTCCCTCCACCTCTGCCAAACGCCTCTCTCCATCTCTCTCTCTCTCGCTCCCTCCTCTCTCTCTCTCCCTCCAGCTCTGCCAAAGCGCCTCTCTCCCTCTCTCTCTATCGCCCCCTCCCTCTCTCTCTCCCTCCAGCTCTGCCAAAACGCCTCTCTCCCTCCTCTCTCTCTCTCGCTCATGCACCATCTGTAAAAGACACTTACTATCCGAAACTGAACCGAGAATTTCAATGAAACTGAGATTTCAGTTTAACTTTTCTCAGATTTAAGTTCATTTTGTTGAAAGATTTGCATAACTAAATGCGTGAGCTGTAGGAGAATGCAATAGAGCAAAGACACCTGAGTGCTTTGCAAAAGTTGAATACCATGCTAAATTCAGTTTAGGCGATGATTGTGCATGTGTAAACAGGCCTAAGGATAATGAATACTCAATAAGCGTTGGTCATCCTTGTAAAACAAGGCAAGCCCAACGAATGTCTTGCTGTCTAAGAGTAAAAGGTTGTCGCTCTAATTCAATGCAAGCGCACAAAAACATTGCAATTTGTGCCTATTGAATAATAAATTGGCCTTAGTCAGCCTTGAAAAACAAGGCGAGCCCAAAGAATGGCTACCTAAGAGTAAAATGCTGTTGTGCCTCAAAAGGGTGCAAGTACTAAATATTCAACGTTAAATGGTCAGGCAAGAGCTGTAATGGCATGCAAGCGCAAACACTGGCTGCCTTGGCTTCCACACTAAGTGCTTGCGCGCCTTGCTGGGTGACGAAGATGGAGTTGCAAGGTTTGTAGTTGTAGGCTTGAGCCTAAAATGTGTGTGCCTAAGAGAAAATGGGTGTATGGTCCAAAAGAATTGAGTGCTTGCGTATAATGGCCTCTACCATTAAAGTTGACCTAAGTGTAAATTGCTATACGCCAAACAATGCACATGTAAAAGAATGCAAGTGCAGCTACGAGAGTAAAGCCTAGCCATGTTGGACTCCAAGCTTAAATGTGAGCTATGTGAAAATGGCCAAAACAATGGCTGCTTGATTGTAGTAAGAAAAGTTGCAAAAATGGGCGCCTTGCAATGCTTGAGCAAAGATGGATGATGAGTATGGGCGGTAGATGACGGCTAGTGAGTAAAAATTGAGTGCTATAGGCCTACATGCAAGAATTGGTAGCTTGCTTGTATAAAAATTGGCTGCACACATATGCGTGTGAAAGGCCCAAATAGAATGCACAGCATGCAAATAATGAATATTCAATGAGCTTTGCTAAGGCGTGTAGAGTGAAAGAAGAATGGAGGGGAGGGGTATGGGCACACGCACGCCCTACGCACGCCCTCAAATGACCTCCTTGGAAGGGGAGGGGGAGGGGCACACGCACGCCCCACCCAAGAAGAGGGACCCTTGGCCAGCTTTAATGGGTGTGTGTTTTGCCCGAGGCGGTCGTTTGACCTTTGACCTGGCTCTCAAACCCACAGTAGGTTTGGATGACGTCATTTGACCTTTGACCCTTTATTCGTACCCATAGCCGCCAATTGGCTCTGATTTCCGTATATCCTTTACTACTCCCGTGGTCGGATTTTGGGGAATTTTGGATATGTTATTCAGCAATGGAAACTGAGCAGGAAACCGTTTAAAAAGCTTCTGAAGCAATTTTGCCCAGGTTGAAGGTATATTTGAGCTAGATTGCCTGGACTATACCTTTGTATACATACATATACATGCAAAGTCGAATCATCGAAACTGAGAAACATTAACTACCCTGACATGTCAAAACTCAATAGTCTTGAATGATCCGACGCGTATCATTTATCGCCTACGAGATAATGTTTCTTGTTTGGCGCCTTCCAAGTGCGGAAGTCTGCTTGAGTCTCCCTTTAACTGTGTGTTGGCCCCTCCTTCCCCAATTCACGCAGGTCTCTCATGGTCCTAAACACAGACCAATCAATAGTCACCGCACCCTTTTCACAAAGAACTGGCGCCATTTGAAGCAAGGTACATCCTCAAACATAATCGCTTTGTTTTTCCTCGTATGAGGTTCAACTGGTCCGACTCGGAATTTCGTCATCATCCATCACAGTCGCCAACCTCAACCTCTTGGCCTAGTCGGCGAATTCTACAACGATCTTGCGACTTTAATATCGTCCATTCTACATCGAGGCTGGCGAAAGACTGATGTTGTGCGATGATCCGAACTGCCCTGGGTCTGATGGTCATATCAACGAAGACCTAATCGATATCTTCACCAACTACGGCCTCCGACAGTTTATCGATGTATATACCGACTTGAGAAGATAACCTTCTCGATGTCCTTGCTTCTGACGATAGGACAACTGCTTACCATATATTATACAGGTCAGTGACGAACGTCTCGTATCAGACCACAGGCTACTACTATGCAAAGTAAAGACCTCCAGCAGTCCTCATCCTGTGAGGCACTTATCTCGTAACATCAAAGGTCAGTCGTTCATCGTAACATCGAAGTTTGTTTTTGTTTACGAACTAAATTAAGACTACTGTTCAGAATGGCATTTGTTTTGCTTGTATTCTTGCAGTGTTGTTTCCTGCATTGGCACTTAAATTTATTTTTGCTGCTAGAAATGATATGTTGAGTTTGTTGACTACTGTACCCATTTACAAATTCAGTATTATTATGCCGAAATTGAGTTTGTAGGTCCTGGCTGCTTTAGGGCCAGTTGCAGTTTACGTTTATTACTAGTGTTACCAACTTGCACTCGGCGGCTCTCTTTCTCTGTTCAGGTATCGTCATCAAGTGCTGTTGAACGAAATTGGTCTACGTATGATTTTATACATACCAAGAAGAGAAGGCTGACAGAAGCGAGAGCCAGGTGTATGTGCACAGCAATTTGAGGCTGTTGAAGCACATCGGAAGACTGGGCTGTCGAAGATTCTGCAGCTGAGGAGGGTCAGTAGCCTATGAAGATTAACTATTTCACTGTAGAATTTGAATGCCGCACGATCGGCCTGCGTCGCCTATTGAAACTTTGAACAATAAACTAAGTGAAGTTACTGATATAAGATGAGTAACTGTAACACTAACATGTAACTGTTGTTGCTCTAATGCCTAGTTTTTGGCGCTGAATTTTGTACAATTAATCTAGGATTTTGAAGAATTTAGAAAAATGTAATATTCATTGGCTATTTTCAATAATTTTTATTCGTCAATATTCGTCAATTTCTACAAATCTTAATAATATTATTTGTTATATGCGCATACTCGTTCTATGATGGCCACCTTGATTCCATTTAAATGGAAATGCAGCGGTACTTCCCTGGGCTTAGAGAGTAGGAGCAGTGGAGACCTAATTGAAGCCTACAAGATTGTTACTGGAAAGGAGGCAGTGCAGGGGAGGCGTTTTTTTAATTAGCACCAAACAAGGCAACTCGGGGACATAGGTATAAATTATTTAGGCCTAAGAAACCAAAAGGAACATTATTGCGGAAATCGTTAAGTGGAAGAGTTGTGGACTTGTGGAATGATCTGGATTATAGTACGGTCTTAGTTGACACTATCACGGCTTTTAAGAGAAAGCTAGGAGATATGGGTTACTAAGCGTTCCAGGTTAATTTGCAGTGGTTCTAACAAAAAATAAAGGTCTTCTTAACCTCTTTAAGCCTTTGTTATGTTCTGCTGTGCTATTCTTACACACAAAGAGACGCTCTTAAGAACATGAATATGTATTTTCGTGCTACTGTTAGACTCGTCGTCATGAGTTGATTGCCTCTTACCGAGGGAAGTGTAGATGGTGACGAACATCACAGAAACGAGCAGAACGACACCTGTCGCTATCAACGCGATGTTACGGATTTTCTTCAGAATAATGTTACAATTTATCTCCTGCAGCTTCTGCGCCCTTTCTGGGTCTCCCAACTGGTCTTGGTTTTCTTGTAACCGACTCAGAAGCGGTTCCGTCTCCGAGGTACCGGCTGCAGTTGATGCTGCATCCCGCTCTGCCTGGTGAACCCTCTCTGTGGGAAACATAAATCACGAAGACACACATCAAGAAGACACACATCAAGAAGACACTAGGAACATGTTATTTCCCAATGAGACAGACAGACACAGGTTTTCTTAAAAACAAAGTAATTACGACATCGAGTCCCCTGGAATGTATAGATGAACTGTGTCAAAAGCCGCATTAACTTCAGACAGCTCTAAGCTCATGTCATGGCGCCAAATATATTCGAGAAACTCAATTACATATATGACTTTCAGGAAACCTCATCCGATGCTATTTGAATCCAAACACATTATTACATTATTAACCAACAAGATACGAATTTTAAAGGACGTTAAATCGAAATATTGTCTTGGTGTTACCACGTGTTCTTAAAAGGAGAATTGACGCCGATTTGATGATCAAGAAAGGAACAAACTATTTACAATCATTATGCTAGAGATTGAAGAAATCAAAAGCTCTTCGGCAACACTGAGTCAGCGAGTGGTCAGGTCGAATCTGACGATGACGATAATATTGACGCGTCAAGAACATCGCTTGACTTTGTCTTCATGTTATTCACCAAACAACCGCCTTAAAATTCAATGCAATGAGATGTGCAGGATGGAATTTGATCGTCTATATAGGACGCGCCGTATGTGGCAGCGGTGAGTTGCATTGTAGAGCTCGTGTGTATTTTGCTGTTTTACTTACTCTGTAGATCATAATTATGTAGTCGTACTTTGTAAAACAGTTTGTATTTTGACTCTCGTCTTTCTAACAGGGATCGGATGGTATTTTCCGGATGATCACTTTAAGAAGGAGGACCATCCTGTCGATGATACTGGCGATTACGTTGTCCTAGGGTCTTCTAACTATTAGTATCCTCGTCATAGTCGTCGTCATCATCCTCATTATGACCATTATCATCGCCATTATTATTTTAGTCATCACATATCTCCATTTAGTCCATTATCCTTCTCGTTTGTCGTCGTCATCGCCACCATCACCATCTCCATTATCATCATCATCATCATCATCATCATCATCATCATCATCATCATCATCATCATCATCATCATCATCATCATCATCATCATAAATATCATCTTCTTTGTCTTCGATATCATAATCACCATCATCATCATCATTCCGTCATCTTCATCACCGCCAAAAACTGCTGTGTTGTACCCATTTACCTTTTCGATTTTTCAGCATTCGGTCACTACTTAACACTAATTAGCTGTGTTAGGCACGGAACTGCGCTCGATGTTCTTGTTTCTGTTTCCGACGATGGATGGAGGGTAATGTAATTTTGTTTAGATTCTTGTAAGTTTGTCTTAATCCTTTATCGTAGATATGAATAAAATTTCTGCAACTCGGATTGCCTGACATCTGTACAGTTGCATCGTTTTGCTGTGGATCGAACTAAACTATTACCCTGCATTTCAAAATTTTGATTCCGTATTACACTTCATAATTGTATTCGTACACTCCAGATTCTAAAGCGCCACTCTAAAGCTAAGCGTAAGATTATTCACGATCAAAGATCGATGTTCAGTGGACGTCTGAGTCCGGTGGTCACAGAGATCAAAGAGGGGCTGAACACTTATTGCATCTGACAAAGAATCCAGTTTAAACTAAAAGTGAATGGGAAACCAATGCAGCTCGTCGTTAAAGGATTAAACTGTTCACAGTTCACATCGTATTTACTTTACAATGCGCGTAAATCTCAATTGTGATACTTTACTGTTTTCTCTAAAACGGTCTAAAAATAAGAATGGTGTTATAATTCATACTTCCCTAATGGCATAAAAAATAATGCTGAGCTATTGAATTTCCAGCTGACAATTCGTCCTCAATTGCTTCGCTTCATTTTGCTGTTTTAATTTGATTTTAATTTTAATTTAATTTGTAAGGGGCAAAGCCAACTTGTCTTTTAAAATTTCCCATTAATTTCTGCTGCTTTCGAAAGTAGAAAACAGCTGTTTTCATTGCGGTATTGTTGGAAAGTCATATGTTCGAATCCATTCTAAGTTCTGTTAAAGATCTAGAAAATTCGTTCAATAATCAAGACAATTTCAAGAGCTAATCGTAGTGTATACGACTTAAGATTTTACGACAAAATGTAAACAATATTGACCTTGTACAACTGTTTGGCTGGCAGGTGGTTCGAGCAATTCACATTGTGGTTCTTGGTTGTCAATGATTTCAAGCAAGTAGTGACCTTCTTTACCTAAGGCTTCCCGTACAATTACAAATGCTCTGGGATGTTGAATGGAGAATAAATGCCTGAGCAGAGCCCGACATTGAGATTGTGTTGTGGGATTCTCGTTGCGGATCGCCTCCCACTGTTCGAAAGTGATCACTTTCTCTTGAATCAACCAGTCACATAGTGGAGTCGGTTGAACATCAGACACAAACTTTGCATAGATCTTCATTATTCTTCGCTTTATCTCATCGTTCGTCAAAGAACTTAAAATAACGTTCTCAATATCTGCAAGTGCAACGAACACTCATCTTTACGTTTTATCGCGTAAATGCAATGTAAGTATAAATCTCAGAAATACCTCAGCGTCTAAAAAACTGCACCACTTGAAGGCTGTTAGCCTATGTACAGATGGTGCTGGAATATAAGTTTGCACATGGAAAGTGTTGTAACCATCGACCTATATTGAGGTCAATATAGGTCGATGGTTGTAACATTAACGCGCAACTGCTTGGTCGGGGTAGCTCCACATTACAATGACAATGGACACGTGTAAATCGCTAAGATCCTAGCGTAAAATATAATATTTTATGGTTTTGAAAATGCAGTGCATTGTTGCAGTGTATGACTAACTGTTGAAGGTTGCAGTTATTATTTGAGTTTATTTTTTAGAGGTATAATAGTGTTTATGTAAATTGAAAAGTTAGCCCGGTGTATGGGCGATGAACCGTAGCGGATGCAGAGTCTGAGACTTGCAGATGGATGGGATTGGATCTTTTGTCCGCACGTGTCTTTGTCTAATCGTAATCGTAAACTATAAATTAAACAGCGCTACATAAAGCAAAGCAGAGCACAATTCAGAGCACATATTCACTAGCGATGCTTCAAGTCAAAGGGGATTTCCAGAGTTATCAAATGGAGATCCAAAACCGGTTTTTCCTTCATTTAGGTCAAGAAAGATTGGAAAGCGGAGTATGAGATGCTGTAGAGTGTAGACTGTAGAGGGTAGGAATTCTCCGAAGTGATCAGGTTTTACTTTTGAGTGGAAAGCGTGAGGGGAGATAGATAAAGAAGTCTGAAGTACATAATGGTGGATGAGCGAAAGTGATGGCTATTGATTGAATCTGAACCCAGTCATATACCATTCAAGTGGATCAGTCCGGTGGTACAGCAAATGAACGGAGCACGATAACGCCGGAAGTCCGAGTCTTCTGCAATGTCCGTTTGTGAGAGTTCGTTGTTGTGATTTTTGTGGAAATGTATGCCAGCCATTGTTTACATAATAAAGGGTGTTGGGAAATAACAAATGCAAATAAGCATTGTAAACAGAACCATTTAACGTAGAAACTTGATCTTGCTAATTGATTTCAAATGACACAGGCCAATGCTTAACACCTGAGAGATTATTGGCTTTGCTCGTTAACTCGTAGTATAAACATAACCATAAATTTTATTGGTCCTATCAAAGAAACAAATATATAGCAGTTCAATTGAAATACAAACAAATATATAGAATCACTTATCAGGTAAGAAAGAAAAGAAAATCTCGAAAGAAGGTCCCGCCTAGCAAGGTCACCCATTCATGAAGTGGTATGCAGCGGCTCGTTTGTTTTAATTGCAAATGGGTTCAATATAACTTAGCTAGTTAACTAGTCCACTAGTTAGCTAGTGCGCAAGCATTAATCAACATATAATCTGAACTGTCAAATGATCGCACAATCTTCGTTTAAAGAGAAAAAATGTTGGACAAACCTCGCATATCATCGGGGACCCTATTCCAGGTGTTCGGGCCAGCACATTTAATCAAGAACCTGCTGGTATTAGTACGGGAATAAATAGGCCTACAGTTATTGAGGAGCGTATACGCTGTAAGAATTGTTATCAGATGTCGATGTGAAATAATTGTTGAAAGCTGATGGTGGTTGTTATTGTGCATATATGTACATGAATTCATTAGTAGGGCTGTTATCTGCTCAATCTTTAGAATTTGCGTTTGTCTGTAGTAAGAGTCAGTTGAGAGATGATGGGAGCAATTGGTAGTTAGATGCCCATTTCATGTTACAATAATTTAGGTGAGGATGGGCAGTTGAGTACTGTAGTACAGGATTCATGCCAATGTTTGTTGGTAGAAGAAGGGAAATTCAGACAGAATTCCTATGTTTTACGGGAATTTTTGACGACTTGTTCTCACAAATTATGATCATTCCATGTAAGAAATTGGTCAGCATAGATACCAAGAAACATAGCAGAGGTTAGTTGGGGCATGAGCGTATTGTTTATATTAAGTGTTCCATTTATAATTGGAGGTCGCTGGCGAACACGCCAATCATCGTCGATAAATAAACGTATTTTAAGTAAGATGTGAGTTAAGCAGAACATAAGATGTCTTAATTTGTTTTAGTGGTGTTTAAGGATAAATTGTTCACCATGAGGAACCTGAAATTTACATTTACAAATAATATAATAGAATATTATTACATGTAGTTGCTAAAGAGTGCAGGAATTCAAAACAAAGCTACGCCGTGTTCAGCATACCAACTTGGTGGAACAGACGGCTACAGAACCTAACAGCAACTGTGCCTTTATTATAGATAAACATTCATTCATTCATTCATTCAAAAATGTACATAGCGCCCCTTCAAGGTTAGGCCTACTGCTCAGAAGCGCTCAGTACCAATATAGTATGCCTGGCTGTTTTATAACGCCTACAAGAAATTGAAAAACTTACTGGAAGAAGCCATTTTAGCGATCCAAATCGTTGTCGGGCTCGATTGTCGACTACAGTCTTACCTGCTCTGCTTAAAATAGTTTACAGACTGTCGAAGGATAGAAGACTGCAATGGGCCAAAGAAACTGAGGTCAGTACTCTCCCGTCTATGCGTTTCTATTCTGTCTTGCACTCATATAAATTTGTGCAATCTAACGATGGCTAATCTTCTTTAACTTGCCCTCTTAACCGTCGTAAATTTGAATAAAACCTTCCTCGGTGACGTATTTATCCTGCATCAAGACACTTGATGGGCCTGCGTCATCTTGGCAACGTTCAGAGTAAACGGATCTTTGCGCTCAAGTGTAGTCGAGTAACAATTTACCTGAGTTATCAAGTGGTATAATTATTGTCAAGTTAAAATAGGCCTACTTCGCAGTTTAAGAATGAGTGTTATCAGTGATACATTAGGCTAGTACATGTTATATCTAACAGAAATGTCCTCAAATTCACGTTTTAGACGCCGATAATACGTCTCGTATACGTAAACCTACTTTATATTCTGTTGTTGCCCCTGCATTTTTCGGAAAATCTGAAGTGCTAACTTCACTGCAGATCATAAACGTTATTGAAATCGGCAGACCAGTGCAGCATGCAATTTTGGAGTGGCGTGTACTCTATGCTAACAGTCTCTCAAGATCACAGCTTGAAACGCGAATAAATCATATATTGGGTTAAGACTGGTCTCAACAGTTTGATGGTGTTTACGTAACTTATATAACCAGACTTCAATAATAGTTACTCAAGAGTGGCTGGCTACAAAGACTTTCAGCATAACTGGATTTGCAATAGGTAAGACAAGGAAAGGTAAGATACAAGTAGGTAAAATCTCCGCCAGCATGCTAACATGGAGCCAATATTATATGACCCATATTGCGGCCATATATATAGGACGCGTAAAGAGCCAAAATGGGTCTCATCTAGCCTAATGTCCATGAACAGGCAGGGATTGTCTTCGTGCGTGAAGTTCTAGCAGTGAACAATCTGTCAGCTGAGACATAAATGAAAAAAAACTAACTTCCACAATCACTTAAGTTCCTGACTCAACGTATGAACTGTTCAAACGGATGCATGTAGGCCTTTGTAGGACGTATACATTCAGTGGGTGCCTGGCACCCAGAAGAATTCAGACCTTAAATTAATTTTTTACATTATATTCCAGTAAAAGTCATATATGAACAGATACACAAAGGCGCACGGCATAACTCCAAAGCTGTAAAAAAATTCAGCGCAAATACTGACAGTGGGGTGAAAAATTCACCCCAGGTTAGCCTCTGAGGGTTATACCAAAGGCCGTATTTAGGGGTGTTTTGGGTGTTTAAACGCCCCCCCCCGAAATTAAATAATATATAATATAAATATTGCATTTACTAACATATACGGTGTAAGAACTAAGAGCATTCATGTGAAGTTAGATGATGCAGCTCTACAGCGCTCCTCCAAACCCGTTATAGACGGTTGACTTGGTTGCTTGTCGGCTTGTTCAAGAACGAGTAAACACCCCCAAAAAAACAAAAATCCTGGCTACGGCCTTTGTTATAACTCACACCAAATTCGGAGAGTGAGGGCTGGAATGCACTAATAAGTATCAACGGTGCGAGAGACTTCTTGTTTCAATCAAAAATGAACACGTTACTCTTAGTAGCGAACGAGCTGTACAGAATCTAGAACAAGCAGTGTGAAAGAAAAAGGACACGGTTTGGTTTGTCGCTGTTCAGTCAACTTCAGACATTACAATTATCACATTCAAGAACAATAGAACATATTTTATTTTATGTGCTTCAGCTGGAAGATATGTGCCACAAAATTTTATGCATTCATCGATGCATGAATTAATGTATGTATTCATTACTGCATGTATGAATATATGTATAAATTGAATAATTGATGCATGAATTTTTATTTGTATTAATGCATGTATGAACGTATGCTTTCATCAATGCATGTATAACTAGGCCCTAAATGTTTACGTTAATGCGAGCATGAATGTATGTTTGCATTAATATATGTATGAATGTATGTTTGTATTAATAAATATAGGCCTATGTGTAGGTCTATGCAAGTGGCAACGTAACCTGAACTTGTTTTGGAAATAATGATTTCTATTTGACCAATAAAAATTTTATACGAAAAGGACACTTAGTCAAAACTATAAAGAGCGCGAAAAATAGTCATAATCGTAATCGTAATCGTAATCTCCAAACTTCTAAAGCGCCACTCGAAAGCCAAGCGCAGGGCACCAGCTTATTCACGAGCGCTGCGTCTAGTCAAAAGGGTTATCCGATAGAGTAGTCCGAAGGAGGTCCGAGTCCGGTTTCCAGAGGATCAGAGGGGTCAGAGTAGCTGCTAAGGTGGGTGTCGTTTACGTCGAGAGTTGGAAGGTAGATGATCGGTTGAGTCGGGGTAAGAGTTCTTGAAGAGGAGAGACTTTAGTTTCGAGTGGAAAGCCTTGGCAGTGATGGATAGAGGAGCCTGATGCGGATGATGGTGGGTGATTGGGGATGATGGTGGAGGAATCGAAAAAGTGCGGAATTCAAGAGGTAGGTCGTACCAGAGACGTGGTGCAGTGTTGATATTGCCTGTTTGGAGAATTTGAGATGAGTAGTGACAGGAGGTCGAGAGAGAGAGAGAGAGAATGGAGGATGATCGGGTAGAGCGGGTTGGCTGGATGGTGAAGAGGTCGCGGAGATATCTGGGCTGGGAGTGTTGTAGAGAGTTGTAGGTTAGTGATAGGACTTTGAAGTGAATTCGCTCTGGGATTTTTAACCAATGGAGTGATTTGAGGATGGGAGTGATATGATGATGCTTAGGCGTTCTGGTGACGGCTCTGGCTAGTGAGTTTTGGATGAGCTGCAGACGCTTTAGTTGGGTGGATTCAAGGTTGAGAAAGAGGGAATTGCAATAGTCGAGCTTTGAGTGGACAATGGAGGTAGCAATGGTGGAGGCAGTTTTGAAGTCGAGCATGGGTCGGATGCGGCGGAGGTCACGAATGTGCATGAAGCAGGAGCGCGAGAGGTTGGATATGTGATTAGAGAAGGAAAGATGTGGATCAAAGGTGACACCAAGATTGCGGACAGGAGCATCGGAGGTGAAGGTAAGAGATGAAGAGTCAGTGGATAGGTGTATTGAAGGGTCATTGAAGGTATTGAAGTCATAGAAATGCAACTTATTAAAGTTAAAATACACAAGAATGCATTTGATCATCCTTTATATCCATAAAACTCATTGAAATTGCATCGCTACAGAATCTATCGAAAACCTAAGATTTCTCTATTTCGATTTTAACATCATTTAAAATAGCGTATGCTGCGAGGCCTCGGATTAGTTTATCTTGAAGCGGTGCCAAACACATATATATTTCCTTAGAATTACAATCACAAATCATTGACAATTAGACTCACTGCTCATAAAATTTCGTCAAGCTGTCGAAAACTTCACAAAGCCAAAGCCAACCGCTCCAAACGTTCAGTATGGAAAAACCATATCCAAATTCGTCACTTCTGTCTGCGGTCATCACAGTGTCACGCCAGGATCGGTAGACAATTGGTTAAAGTGCTAGTCTTGTAACGAGGAGAGTACGGGTTTGAGCCTTAAAATTCACGAGTCTTCACCAAGATATTGGTCAACTCCGCCACTGCTCCTACCCTGGCAGTACCAGTCCCAAGCCTGGTAAAAGGAAGAGGGCGACGCTAATGATCTTTGTCATCACACAGTTTCGTTACGCTGAAACTATACTAAGACATTGATCAAGTACTTTACTCACAACTGCTCAGCGCCATCGATACTCTGCCACAGTATAAGGGTTGATTGTGCATTTCAGACTTCTGGATGGAGAATAACAGCAATAATTGTATTTACATTGTGTTCTATTACATCAGAGTTCCATTCAATAGATGGAACAACGTGAAGATAACTTGCTAATGAATTCTTCCCGATAAAATTGTTCCCACTTCGAGTCCTGATTCGCAATAAGACACTCTTCGGTAATATCGTATGTGTATTTATTCTGGATTATAGGTATATCGATGGAAGTGTCATCTGAACATAGGTCAAGGTAAATATCAAAGGCCGGAGAGTAATCGAAAGGAATCATACACTCTACAGAAGCGTCTAAATCGTCCCCCTTTCTGATATCTTCAGATTCCCGGTTACTGTTCAGTTGTACTACTCGCTGTCTGAAGGATGGCATGAAGTAACAGGGATAAACGTCATGTCGACTGAACTCCATAAAGCAAAACATGATCCTCTCGACCCAGAAGGCCAGTTCCCTTTTCGTAATTTTGTCTTCGTCTTTCCTTTCACATCCCTTTCGAACCTTGAGAGCCTCCATGCAAAAGAGAAGGGAAGTCTTCAAGTGATAAGTAGTTTTCTCTTGATAGTAGAGTATCAGTTTGCAAACTATGTATGCTGCCTTTATTAAAGACGAGCTTTCTCTTATGACTCGACTTTCTAATGGTGCAAAAGAAATTCTGGCAAAAGTATCGGAAAAAATAAAGTCGGCACCACGTGGCTTGGAGGGATCAAAACGTGGTTGATCAAATACCAGCGTACAACTGTCTGCCTTCCCATCTGGGCTTAATATGGGAAATGGCAGTTGGTCTCCTAGCCATGAATCTTCCAAATGAACACAAGCAACTACGTCAATTGATACATTGACAAACAGAAAGCCATCCTCTCCGTCCGCAATGGGGTGAATCATTCTTAATCGCACAGTCTTACACAGACCAGCTGGCTTTTCGGTTTTCTTAAAATCTACATCTGTCAAGTTCCATTCGAAAAGATGTTCATCTTGCCAGAAAGTAGGGCTATGTACGACATCTTCTAAAACAATCTGGAACTTTGAATTGACTTCGTTAGTCAGCAAACACTGATCTAAGTTGAAAAAACAGTCAAACTCCTCATCACTCTGCCTCCTCTCTGTATTGTCTCTCTTCCGTCTCAATTGAAAGTATCCTTTCGGACCAAGTGGATGTGGAAACACGTCACAAAGCTGACTAAAGTGAATCAGTTTGAAGTTAAAATCAAAGTCTCCTGAAATGACAGCTTTTGTTTCTTCATCGGCACTTCCGACTAATCTCGGTTGGCACTCAAATCGCCAGTCCTTTTCCTTAATACCATCGGCCAAACGCCCAATGAAGCGTTGAATTGATGGTTTAAGTTGGCTTACGCGTCTGTTGAGGCTAAAAGATTCGTGTTGGATCCAAATCTTCCAAATTGCTTCTTCTGCTGATTCTTCACGGCGAGGTGATTGAGAATATACACGAACTGTTTCAGCTAACTTTCGCTTTGATAATTCTGTTACATGATGAGTCTTGAGTACACACGCGATATCTCCGGGCGTGTGAAGCGAATTGTTTCCGGTCGACAATTTCACCCTGTTGTTTGTTTTGATATTCACCGATTCTCGTAGCTGATTAAGTTGTTTAGGTGTATATCCGTATTTGTCCTTTATGCTTTCATCAGCTCCGTAGTTGACGAGAAGATCGTACTGAAAATTCATTTCTGCGTAATGTAGAGGGGTTTTACCGTACATGTCAGCTGCGTTTACGTTGGAACCTATTTCTAACAACACCCTCACTAGATCGCGATCTTGTGTTAGGTGGTAGTTTTTTGGCATGACAGCGTAGTGAAGTGGAGTTCTTCCTTTGTCATCTGTTGCAGTGGCTGACTGAGTGAAATTCTCTGGGTTGAGGAGAATTCCATGAACCATTAAATCGAATCTTTCGTGGTCTTGTTCTCTTTTTGCTGCCTTCATACCTTCAACTGCGTTATTTGAAATGTGAGAGATGATCAGTCGATGAAGTGGACTTCGACCTCTCTCGTCAACCCTTGCCACTTCGATTGGCGCTTCATCATCTGTGTGTATTAAGTTGCGAATGGCCCCACAATTATCAAGAGCTTTGAAAGTCTCCGAAGTAATTCGCTTTGAAGATTTTACTGCCAAATCAAGTGGCGTATTTCCTCTGAAGTCTATGGCATTCACATTTGTTTCGTCAATAGCCAGCAATATTTTAACCATTTCTTCTTTAAATCGAGTGGTTTTGTCGTCGTGTTCAAGATTTATCTCCAGTTGGTCAATTGTTTCGTGTGGACCCACGATTTCTTCTCCCCATTTAGGCTGGTACCTGCGGGGAATCTCATGATAGTCATCGAGATAATCAAACTTCCTCTTAAGAAGCCCTCTGCAGAAGAAATGCAAATCAAACCAGTTCCTATTTGGCTCGTAGACAGCTGCGTGCAAGGCAGTAAATCCGTAATAGTCGTGCAGATTAACTGAAACTTTATGGTTTAGCAGCAGCCGCATTACTGAGACATGATGTGTTTCTGCTGCTTTAATCAAAGCAGTTGCTCCATGTTGGTCTCTTTCGTCGAGTTCGAGTTTCTTTCCTGATTTTTGTTCCCAGTCAAACAAGATTTGAATGGAGTGACAACAGCCTTTCTCGGAAGCAATCGCCAAAGGCGTTTCACCCAAAGCATTTTTCATGTTGAAGTCTGCGCCTTTCTTCAATAGCAATTGTATCAAATTGTCTATTGTTTGAATGTGCCAGTGTCGCCATCTTGGATGTTTTCCTTTGAGATAATGGTTAAAACAATTTCCGCATTGACCAATAACAGTGTGAAGACGGGTATTCAGATTGTCATCCTGGTAATTAACATTAAATTGGCTTGAATTCATAAGAATATGTGCGATTTCTTTTATGTTTTTGCACTCCATCTTGTATTGTATATCGTAACATAGAACTTCCATGATGTCGTTTATTTTTCTGCGTTTCATCTTGGATAGGATTTTGTATCGGTCAGCCGGTCGCGTGATTCTCTTCATCATGCAACGAAAGCTGTTTCCAAGATGTTTATCTGAATAAACACATCGCTCTTCACTGAGCAACATCTTAACCATTTTCGGTTGGGTCGATTCCACCGCGATTCCAAGTGCTGTGTGTCCATCTAATTGTGGCATTGTCTCCAGGGGCATGCTCTTTTCTGTCCAAATTATTCCAGCAGAGACGCGTCGACCTTGGGATTTCATGAGTTCAATTGGCATGATACCTCTTGTTTCCACCAAGTTCTTGGCATTTTCTTGAACTTTCTGCTCGTCTTTTATAAATTTGGCAGAAATCCTGCAGCTGTGTTTCAAAATAACCTCAACAACTTTTGTGTGACGATTCCTGACAGCAACATATAATGGTGTCTTATTCCAGTAGATCGCAACAAAATCGCAAATGTTGCGACGCAGTAACACATCCACGACATCTGCGTGACCATTCTCAGCTGCAAGATAAAACGGTGTTTTCTTAACCTGTTTCATTACATCGACGGTAGCATGGTTGTCCAGTAAAATTTCAACAATCGAACTGAGACCATTTTGGCAGGCTAAATGAAGTGGAGTCATCTTGGCTTTGTTACACGCATTAACATTCGCACCTTTTAATATCAAATTCTCTACAATTTCTTTATGCCCACGTCCAGCTGTAATGTGGGCGTGGAGTGGTTTTGCTTGCCCTGTGATGACTGCCTTGCCGCTTAATGGAGTTTTGTCGACTTCAAAATTGCCACCTTTTGTTGCGATATGGTTTAGAATCTGACTAGCATCAATTTTGTTTCTATTCGAATCGTGCGAAAGTTCCAATTCAGCTGGAAGATCTTGGCTTACCGCATGTTTCAAACGAGTCCTCGCATCCCTTTCCTCAGATTCATTTAGCAAGACCTTTTCAATAGCATTGCAGTCATTTCTTGCTGCAAGATGAAGAAGAGTTTCGCCATTTTCATCAACTGCATTGATTTCACCGTCAAAATCTATCACTGCTTTGATAATTTCCGCGTAATTCACTTCAGCAGAGACAAGAAGAGGGGTTTGTAAGGAATCACTGCTTATATTAGCATCTGCGTTGCTTTTCACCAATGCATGTTTAAAACCTAAGTGGCCGTTTTCAGACGCCATACGAAGCGAAGTCTGGTCGAATGTATTTCTAGGATCAACACTTGCATTCTTAATTAGTAGTCGTTTTACAGTCGCATATAATTGTGAACGAATGTTTTTGTTTGCGTCCAATACATTGACATCCACTGATGACTTCAGCAATCTTCTAACAGCCACGGTATCTTTACGCTGTACTGCAAGGTAAAGCTGACTAAAGCCTTGTTCTTCTCCATTCTCATACACGTCCTGAATGTCTTCCTCCTCATCGTCTTCTTCTTCTTCTTCTTCTTCCTCCTCCTCCTCCTGTTCCTCTTCCTCCTCTATTTCCTCCTCTTCCCCCTTCTCTACTTCCTCATGTTCCACCTCCTCCTCCGCCTCTTCATGCGTTTCACACGGTTCTTTAATTTCAGACGAAGTGTATGAGTGTGCGCTATTTTCGATTTCGGATCCATTTGACTCAACACTCATCGTGTCACATTCATTTGCAGCATACTTCGCATCCGATTGGCGGTGCAGTTCAACAGGTGGTCTTCCATTGTTGCTATAAGCTGCGTTTTGCGTGTCTCCGGACACAGCCGCAGCCTTTTTGACTGACGTGTTACTCATTGCTGTACGGTTCGACGTAACATTCAGAAAAGAATAGCTGTTGATCGCGTGGACAAAGTATTCCAGCTGTTAATTGTCTGTAAAATAGAGAACACGATAAGGATTTAATAAACTTAACATACAAAATTTAATAATGCATGTGCCATAAAGAATTGAAAAGCTACACCAATTTATGATCCTTAAATTGTTACATATAGGCTCTAGGACTAATCGCGCGACTGCCTTACTGCATGCGCAATGATCGTTACTTCGAACACGGGGGTCAACGCTAAGACACTATTTCAGATATTTAAATCTCGGGCTACCACGGTACGTACACGGGGTACCTAAATGGCGTGGCAGCCGTTCAAACGGGCAGCGATGACGAAGGATCTCATCCGATAAATTCATTGAAAATGTGCCGGGTCTAAGCTACACGGTCGCTATAGAAAGACGTGTACAAGTACGGTACATGTTATAACTAAAACAATTTTACGATTGGACGGACGACTGTGCGACTCACTCGTCGACCGTTTTACAACATTAGTCGTTTAGTTCCTTTAAGACGGATTCAGTTATATCCATACAAGAGTGAAATGGAGCAGAGTCAGCAGACCGCACACTATGAAGAGTTCAATACGAATGTACTGTTAAGTAACTACGATATAATGTGAGTGAGGATCTTGTCAGTTGCGCTAAGCAGAAACGACTCGACTCGACTCGGGATGACCAAGTCGACTGGGGTCGACTTATTGGGATAGACTCCCAATTATAAAAAGGAGGATAGGCGAAGAAGCTCCTTCTTCTCCTCAGAAGGAGAGGGAGGAGAAGAAGAAGGAAGAGAAGGAAGAGTGATGAGAGACGGAGAAGCAGAGGAGGAGAAAGAGTAATAGAAGGAGGAGGAAACGGAGATGGAGGAGAAGAAAGAGGAAAAGGATGAGAAGAGAGAGAGAGGGAGAATAATAATAATAATAATAATAATAATAATAATAATAATAATAATAATAATAATAATAATAATAATAATAATAATAATAATTGACTGGTTTGCACCTCTGACAGTATTAGCCTGTGAACGAGACGCTATCACTAAAATTGGACGAAATTGTTGATCGCGTGGCCACGCACTCTGCTGCTCTAAAGAATCACCTATTGCAAGAAGTCTCGAATCCGTGAAGGCTGATGTTGGCACAATATAACGGTTTTTGACTTATTTTCTTCTTCTTCGTCTTCTTCATCATTTCTGCTTCTTCTGCTGCTTCTTCTTCTTTTTATTCTTCTCCTCCTCCTTCTCCTACTTCTCCTATATGGGGGCCTGATAGCGCATTGGATAATATCTGACGTAGAGAGCGAGATGTACCGAGTTCGAGCTCCCGTAGGGCGGATATGCTTTGTAGGCTGCTATTAGCGCCGTGTATTGCAGGCTGTCTGTTCTGTTAGTAGTTAAGATTGTTTCAATTGCATAACATGTAAATGTACAGCGCAGTGCGTTTGTCAGGCGCTTGATTAAAGAAAAGATATTATTATTACAATTATATTATTATTATTATTATTATTATTATTATTATTATTATTATTATTATTATTATTATTATTATTATTATTATTATTATTATTATTATTATTATTATTATTATTATATTTTATTGATCTTCGAAATGAGTTGTCAGATTGTTTCGTGATCTTCGAAATGAGTTGTCAGATTGTATCGTGATCTTCGAAAGGAGTTGTCAGATTTTATCGTGATCTTCGAAAGGAGTTGTCAGATTTTATCGTGATCTTCGAAAGGAGTTGTCAGATTGTATCGTGATCTTCGAAATAAGTTGTCAGATTGTATCGTGATCTTCGAAAGGAGTTGTCAGATTTTATCGTGATCTTCGAAAGGAGTTGTCAGATTTTATCGTGATCTTCGAAAGGAGTTGTCAGATTGTATCGTGATCTTCGAAAGGAGTTGTCAGATTTTATCGTGATCTTCGAAAGGAGTTGTCAGATTTTATCGTGATCTTCGAAAGGAGTTGTCAGATTGTATCGTGATCTTCGAAAGGAGTTGTCAGATTGTATCGTGATCTTCGAAATAAGTTGTCAGATTGTTTCGTGATCTTCGAAATGAGTTGTCAGATTGTATCGTGATCTTCGAAAGGAGTTGTCAGATTGTATCGTGATCTTCGAAATAAGTTGTCAGATTGTTTCGTGATCTTCGAAATGAGTTGTCAGATTGTTTCATGATCTTCGAAATAAGTTGTCAGATTGTTTCGTGATCTTCGAAATAAGTTGTCAGATTGTATCGTGATCTTCGAAAGGAGTTGTCAGATTGTATCGTGATCTTCGAAAGGAGTTGTCAGATTTTATCGTGATCTTCGAAAGGAGTTGTCAGATTGTATCGTGATCTTCGAAAGGAGTTGTCAGATTGTATCGTGATCTTCGAAAGGAGTTGTCAGATTGTATCGTGATCTTCGAAAGGAGTTGTCAGATTGTATCGTGATCTTCGAAAGGAGTTGTCAGATTTTATCGTGATCTTCGAAATGAGTTATCAGATTGTATCGTGATCTTCGAAAGGAGTTGTCGGATTTTATCGTGATCTTCAAAAGGAGTTGTCCGATTTTATCGTGATCTTCGAAATAAGTTGTCAGATTGTATCGTGTTCTTCGACAAGAGTAAAGTTGTTATTTGCGAGGAATTTCTGAGGATTTACTTGGAATTTTGGATTATCGGTCGTTATTTCCTTAGGAGCAATCTAAAAATTTTGAATTCTTTTCAAAGATAATAATAATAATATCTTTTCTTTAATTTAGCGCCTGACAAACGCACTGCGCTGTACATTTACATGTTATGCAATTGAAACAATCTTAACTAGTTAACTACTAACAGAACAGACAGCTTGTAATACACGGCGCTAATAGCAGCCTACAAAGCAAATCCGCCCTAACGGGGCTCGAACTCGGTACCTCTCGCACTCTTCGCCATATGTTATCCAACGCGCCACCGGACCCCCCCATATCGGGTTTCTTGTCGAGCCTCAATAGGCCTATCCATTGATTGTCTTAATCTTTCAAATTCACGGAGGAAATCAGTAAGTTTTTGTCAAGGAATGCCTATTTTACTTATTTTTTATAAAGAACCTCCAGATTTAAATTATTAAGATCACTAAATTAGTTTGCGAACTATATTAATATTCAAGCGTACCGATTTATCGAATAGTGTCGATAGGATAGAGAAACGTTTAGGATTGTCGATTGTATTAGGCCTAATTCTTTACTAATTGAAATATTTAAATGACTTTAACTGAAATAATTACTGAGTCGTTTTCTGTTAATATTAACCACAGTAAACTTAGCGACATAATTATTAGAAAATATAGTCTGTCAAGCTACATTTAGTCTTAGAGTGCTCCTGAAAAGCCAGGAAACCATGCTAAGTTCATTTATGCAGCCCCAGCTAAATAAAGAAACCCTCATACACTCAATATTTTCATAAATCAAATGGAATTGATGGAGCGTCAGATTGATGCTAGACCACCAGAAAATACAGAACTTTATCCAACTGTTGTGAGAGTACCGAACTTTAGTGAGTGTGAGGACACTGCTTCGCCTAAAATGGAAGCCGATGATATCTTTGCCATAATGATTGCTGATGTGGAACCTCCGGAGCCTAATTAGGCCTAATAGCAATCCGAAGAACCTGGTAAATTTGTAAAACTTTAGACGTAGTTCTCGGCATAGTCAGTACATACAGCACTATTTCAAAGAGGGAGCTAAGAAGCATTATACGCTGTAGTACCAAAGCAGGATTCGAACCCGTTGGAGATTGCCCAGGCATGAATTTTATATGTATGTATGTATGTATGTATGTATGTATGTATGTATGTATGTATGTATGTATGTATGTATGTATGTATGCATGTATGTATGTATGTATGTATGTATGTATGTATGTATGTATGTATGTATGTATGTATGTATGTATGTATGTATGTATGTATGAGCACTTGCTATAGAGCCCCTTCAAGATTTCTACTCAGAGACGCTCCCGACTACAGCGCGGACACTGAATCGGAGTTTCACGCCGAAGCGCATGAGCAATTGCGAGTGAAGAACTTGCCCAGGGTCCATACGCGGCGGCTTGAGGTGGATTCGAGCCCGAAACCCTCCGGCTGCAAGGCCCCGAACATACCCCTACACCACCGCGCCCCACATATCTTCTCCCATTGTCCCACGATAGCGCGTCCATTCGCTAGAGCCTAAAGGGCGCCACGGACGCGACAGTTCCTCGTCAAATACAGCAGATACACAGCTACGCAGACGAGTCACATGGCAGACTGTCGAATGAAATGTAGATTTGAGAATCATCAGCTTGGAAATGATATCCCTGCGAATAATTATAATTATCAAGCAAAGTTTCTAGTGGTGCTGTATATAATGTAAACAAAAGAGGACCAAGCCCGGAACCATGTAGAACACCGCAAGCCAACAAAATATTATATCAATAATTACTATTTAAATACACTGATTGAGTTCGTGGAGTAGGCTACTAAACCAATTTAATGAAAGACCATAATTATATAGATCCAAAACAGTGCTTGAGACGAGAATGAAGAAGAGAATGATCCACAGTATCATAAACAGCAGACAAGTCAAGAAGAACAAGTTATGTCACCTTTCGTCTGTCCTTTGACCATATGATGACAATTAATGAACAGCAAGATATGTGCAGATTCGCTTTAGTGAAACTTTCGATATGCAGACTGAAAAGGGGATTTTACTGAGTTTGATGAGTTTGCACGCGATTCATGACAATCCGTTCAAGAATTTTAGATGTAAACTTCAAGGTTGAGATGAGTCTGTAAATTGACAGATCATCAGGGTCAAGAGAAAGTTTCTGAAGCAGCGGATGAATACGTCTTGAGCAGATGGGTTGGTTCCTCGTGCAATAGAAAATTGACAATCGATGTAATGGTTGGACCCAGGACATCGAAGCACTTTTCAAATACGCCCTTTAGAATAACAGTGGACCAAGTCCATAGGATTAAATAAGGACTTGGTCCACTGTTATTCTAAAGGGCTTAAATATAAGTAAGTAAGTAAGTAGCCTTTATTTGCATCTGACAAGCACACAGGCATCAAATTGTTAACAACAATTGCATAAATTTTTTAAATAGGCTACAACAGGAGAAGATTCTAAAGTCACACTTGCACAACTAAAGATGCATCAATAAACAAAACTACTATTAAACAATTAATTTAGATTTAACTAGTGGCAGCAAGAAAAGATGTCCTCTATTGCGAAGCAAGTTTTTGTCGTCACGAAGAAGTGGCAAAAGCTGCTGAATTCAATGGCCAAAGAACTGTGCCTTCTGGAACTGCTTCCTATCTCCTCGCACAATTAGCTCTTCTGCAGTATGAAACTTCTTACATATTTTGCCATCTGTAAGCCTTTTAGGAGCTGCATTAATTATGCACGCAACATACAGTTATTTATGCCTTAGAGACAGAAGAGACTATTTAGCATATCAAACATATAGACCTCTTATTATAATAGAAAAAAATAGGTATATGTAACTTTTGTACTAAAGACTTGGCCATATGTTAACTTGTTAAGTTAGATGTATTGGAGCACATTCCTACTCAAGCTACATGTACGTTCCCATGCTTGCAAAAGGCTCATCGTCACTTAAAGTTAAACCATTAAGAGCCCGTATACAGTAGCACTGTAGCAACGCTTGCAGATCCACAGTTTAACGACATCTTATAGCAACAAAATAAGGTCGTTGACGTCTGCAAATTTTTTTTAAAAACGACATGCTGCAACCTAAACGGCTCTTATCATCATTCGACTCGCCTTCAGTTGAACTGAAGTGGTCAGTCCAAGGTCATACGGAGTGCTCCATGTGAATTGGAAGGTCAGGTATTTTATTGATTTGGTCAGAAAGGCCGAGGATGATGAATTCTGTTTTGGAAGGGTTGAGGCAGAGGAGGTTGGACGACTTCCAATGAGAGACTAGGTTAACCACATTGAATAGTTTTGCAATGGAAGTGGAAAAAGAGCTTGAGGAGAAGGAAATGTAGAGTTGGGTGTCGTCTGCGTAGAGATGGTGGTCAACAGAAGATGATTCTATGAGATGGCTTAATGGTGTAGTACTGCAGAATGAAGAGCAGTGGACTCAGGACGGAACCTTGAGGGACCCCACAGCAGAGCGGGAGGGGTTGCAAACAGTGAATGGATGCTTTAACAGAGAAGAATCTGGAAGACAAGTAGGACTCGAACCAACATAGAGCAGTGCCAGATACGCCAAACCAAGATGATAGTCGATGAAGAAGGAGGCTGTGATCAGTGATGTCAAATGCGGCAGAGATGTCAAGGAGACAGAGATGATGATGATGCTGCTGCTGCTGATGATGATGATGAAACCGACAATTTCTACCGCGCCGTAACACAGCACATGCAGTTACAAGGGCGTTTTTACAAATCAAAAACGTCAGCCAGGATACGCTTTGGAGAAGAAGAGGCAGGAGTCAGTTATATGGGCGCTAGAAGATGAAGTGGAGATCCAGGTTTCTTGCAGGGCAATTAGGTCAGGTGGACGAGAGCAGGAGGCAAGATCGCTTAAGACAATGGAATTTTTAAGATTTAGGAGGGACCGAATATTTAGGCAATGGAGAAGAAATTTCTTGTTGGAAGACCTGGTTGCATTATGTGAGGAGTGTGTGCTGGGTTGAAGTGGGATATGTAGGTTGGAGTGGGTTGCAGAGACTGGCCCGGGGTTCAAACTGATGTCACCGCATAAGAGGAGAAGTATAGAGATGGAAACAATCTCTGAGGTTTGAAATAGATGCGAGGTGGTGTGAGGAAGAATGACAACGGAATGAATGTAAGGCCGCCATGTTCGAGAGGTACTGAGTTCGAGCCCCCGTTGGGCGGATATGCTTTGTAGGCTGCTATTAGCGCCGCTGTATTGCAGGCTGTCTGTTCTGTTAGTAGTTAAGCTTTAAATTGCATAACAATGTGTAAATGTACAGCGCAGTGCGTTTGTCAGGCGCTTCAATAAAGAAAAGATATTATTATTATTATTATTATTATATTCGGCCGTGGCTGTTGAACAGAGAGCGCGTGGGTGCTGGAAGTATGAAGTATGGAATGGGAGGCAGCGGAGGGAGAGGAGGAGGAGGATTGATGGATGCATGGGATGAAGCGGATGAAGATGATTGGTCAGATGTGTAATGGCGGTGCAGAGGCAGGAATTTGAAAGAAACAAAGGGTTCAGAAAGAAGGGGAAAATGTCAGCATTTAGGCCATTTCAGACAGATTGTAAAATTGGAATGTACTCACCAACTCCAGGAATAGGTCCATACCGAAATAGACGCCGAACAGGAAGGAAGTCGAACTTATGCAAAGAAGCGCCGTGCATCTGCTGGCACGCCAAATGACCCGCTAAGCATTATTTTAGTCCCGCTCATTACTTCCCTATTTGGAAACATGACACCGGGTCACGCGATCACATCATCACACCAAACATGGTGGGTTATGCTTAACCCTTTGAACCTCCCACACGTTTGGGTTCTATGTCCCTGAGCTCCCAGCGGAATTTAAGACATGCATGCATATATCCATACATACATACATACATTCATACATGGATCACTGCATCCTACTTAATGTGTCCTTCCTATCTAAGATGATCGAGAGAGTAGTCCACACTCAGCTCTACTCTTACCTCTCTGCTAACAACCTGCTCCCGCCTCTTCAGTCGGGATTCAGGCAATTCCACTCCACTGAAACAGCCGTCCTGAAGGTCTATAATGACCTGGTCCTTGCTGCTGACAAGGGATATGTGACTGCCTTAATACTCCTAGACTTCTCTGCTGCTTTCGATTGTGTGGATCACTGCATCCTACTTAAAGTTTTGCAAGATTCCTTTGGCATCTCTGGCACTATCCTCAACTGGTTTCTGTCTTACCTCTCTAACCGCACTCAGGATGTTCGCATCAACCTCCTCATTTCATCAATCGCTTCTGTGCTTTTCGGTGTCCCGCAGGTTCTGTCCTGGGGCCTCTATTGTTCATCCTCTATACCTCTGCACTCTCAGCCATCGCCTCTCGTCATGGCATAGAAATCCACCTCTATGCTGATGATACTCAACTTTATGTACATCTGCGACTAAATGAGGTTGCAAATGCTACAAAGAGACTTCGTGCCTGCATTGACGACATCATGCTATGGAGCCTGTCTATGCGCCTCAAACTCAATCCCAGCAAATCTGAGCTCATCTGGTTTGACCGTTCTTCTAAGCTGCTGCAGTGTACTGAACTCTCACTCTCTACTTCCTCCTCTCTACTCTCTCCAGCACCTACTGTTCGGGATCTTGGGGTCATCCTTGACTCCGCACTTTCCCTCAAACCTCAAATAGCTGCCATCTCTCGGGCGTGCTTGTTTCATCTCAGGAGAATCCGACAGCTTCGCTCTACTCTTGACTCAGCATCACTGAAAACACTAATACACTGCCTTATTCTGACGCGACTTGACTACTGCAACTCGGTACTCTATGGTCTCCCTGAATGCACACTGCTTCCTCTAACCAGAATATTGCATCAGGCTGCAAGACTGTGTCTTGGACTCTCTTACCGAGACCATATCACACCTGCTCTTCGTTCTCTACACTGGCTTCCTGTCTGTGAGCGTATCCGCTTCAAGATGGCACTCCTCATGTACAGAGCATGCACAGATCATCTCCCTTCCTACTTGTCTTCCATGGTCACACCTTGCAACTCTGTTAAAGGTCGCTCCTCTCTTCGATCAGCATCTGCTGGAAAGTATGTTGTTCCTGGTACGCGTCTTGTTTTTGGCCGTCGCTCATTCACAGTTGCCGGTCCCTCCATCTGGAACTCTCTACCTCCTCATGTTCGCAACTCTCTTAGCGAGACTGTCTTTCGCTCCAAACTTAAAACCTACCTCTTTCAGTCTATTTATGGCTCTTAATAGTTGCCCAGCTTCAATGTGCACTTCTGAACTTTGTAAGGAGGGCATTATCAAATTACAGTTGTATTGTATTGTATTGTACATACATACATACATACAATCATACACACATACACACATACATACATACATACATACATACATACATACATACATACATACATTACATACATACATACATACATACATACATACATACATACATACATACATACATACATACATACGTACATACATACATATATAAGTATACGTACATACATATTATACACACTGTTAGGGTCTCATGTCTGAGTCCTAACCGGTCCTGGGATGGGCATTCGTTACCCTTGAGTAGTTTCTTAGCCGAGGGGAGTAGGCTATATAAGGAGGTACGAAAAGGGGCGGTTAGAGAATCTCCGATACTCAGCCTTCGCGCTAGTCGGGTTGTCTGAGATTTCTCTGGGTTGCATGGTAGTCAAGTTAGTTCGTGACTTGTGCCATTTTCAAGTCTTCTTACGGTGCTTCCGTTTCTGATGTTCGTCAGCCCGTTGCTGAGTTACAGACTTCTTGTTAGTTGGTCGTTCTTCGTATTGAAAACGAACCTTTCTTCCACCGTCGTTCAACGGTTGGGTAATGTATCGTTTTGATTTATTGTTTTTGTCGAGAATTATACCTTGAAAACTAGATTCGAGTCTTCAGCTTTGTTGTAGCTAGGAGGAACCCGTAACATATGGGAGCTCTAGCCGGGATTTTTTTTTTCTCGTACGTTTGAAATTTTCATTTGTTAGTAGACAACATTTAAGGTGTCTTTGAGTCGTAGAGGAAAATTTTGAAATTAAGGGGCGTGTCTGACGAGTTTTGTCTGACGGAGGAAATTTCGAAATTTAGAAAATGGAGACACCGGAGGTGGCAAAAATGTTAAAAGCGGAGGACATTTTTGAATTGAAACAAGATGAATTACGTACGGAATTGGAGAAATTGGGGCAAGACGTGAAAGGTCTTACGAAATTGCAAATGCAAAAAGCATTGTTGAAATTGGTTTCGTCGCCCTATTCTTCGCCAAAAGCAAAAGAGTCTGAGGTTAAGGCGGAAAGTTTACAATTGAAATTGGCCGAAATTGCACGTATACAGCAAAAAGAAGACCGAGAAGCGGAAAGACAGTTTGAGCTGGAGAAATTCAAAATACAAACACAGATGGAAGCGGATGCTAAGAAGGAACAGGCACAAATAGAAGCTAAGTTTAAGATGGAACAAGCAGAATTGGAGTCACGAAGACTTGAGAAAGAATTTGAAGCTAAGGCACAGGTGAAGAAAGAAGAGATAGAAGCAATGGAAAGGAAGATACAAATGGAAGCACAGGTTAAGAAAGAAGAGGCAGAAGCAATGGAGAGGAAAATGCACATAGAAGCACAGGTTAAGAAGGAAGAGGAAGAAAGGAGGATACAGGTTAAGAAGGAAGAGGAAGAAAGGAGGATACAAGTTAAGAAAGAAGAGGCAGAGGCAACAGAAAGGAAGTTACGAGTGGAGGCAGACATTTTAGAAAGGAAGTTGAGGGTAGATAACGAAACAACGACAGCAAAGTTGTCTATGGAAAACGAGGCTAAGAGGATGCAGATAGAAGCAGATGAGAGAAAGTTACAAATGGAATTGGCAGAGAAAGAAAAACAGAGACAGCATCAATTGCAAATGAAGGAATTAGGAGGTTCCTTTGAAAGATTAACAGGAGGTTACTTCGAGGACGGAGCACAAGGTTTGAATGAGGAAAATGCAGAAAGAACGGGGCATACGCCGAAATTTAATATTGCATCGGCAGTAAAATTTGTACCTCGGTTTGACGACACAAATTTGGAGCATTATTTACAATCGTTTGAAAAAGCCATGGAGCTTCATCAATTTCCAAAAGATAAATGGTCGTCGTTAATTCATACGAAGTTAACGGGGAAGGCGTTACAAATTTTCGGAGAGCTCTCATTGGAACAATGTAAGGACTATGATGTTGTGAAAAAGTCTTTGCTTACGGCGTATTCAAGAGTGCCAGAGTTCTATAGGAAAAGGTTTCGAGAATTGCAGAAAGGGAATCTTGAAACTTATTCAAATTTTGCGTATCGTTTGAATATTCCATTTAAGAGTTGGCTGGAAGGTGAAGGTGCATTGTCTGATTTAGATAAGGCTTTGGAAATTTTCAAATTGGAACAGTTTGTGAATTGTCTGCCTGGGGATTTACATCGTTGGATAATCGAACGCAAAGTAACGACACTTTCTGAAGCAGCACGTATGGCTGATGAATATGATTTGCTGTACAAACCTTTCAGGAAAGCTAATGTAGCTCCAGTGAAATTTGAAAAGGGATGGGCAAATGACACTGCTAATGTGAAACGAAGCGGAGGTCAAAATTCTTGGGGTAGCCCTAAGAATACAGCAAGGAATTATACAGGTGCGTTTGGCACTCCTGTAACTTGTGCATACTGTCATGCAAGATCGCACAGCATTACAAATTGTGAAAAGCTAAAAGCAAGAAATTTGGCCTGTGCGAACACAAATTATTCAGATAATAACATTGGATTAGTAGATGTGCAGTCGGGCAATCCAACGATAAATCAGCAGTATAGACCGTTTGTTAAGGATGGGCTTGTGTACGGACGACAGGGTTCGCAGCGTCATGTGGTGCTACTGAGAGACTCGGGTGCATTACAGTCGATAGTCAGTAGGGATGGGCTTAATCCTAGTGATTATGTCTTAACGGGAGACGATAGATTGATTCAGGGAATTGTTGGTGAACCAGTTAATGTCCCGTTAGTTGAAATTCAATTAGAAAGTGAGTGGGTTTCTGGAACTGTTCTTTGTGGGTTGGTGGACAAATTACCAAAAGGAATTAATATGCTCATCGGAAATGACTTAATGCAAAAGGAACCGATAGATGTAGCAGTTGTTACTAGGGCTCAGAGTAAATTAGGGACGACGATGCAGTCAAGCGTAGATAGACAGGACGCTGCAAACGTTGACGCTCCTATAATTAAGAGTTCTGATGTAATTGATTCTGTTGACTTGAATTTAAATGATTTGTTTACTGAAGATGTTGACAGTCATGTTGAAGGTTTGGAATTTTGTACACGGGAAAGATTAATTGAATTGCAACGCAGTGACGAATCTTTCAATTGTCTTTTTGATCTAGCACGGTCACCGGACAGAAGTGAACGCTCTTTTTACGAAGTTCGTGATGGAGTTTTGATTCGGGTCTGGAGAAATGTCTTGGAGCCTGAAGGTTTTGGTCGAACGCAAGTAATCGTTCCAATTTCTTTACGGCCTAAGATAATTCATGTAGCGCATGATGTTCCTTCGAGTGGACATTTAGGTACACAGAAAACTCTTGATAGAGTGTTGAGGCATTTTTATTGGCCTGGTATTTTCAAGTACGTGAGAGAGTACTGTCGTACTTGTGATGTTTGTCAGAGGCTTGGCAAGGGAGCTACAAAAGCTAGAGCGCCTTTGATTAATTTGCCAGTCATTGATAAACCATGGTCAAGAATTGCTTTGGATATCGTTGGTCCTTTGGACATTTGCGATAAGTCGGGAAACAGATTTCTGTTAACGATAATGGATTTAGGTACACATTTTCCGTTGGCATTTCCGCTTAAGGTACACACAGCGGTGGAAGTGGCAAAGGTGTTGGTGTCAGTGTTCACAACATTTGGTTTTCCTGATGAAGTTTTGACAGATCAGGGTTCTGAGTTTATGTCAGAATTGATGCAATTGTTGATGAATGAATGTCAAATAATTCAGTTAAAGACGAGCGCATTTCATCCAATGACGAATGGATGCCTGGAACGTTTTCATCGTACTCTAAAAGATATGTTGAAAGCAGTAGGGGAAACTTTTCAGGGTGATTGGGATGAAATTCTTCCTTGGGTGCTTTTTGCATATAGAGAAGTTCCAGTTCAGGGATTAGGATTCTCTGCATTTGACTTGATGTTTGGAAGGGATGTGAAAGGGCCCTTACAAATGATTAAGCATAGTTGGTTACGTACTGATGTAGTACCAAAATTGAAGAAGACAAATTTAATTGATTTTGTTTTGGATCTTCGAGAGAAGATTAAGGTATCTTTACAGATTGCAAATAATAATGAAATGGTGCATAAATCTAAGTCGAAGGAATGGTATGATTTGCATGCGAAGTCTGTTACTTTTGAGAAGGGTGAACAGGTTTTACTGTTGTTGCCTTTGATTGGGAAACCATTACAAGCGAAGTACTGTGGTCCCTATCAAGTACTGAAAAGACTTGGTGAGGTGGATTATCTCGTCGGTACTCCAGATCGGAGGAAAACGAAAAGGGTGGTGCATGTGAATCTCATGAAGAGATATTTACCACGGCAAGGGGAGAAGGTGATGGTTGTGGATATTGAACCTGAAACGCATGTGTTGGTGACTGATACAAGCACACCTACATCATTTTTGGAATCAGTGAATATGGATCACTTGAATCAGAGTCAAATTGATGATTTAACAAATGTGTTGTGCAAATTTCAGAATGTGTTTAGTGACAAGCCGGGGAAGACAACTTTGGTGTCACATGATGTCAAGTTGATGGAGGGAGTAAGACCTATGAGGCAATCACCATATCCGCTTCATCCGGAAAGGTTAAAGTTGGTAAATAAGGAAATAGAGGAGTTGTTGCAAGAGGGGATTATTGAAGAGTCTGAAAGTCCGTGGGCGGCACCAATAGTTTTGGTTCCAAAGCCAGATGGTACGCTAAGACTGTGTACTGATTTCAGGAAACTGAATGCAGTCACTGTTCCTGATCCGTTTCCGATGCCTCGAGTGGAAACTCTCATAAATAAAGTTGGGCAGGCAAAATTTCTTACGAAATTGGATATGACAAAAGGTTACTGGCAAATTCCTGTAGCGCCATCGGCAAGGGAGGTAACAGCTTTTGTAACGCCTAATGGACATTTCCAATGGAAATACATGGCATTTGGTCTTCGCAATGCACCTAGTTCGTTTAGTAGGTTAGTTAAGAAGGTTTTTGCAGGGTTGGAGTCTTTTTGTGATGCGTATTTGGATGATGTCATAATTTTCAGTATGGCATGGTCTAGTCATATGGATCATTTACGACAGGTCTTACAACGTGTGGAGAATGCTAAGTTAACATTAAATGTAAAAAAGTGCATTTTTGCTAACGCTGAGGTGGATTTTTTGGGTCATCATGTGGGGCGAGGAATAGTGTCACCACGTTCACAGAAGGTGGAAGTGATGCTGAATTTCCCAACTCCTACAAATAAGAAGCAATTACAGTCTTTGCATGGGTTGGCAAGCTACTATCGCAAATATTTGCCACATTTTGCAGAATTAACTGAGCCTTTCACTGAAATTTTGAAGAAAGGGAATAAATTTGTGTGGTCTGATAAAGCAGAAAGGGCTTTTGTGGATTTGAAGTCGAGATTGGCGTCCAAACCAATTCTTAAACCACCTGATTATAACAGACCGTTTTTTGTTGCTGTTGATGCTTCGCAGGTGTGTATTGGAGCGTGTCTGTTCCAGATCCACGAGGATATCGAGCATCCTGTGTGCTACTACAGCCGGAAGCTCCGGAAGCACGAGGTCCGCTACTCAACGGTGGAGAAAGAGGCTCTGGCTTTGGTCATGGCTGTACGGACGTTTGCCGTATACTTCGGTTCTGCGCCTGTGGTGGTCTTTACTGATCACAGTCCACTTACATTTATTAATTCGATGGCTAATTCGAATGATAAATTACTTCGATGGAGTTTGGAACTCCAAAAATATGCTTTGGACATTCGACATCGTCCTGGGAGAGACAATTTGCTTCCAGACTTGTTGAGTCGTCCATCTTTGGTTATAAATGAGTAGTCATGCTTAGGGGCGACGTGAGTGAACGTCGTAAGCTGTATAGAGTAAATGTTTTGTTGTATATAGTGAATTTATTGTGTATTTCGTTTATATTTTGATTGTGATATTTCTTTTAATGTGCATGGTTTGCATGTTAGTTAAGTCAGAAACCCTTCTGGTTTCTGCCTTGTTTGTGGTCCGGGGGTATGTTAGGGTCTCATGTCTGAGTCCTAACCGGTCCTGGGATGGGCATTCGTTACCCTTGAGTAGTTTCTTAGCCGAGGGGAGTAGGCTATATAAGGAGGTACGAAAAGGGGCGGTTAGAGAATCTCCGATACTCAGCCTTCGCGCTAGTCGGGTTGTCTGAGATTTCTCTGGGTTGCATGGTAGTCAAGTTAGTTCGTGACTTGTGCCATTTTCAAGTCTTCTTACGGTGCTTCCGTTTCTGATGTTCGTCAGCCCGTTGCTGAGTTACAGACTTCTTGTTAGTTGGTCGTTCTTCGTATTGAAAACGAACCTTTCTTCCACCGTCGTTCAACGGTTGGGTAATGTATCGTTTTGATTTATTGTTTTTGTCGAGAATTATACCTTGAAAACTAGATTCGAGTCTTCAGCTTTGTTGTAGCTAGGAGGAACCCGTAACAACACATGCACACATACACATATATAAATACAAATACATAATACGTACATAATATATGAATATATATACATATATATACATGCATACATGCATACATACATACACACATACACACATACATATATACATACAAATATAAATACATACATGCATACATATATGCATACATACATGCATTACATACATGCATGCATACATACATGCATATATACATTCACATACACAATATATACATAACATATACATATATACATATCGGTACATACATATTGTCGCGAAACCGGGGAATCGAACTCTAAATACCAGGACCAGGATACCGATGGTTTCCCCAAGCTTCGGAGGTGCTTCTTAAATTCCCGCGGGTAAGGCTCCCGGAGTATGACAGGAGACGAATATGATTCAATCTTTTATTCTGGCACAAAAGAAAACTCTCGCTTGACCTCAGCCGAACTGATTCAAGTCCTGACTGCTTACAAAGTCTGTCCAAAGAGCGGAGACGTTCAGAGGTGTCAACGTCCTTGACCGTCAGCGCCGATGCAATGGAGTCCAGAGTTCGTGTTGCCCTGAAAGAAAGAACCCCCAAGGTTTCGCTGAATATCCACAGAGTCAGAGTAACGGGGCACGAGTCCGTCAGGCCCCGGCGGCGTCCTTAACCGAGCTTCACAGTTCGGTGCGTAAAGCTGCTTTCACTGCGAGTCCCAAAGCTCACTGGTTACGGAGGCAGGGGCAATCGGTCCCCCAGCCATCCGTCGACGTCTGCGACTTAACTCGTCTGCTCTCTTTCTCCGGCGTTCAGCGACGGGTCCTTGTATGCTTCGGAACAGGATGGGCGACGGCGGCGTTTCCTCCTTTCCGATGGTTCGCGTGTTTTCTGCACTTGGTTGACCGTTGGATTCTTCTCTCCTCGGACTGACGACGACCACCTGCAGGCGACGGTGAAGCGACAGTCCGTAAGGGGTTATCCATTTAGTACGTACGCATGGAGGGGTGAGGGGGGTAACCCAAATGCGTCTGATTGCGTATGCTTGCGTACGCATAGGAAGGGGGGGGTAAACCTCAATAATACTGTCTATATTGGCCTTCCTTCAAATGAGTCACAGTTCAGTGATCAGGCAATTAATAGAGCTAAGTAGGGCTGTGGGAAAGGACCACACACTTGTATGACCGTTAGGCCTACCTCTGACTGCTATTAACTGTCTTGCAGCTGTGCCCTATTCAGTCAGGATACAGTCGGGATATAGACCGTTCTATAGGATTGGGGGTGCGCGTGTCAAGCGTACGTACGCAGATGGGGGGTGCTAAAAGTACGCTTGCGTATGGGGAGGGGAGGGGGTCAATTTTCCCCGGAATTTTGCGTACGTACTAATTGGACGACCCTTAAGGTCTACTATCAAGTCTCAAAGCCGATGCAGTGGCTCGAGACTGAAACTTCCGATGTAGATTTCTCCGCTCCTCGTTGCAATTTCTTCCCAGAAAGACAAATGACGACGAAGATGATCCTGATTCTGATCCTGATCTCGATTTCTATATCTCATCTCTGATCTCTGATCTCTGATCTCCTGATGACGGCTTACTTCGCCTTTTATAGCCCGTGGACTTAATCCGAAGTGGGTCAACGGAGATTCGGAGATGAGCCAGCTAATTCTAAGTTGGGCTAACTCATTTTGAGATGGGCCACCCAGTTTTGAGTTGGGCCGTCTATATCTTAGTTGGGCCATATATATATATATATATATATATATATATATATATATATATATATATATATATATATATATATAGGCTATATATATTCGCTTAATTGAGAAAAAACAATCTGACAAAATGTCAAAACGCAGAAATGCTAACATCAGTGATAATGGTTAATTAAAGTTCATCAGAAGATTTTAGAATAAACTATAGTAAATAACTATTTTTATATAATGATCTGGGAATAAATTGAGAGTTGTCCTTGGGTGGGAGAGTAGGCCTATGGTTGTGTGCTCTAGGTCAGCGGTTTTCAAACTTTATTTTTATTGTACCACCAGGTAAAAAAATTGAATTTTGGCGTACCCCAACAAGGTCAGATCAAAAACAACATGCGAGCGTGAAGTCCCCTTGCAATTAACAACTTTTAATCATTGGTGCAAACCGGGTATTAGTCATAGGTAGAAAATTTTAAAAGTAATATAATTTTAACTTAAGAATGTAGTCATATCAACAAAAAGGAAAAATAAAATCACTATTAGAAAGTGTTAATGTGAGCAGTGGGCTTGTTTTGACAAGCACAGATTTACAATATCTGGTTTAATATTTGTCAATTTCAAACGCAACTCTGGTTCGAGTTCAAGCTTTGTTCTGTATTTGTTTTTGATCGCAAGCATAGCTGAAAAATCTGTTTCACACAGATATGACGTGCTGAAAGGAATCAAAAATTTTAAAGCTCGGTCAGAAATTAATCCATATTCAGCTCTTCGTTTCAGCCAAAAATCACACAACATGTCTTTCTTGAATTCGTTCTTCAATCCACCATACACATGATAGTTCAACAAACTGGTCTCTTTCCTGGACTGAAAAATCAGCCAGCAACACTACATCCGATGGCATAAACTCATAGAAATGTACAGAAAAATAAGCGAACGGTGGACGTAGAATAGCCAATGAAAGAAAGATGGACATGAAGTCCATAAACTTATAGAAAATTTTAACTTTTTCCAATTTTTCGCGTACCCTCTTTTGACACCTGGCGTACCCCCAGGGGTACGCGTACCACAGTTTGAAACCCCTGTCTAGGTCTTAATTGGTGAGGAGAGGGGTTGGATTTGAGTCAGGCTAGCTAATTCTGAGCGGAGCGTCAATATTTAAATTAGATTAAATCCTTTCGCGCTGGGTTATCTATTTTTAGACCACACCGGCCAATTTTAAGCTAAACCAAATAACCCTGGCAACTTAAATTAGAGATATATATTCTCCTACTTAATTGAAAGGCGGCTCTCTGCCCGCATTTTCCGCTACAAAATATATAGCCTACATACATACGTGTATACGCCTACGATAGACGAACATGTTCGTTAACGAAAATAAAATGATTTCGTTAACGATAACTATAACTATAACTAAAAAATATCATTAACTATAACTATAACTATAACGAAAATAACACTAACGAAAATTCATCTTTATTTTCGTTAATACAAAAAAATAAAATAGGAAGTGCAATATGGACGATTCGACATAAATGAGAACGAAAAATGCGAAATTTTTATTATGCAATTTGTCAGTTACTTTGGAAACTCGTGTATTCATGAAGCTGAATGTATCCATGCTTCAAAGGTTTTCATAGCTCTGAGTAAATTGTGAAACAGCGTATTAATACGCACAATTTTGCTTATAGACTTAATTATTGTAACTAAGTAGTAACTAAAATTAACTAAAAATAAAATCCATTAACTATAACTATAACTATAACTAAAAAAATAATACTAACTATAACTATAACTATAACTAAAATAAAAAATCATTAACTATAACTATAACTATAATTAAAATAAAACCTGTAAGGAAAATCACACTGCATACATACGTACATATAGGCCTACATATAGATCCTACATATACATACTGTACATACATATATACGTACATTCATACATACATACATACATACATACATACATACATACATACATACATACATACATACATACATACATACATGCATACAATAGGGTGGAATTTTAGCCTACATTACATCTCGATCCAAAGTACAGATTCACTGAGAACGGATTTGACGGGCGGCGTAATTGTAAGTCTACGTATCAGCCGATCCCTTTCGGATTTTAACATTTGTATTATTTACGTGAAGTTCTGCGACAATACATTTGTGACTCTATTCTTCTTTGTATGTTGTTACATTATATTATTATATTTTTAACACCATTTCCGATAAGTTGCTATATAAAATCAAAGGTAGCAATTATTTAAGCGCGACATAAATATACGTTAGCTGCTCTCACATCGTTCTCCAATTGCAGCAAGCGAAAGTAGGTCAGACCAATGAATTTGGATTTAAGTGGGTCAGACGGTACGCGGGAATCACTTATGTTTCTAAAGTTTTAATTTACTGTTGGATTAAAGGTTATTATTAAAAACAGGCTCTATTTTCCGAACATATTGTCGTGGTAATGATTTTATTCAATTGACTCATTTACGCTGGATTATTCTTGTGTGCTCGTGCATCCTTTTGACTGTGATGTGTATATTTGAAGAACTTTGAACCGTTACACAGCCATACCCTGTATACTGGGCGTGGGCTTTGTGAAGTCCGTCTCTCCTTATCAGTTTATGGACGAAAATAGGCATTGGAACGCAATAGAGGCAGCAGAAATATATTGCGTTTTAAGGCCACGCCTTTGTGAGGAAGGCGTTAGCGCTATTGCGAACACGCATTAAGTTTTACCACTGGACACGAAACAGAAGAGGTTCATGAAGAAAGGGTTCTTTGTCCAACTGCTATTAAGTTGGTGATGTTACAAAGTGGACCAGCTGTCAAACTGTTACATCAGTTACACGGGTGCGGGCCGAATCCCCGAAACCCGAATCCCCGAAACGAATTTAGGCCGGATTCCCGAAATTGATTTTCAAGTCCGACCCGAATGAATATAGGCCTAATTAACAAATAAACATGTGAATAGGCAGTATATCGATATATCAAGGCCACGCTAGGTCTTTGTCATGTTTACAATTTGACTCATGTTTACAGCTTGACTCTGAATAGCTCGGCCGCTTTCTAGAAAACCGTTTTCGGGAAATAGGGCTTTTGTCCATTTTCATCGTTTTTGGGGATACAGGTTGATCCCGATAACGGGGGCTCGATAGCGCATTGGATAACACACTGGCATAGAGAGTGAGAGGTACCGAGTTCGAGTCCCGTAGGCGGACATGCTTTGTAGGCGGCTATTAGCGCCGTGTATTGCAAGCTGTCTGTTCTGTTAGTAGGCCTAGTTAAGATTTGTGTTTCAATTGCATAACATGTAAATGTCAGGCGCTTCAATAAAGAAAAGATTATTATTATTAACATAGACAGACTTTATGCGAGGAAAGGTTCATGTGGCACTCCAAGGAGATTATGAACTCGGCGGGGTGCTATAAATTCCTAAATGCGGCTATCATTTAGACCAAA
Source organism: Aporrectodea caliginosa (assembly GCA_020284085.1). Classification (NCBI taxonomy): domain Eukaryota; kingdom Metazoa; phylum Annelida; class Clitellata; order Crassiclitellata; family Lumbricidae; genus Aporrectodea; species Aporrectodea caliginosa. Next base: position 769,931 of record JACEVL010000012.1, read on the forward strand.
CATGTGAAAAAAATGTTTCTTGAAAGCTTATGATACTTATGCATGGTAAAAAATGCTGCACAATTTGACCTCGCTAATGACCTTGGTCTTGCGTGTAGTTAGTACGATGAATAAATAAAATAAATTGAAGTTTCTTTTGTTAACACGTGACCATTTCAGTTTTCCTATCATCCTTAGGCTGCCACTGTTTCACACCAAATTCACCGTTAAGAATTTAAAAGATATTAATATATCACTGACTTATGCTTACGCATAATTTATGGTATTGATAATGGTGATATAGAAGCTATGAAAGAGAGTTGAAGAAGAGCTTAGTTCTTCAAGCTAGCCCTGAATGGTATGAAATGTTAGTGACTTCATTTTTTTAGCCTCAGCATATGAGGATGTGTGGCCATACCTCTCCCTTGCCATCTCATCTTCCCACCGACAGTGTACGGTCAGTGTACTCATTATAGCTGAGTTGGCTAGGGGCGCAGGTGGAGCAGAAATCTTGAACCAAATTTCTGCCCTGGCAGGATTTGAACCTCTGACCTCTCGATTACAGCCTAGCATGCTAACCACTACATTATCAAGCAGATTGGCACAATTACTTATAAAGCCATCTTTTAGTAGACCTTTGCATTGCTAGTTAAAAATGCAGATTAATTCTTGCACACCAAAAAATAAGTTTAACATGAATTGCGACTTTAAACATATGTTTGTTGTAGTTTGGCGATGGACGGGAAAGTGATTCCAGTGAAGGTGGCCGTTCGTTGTCGGCCTCTAGTGGAGAAGGAAATGACGGAGGGTTGTCAGACGTGCCTGCAGTTCATGCCGGGAGAACAGCAGCTCGTCATCGGAAAAGACAAAGCGTTTACTTTTGACTTTGTCTTTGAGCCAACGTCAGAACAGCATTGTGTTTATGAGGACGCCGTTGTTCCCCTTGTCAGGGGTCTGTTCAAAGGTAGGCTACGTGCTTGCTGCTTTGTAACTTCATATGTGACCCAAGGGATAAAAATGAGTCGCATGTCGGAAATTTTAGAATATGAGTATTTTACATATTCTTAAAGACCACATTTCTTGCTTTTAAAATGACACCAAAAGTTTGGTTCTACCTTATTTTTGAGAAAGTTACGAATGATTATGTGTTTTTTTATGAAAAAAATTTATTTTAATATATATTCACAAAAAATAAAAGTATTCTCTGTAAAAAATTCTGAAAATACACATTAAAACAATGTATTTAATCAAATGTGAGAAATCAGAAATGTAAAAAAAATTTCACCCATTTTCATTAAAATCTGAAAATAAGAAAAAGTGACATCTGATCATATTTTGCTGTTTTCCTATGAATGTATATTGCCGACATCCGACTCATTTTGATCCCTTGGGTCACATATACACTGACATTTATGTGCTTGCTGCATTGTAACTTTATATTACAATGACATAGCATGTGATGTTGTAAAGTAAATATACTTTCTTGCTCCATCATAATGTAGCATGGGGCATTTTATGTAGCACCTCATATGCATGTATCCCACAATTTATGAAGTGCCTGTAAGGAACCATACAAAGGTACTGAAGGACTCTTCTGCACAGGTGATTTGTGCTGCAGGACTGGGGAGGGAGTACGTACATTCCATATCTGCTCTGCATTCCCTGTTCAGTTTCCACAGAAGAAATGAGACATTTTTGAGGACTTGGAGGGAAAATTCTTCAACCCTGAACTGTGCTGCTAAGAAATACTGTTGAGAAATGTGTTATAAATTATGAGCAGTTACTCTAGTAGTATCGTGCTGTACATAAGTTCAGATACATGCACAAGCATGCTATAAAGGTGCAGCACTCCAGAAGCATGTTAGGGGTCATTGCATAATTACGTAACGCTCCAGGGTGGGTGGGTGGGGTCCTTGAAAACGTTACGAAACGTTAGGTGGGTGGGTGGAGCTGAACGTTACGTAACGCTTTTACCTAAAGTTTAGTATAATATAAATGAATTTTAAATTAACATCGACAATTTAGACACGATGTGATCGAAATTCAAACTTCGTGCCATTGATTTAAAACTTAACTAAAAACTCGAAATAGTATGAATCATCACTAGGCCTAAGTTAGTGTTTAGGCCTAATACACTGCCGCCGAAGGATCCAATACCAGCAGATTGTCATTTTTCAAACTGGCTCGCTTCTTCTTCAAGATACTTGCCCGGATATTAAGCGTTCACATAGTAAATCTAAAACGATTTTTTTGTAACAATAAATACGTAACGCTGGGGTAGGTGGGTGGGTGGGTTTAGGGTAACGTTACGAAGCGTTATAGGGTGGGTGGGTGGGTCAAAACGGTCATTTTCGGCGTTACGTAATTATGCAATGACCCCTTATGGATGAGGAATTACCCTAAGAGTATGTTAAAAGTACAATATGGACTCAATAACGCAAAGTTGTTTGCCTTATTATGCAGCATGAACACCAGGCCACTCATAAAAGGGATATTGCTGAAAAAGTCAATATTTAGCGCTAGACTGCATTTTTTTACGACACATTAACCAGTGGGGTGTGTTAAGGTAACAGCTTTGGGGAACTACCACTGCTTGATGTTAAGCAGAATGGCACATAAACTGGGAACACATAGCAGGTAGTTTACACTTCTCAGTTTTCTATCACGCATTTGACCTTGTCTTTGTGTTACAGGATTTAATGCAACGGTTTTGGCCTATGGCCAAACAGGCAGCGGTAAGACGTTTACGATGGGCGGAGGTTACGGGGTCAGTCTGGATACGAACGAGGAAGTGGTCGGTGTCATTCCAAGGGTCATTCGCGATCTATTCAGCGGAATAAAAGAGCGCGATGAAACGTTCGAGTTTACCGTCAAAGTGTCGTATTTAGAGGTAAGAATAACTGGCAGGTTTGTATTTTAAATTAATTATTAATGAGCCTTGTATGGTGTTATTATTATATTCGTTTACTGGTTACAAAACAGATAGACACACTGCTAACTAGTACGTTGAATATTTTGTTGTCATATAACTTGTCTGATTATTTGGAATAATTTTCGTATTGTACGTTTTACTTGTAGTTAGAATGTACACATGCTGTGAACATCCCTTAAACTGATTTTGTGTAATGCAAAAGTTATGATATTCTGGTGTTTGAGTTTCTGAATAAATATTTCTTGTGGTTTGGAAATTCTTGTTTTTTGTTTTGTTTCCCAGTATGTGGGATATTTTTTCCCCGTTGTATAAAGTAAGTCTTGGGGAAAATGAAATATATGCTGGCCAGCACGGTTGAATCGGGAAACTGGCATATTTAGAAAAATAGTTGCTGATTCAGCGGTGCTGACTTGTATGGAAAACAGAGATGGGCACGATTAGTTAAATTGCTAATCTATTAGAATTAGAATTTGCTGCTCAAATGTCCTAATCGACTAGGATTAGATTTAGCAAACTCTTGTAGCTAACCGATTAGAATTAGCTGTTTGTCTAATCGATTTGCTAATCGATTAGAATCTAATCTATTAGTTACCCATCTCTGATGGAAAATGGACAACATAAATGGATATTTTGATCGTTGTGTTGGCTATTCAATTTTGTCATACTAAGCTGGGTTATGTTACAGTTGAATTATTCTAATATTCTGTATCTTGAGCTGTGTAAAGTATTTTTATCTGAAGTAGTATATTTGTCTGCCATTTGAATCACTGTATTTTGGTTGTAGATTTATAAAGAAGATTTAATGGATTTGCTTGTGCCGCCAGCAAAGAGGGACAAAGATCAGATTATCATTCGAGACGATATCGGTGGTGGGATTAAGGTACCGGCGACATATTTCCTTGTCAAAGTTCTTATTGTAATCATGCACAAGTGGCACAATATTTTAGCAGTTAGCTTTGTGGAATTTAACGTTTTCAATCCAGAGGCTGGAATTAAAATCCCCACCAGAGAGCAGTGAGATGTGTCTTAGTTTCTGTTCCACAACCACCATCTGGTTAACTACAGAATGACTGCTTTTAAATTACTTGCTGTCTGTAGCAAGATAAGATAATGAAGGCCGATAAGACAATGAGGGGCAGATGAGACAATGAGAAGCAGACGAGACAATGGGAGCAGGTAAGACAACGAGGAGCAGATAAGACAATGAAGGGCAGATAAGACAACGAGGGCAGATACGACAATGAAAGGCAGATGAGACAATGAGGGGCAGATGAGACAATGGGAGCAGGTAAGACAACGAGGAGCAGATAAGAGGTTAAGAGCAGATGAGACAGTGAAGGGCAGATAAGAGAATGAGGAGCAGATAAGACAATGAAAGGCAGATGAGACAATGAGGGGCAGATCAGGCAATCAGGGGCTGATGAGACAATTGGGGGCAGACTTGCCACTGCCTTCCCTCCAATGGACTCGGGGGTTAACCACCACATACATTTTTATGCTGTGTTATGTATGGTTGATGCCCTTGTATCTAGTTGTGTTGACTACTGTAACTTGCTTATAATTGGAATTTGAAAGGCCAACTTGAAGCTTTCTGAATACTTTGGCGGTGACCATCAGTAAAATTTCTACCCTGGCAGAGACAAATTACTTCATAAATATCCAATTGAACTGCATTAAATGTTTAGTTTAAAATGCATAGCAGTCTTGTCCTTGATTGAAGGTGTTTATTCAAATGATTCCTGCTTGTGTACAGCTTGTAGGATTGACAGAAGTGGAAGTCCGCAGTTTAGAAGAGACGATGAAATTGTTGGAGGAGGGCTCGCAGGGCCGGACGACTGGCTCAACCGCTATGAATAACAGCTCGAGTCGATCACACGCCATCTTTACAATTTATCTGGACCGAAAGAATAAGAAAGACAGGCAAGGCTAAACTGTTTGGATGCTGTGGCTTCTTTTGTATCACTTTGAACGATTTTTGGAAGGAGAAAGGGAGCTACTTAAACATCTGGGTCTATGACCCTTAGACATCGTTCTAATTTAATCAGATATAGTGATGTATTTATATACCTCCTGTTAGGTCTCTTAAATAAATATTCATATAGATGGGGCCTGGTGACCGATTGGTTGGAGCGCTTGGCCTGTAACGTAGAGAGTATAGATTCGAGCCCCCACTCAGGCGCTTACTGTGTAGGAACCTTGAGCAAGTCCTTCACTCAGTTGCTCAATGACATTGATGCTCTGTTGCACAGTCTTGTGAATTTGGAAGGAGGGCAATATCAGATACACCTACAGCTGTATTGTAACAAAACAGAACATTTTATATCTATTTCTGCAAGGGCTCTAGGCACTAAATGGTGTGTCTGTGAAACTTGTGGAAGTGTAATGCTGTTGACTGACTGTTTATTTCTCTGTTGCCTTACTCTTTGCTTTGTATCACTTTAATGGCCTCTAAAACGTTTAGCATATTGAGAAATATCTTCTAATTCTGTTTGCAAATTGACATTTCAGCCACGACTTCTGCAAGGCGAAATTCCATCTGGTTGATCTGGCCGGGTCTGAACGTATTAAGAAAACGCACGCTGAAGGCGAACGTCTGAAAGAAGGCAAAACTGCTGAATAATAATTATTATTGTTGTCATTATTTTTCTCATTTTTTTACCCAAAGTAGAAGTAAAACGCTTTGTTACAAACAGGTGTGTTTACTCCCTTAGGAAAGAAAAGCAATTAGGTGTTTACATTGTAGCTATTATTCTGTTTGTGTTATTAGTTACAAACTCGTTATTGCTTACTAATTGATTTTCTGATATGAACCAAACTGTCGTTAGGAAACTCTTCCTCATAACACAGATTTGTTATAATCTGTTGTACATTATTGACTCCTGAGTTTTGTTTGTTGTCTCATTCTACAGCGGATTCTGTTGGGTCATTTGTCCAGTATTGTGTAGATTAAGGTTAGATTGCCATCCTCGGGGTGACAGAGGCATTAAATAGACCAGTGCTGTCCAACCTTTTTGACACCGCGGGCAACCATAATGCTATTCTTGAAGCTGAGGGCCGCACCAGGCAACTCAAAAGCAATGACTAAATTTATTGAAAAATTAATTATGGAGTGATCATAATGAATGCGTCCTGGGATATGGATTTTGTGTTCACATTGTCAAATAATAAGCTAAGTTACGAACAAATAGCTATACAAGTTTACTGTAGGCCAGTGACTTTATCTTTTATTTCATTTTTACATAAATTGCAAATATTTTAAGCCACCGCGGGCGGGCCACTTAGAATCAGCTCGCGGGTCGCATGCTCGCTGGCCGCGGGTTGGACAGCACTGAAATAGACGAACATTAGTTACATACTACTTATATAAAAGAGGATATATATATATATATATTAAGGCTGCGAAGTTAACATTAGTTACATACTACTTTACCTTAGAAGAAGAAGAGCAGTCCCTTAAGCTAGTCCTGAGGCAGCCATGGGTATGAAGTTTTAGTGACTTCGTTTTCTTAGCCTCAGCATATGAGGGCGAATGGCTAGTCTTCACGGTGTCATCTTCCCACTGAGAGTGCAGTTGGTGTACTAAGTTGACAAGGGGTGCAGGTGGAGCAGAAATCTCAAACTAATTTGATAGGGCAGGGATTTGAACCCAGGCCTCTCGATTGACAGTCCACTACATATTGAGCACTGTTTTACCTTAACTCGGCTTTGTTAAACACTTGCAGGAATCAATATTAACAAAGGACTTCTGTCGCTTGGGAACGTTATCAGTGCTCTTGGCGATGAAATGGTAAAACATGGACATATTCCATACAGGGACAGTAAACTCACTCGACTGCTTCAAGGTCAGGAAAACGTTTTGTGGAGGGCATGTTTTGGGTTTTTGCCTGAGCTGAGCTAACTAATCCTTTGGAATAATAAATGGTGGTATAAAATGTGGTAGAAATAGTTGTTCAAATGTGGTAGAAATAGTTGTGTAAATATCTTACGTCGACATTTATCTGGTAAAGAAGCTGGAATATGGAAATATAGGTGTTTAAGGGAGAATAATTTGACAGATGAAGTTCTGTTGAATATATCTATGATTGTGAAAAAGTTGAATTTTAAAGAAGATTACTGGATAAAGCTGATCGATTTTATTAAGGAAATTTAGCTTTATTCTAACTTATCAGATTCTGTCTTGACTTGTTGAATGGATTTTGACTTTGACTATGGTTTTCACTTCGAGCAATGATCGATTAATGCCTTGTGCATTTCGGTAACATGCTAAAGAAGTCAAGATTGGATTAAGCTAGCTGAGGAAGGTGCTATATAATTATTCAGATGATATGTGCATACAATTGGAGAGAACTTTTCTATATCAAATTGTAAGAAGAAGAAAAGTGTTATCGACTTCATTTTCTAAGCATTGACATATGAGAGTGGTCCGTCTCATCTTCCCACCATCAGTGTACTCAATATAGCTGTTGGCTAGGAGGTGCAGATTGAGCAGAAGTCTTGAATCAAATTTCTGCCCTGGTGGGAATTTGAACCTCCGACCTGTCAAATAACGGTCCAGAATGCTAACCACTACACTACTGAGCAGTTAAACTAAAATGTTAATAACTTAATAAGGCTGATTTTATTTTAGAAAGGAAATTTGTTCAATTATAAGAAGTTTTAAAATTTTCCATATAAATGTTGAGGTACATACATGAATAATTGCATATATACATTTTGGGATATTTTTCTTGTTGAAAACAAGCTGTTTGAGACTGATTTGTTTTGATGTCTGTCGTTGTTGCTGTAGATTCGTTGGGTGGCAACAGTCACACAGTGATGATCGCATGCATCAGTCCGGCCGATTCCAACATGGAAGAGACGATCAGCACACTAAGGTACGCGGACCGGGCAAGGAAGATCAAGAACAAACCGGTCATCAATCGCGACCCACAGGCCGCCGAGATTTTACGACTGAGGCAGTTGGTACGTTGGATGTTTTCAATGCTCTAAATGGTGTTGGTATTTTATGCGTTGCCTCTTACAGAAAATATTGCTTTGGTAGTGTTCAATTGGTTATTAAATGAAGACTGAAGAGGGTATAAAATTTACGTAACCAATATCCATTCATATTATTAAGGAAATTTTTATAGCGCAACTCCAAAAAAAGTAGTCTGTGATGCTCTCTGCGCTAGCCTACACAGTGTTAAATGTAATTAAGTACAGAAAATTGATCAGTTAGCGAACACTGCTCAGATAAACTAGAAGAATCACCAGTGGGTAGCTCGCGTATATACGCAGACCCAACCAATGGCATCCCAACTTAGCTGACAGATGGTAGCAAGTTCTGAGTTTGTGAAGTATGTAGTATCGAGAATCAACATTCAACAATGATATTGTTACATTATTTGCATTTATTGCATTGTGTTGTGCACAAGAAGGGCCAGTATATCTGAATCTGAGGTAAAAGGCAAATCATTATTGTAGTGTATATATAAATTAATTAATATCACTAACTTAATAATTTAATTGTATCACTAACTATGGGCTGCATTGGTTTCCCAGTCACTTTTAGTACACTCTTGACATTAAAGCCTCTGGAGCACCACTGAGTAGTTATCTTGAAGGGGCGCTATATAAATTCCATAGATAGATAGATAGATAAAGTGATATAAACATTTGAGTTTGACGACTCACACTGCCTGGCTATCACTCGGTTTTTGTAAGTCACTTTCTAAATTGAATTATGCACAAACACCTTGCCCAGAGTCGATGAATGAAATCTGTACAATAATAATGAACTGAGGCACTTAATTAACACTGCGGTGTGTAGATTATTTTGAGATTTACTTACTCTCTTCAAAGCTTATTGATTCGGATTTGATTTTGAATTTAGTTGATTTGTTTAGCTAAGAATGTTGATGAGGTGTCTATTGCATCATTATTCTGTGTAATTCTTTAGGTCCAAGAGCTTCAGTCTCAGGGTCTGGTCCTTGGGAAGCCGTTGCTTGGGTCAGGAGATTTGTCGAATGGAGGTGAAACAGTGGACTACAAGTCCCTCATGGAACGTTGCAAGAAGCTGGAAGTATGTGGAAAATTTGTTTTAATGCAATTTTCCAGAATGATAATGTTGCACTGCAGAAACTTTAAATATTTAAATCTGTTTAAATGATGGATCAGGTTTGACTGGAATAAAATTGAAATAGAATTCAAAATCTTTCCACGGATGTAGTTGATTATAAAAATGAACCCTCGGAATTGTAAAGTTCATTGTAGAGCAAAAGAAAATTCTGGATTGACTACATCCAAGAGCCCACAATAGAGAAATAATACATGATGATGGTCTGGCATGCAGTACATTTATAATGCGGATGATTTACGCAGGCGTTTAAAGCCAGAGATAGGTGACACTAAAAAATATATAAATGCTATTCACATGCGGTTAGCAATTGGCGTAATAAAAGATACTTACCATTTATGCTTTGTGCTACAGGAGGAGAAGCACAAGTTGACAAGCGAACTTCAGTCTAGCGTCGGCCAAAATACGGACATGATGGAGAAGATCATGCGACTGGAAATGTCAAGGGATCGGCTGAAAGCTCAGATGCAGGATCTGAAGCAGAAGACAGGGTATGGAGTTGATCTAGATGATCGAGAAGCAAGCCGAATATATGCTGAAATCGATCCTTAATTGAATCTGCAAATGTTTAAATTGTGATGTTTGCTGGACAATATGCCAAGCCAGGAAATTGACCAAAATTACTAGTCACAATTTACTTACATCAGCATAATGAAATAAAGTCAATTGCTTTAAATTTATTTCCATCATTAAATTGAATCATTACCTTCAGTTTCCCACTGTAGCATGGCACGGGGCTGGGTAATTGGTAAATTCAATTTTTTCCTAGCTTGAATAGCTTTTTTTACACTTTAACAACAAGCTGTATTGTTTTCCAGTTGCTATTAATGCATGCTTGTCGTTAAAGTGTTGAGAGTTATACATATCATTAACTTAAATTAGATCAATGTGATTATGTTTTCCTTCTGCAGTATGGAACCAAGTTTGTTGCTAATTTAAAAAAAACTTTTAAGGGTGATGCATGTATAGCTGAAATGAAGTGCAGTAAATCATTGGGATCGTCTTTCCCGTATCACATTTCACCTATACCATTTGGTTGGATGTTCATCTCGTAACGCGGAAATTACGAGTTCAAACCTCCCTGATGACAGTTGCTGTGCAGGGACCTTGAGCAAGTCCTTCACTCATTATTGCTCAGTGCTATCAACAGATACATAGCCATTAGATGGTGGTGCTTAATTAATAAATGTGTAATAACAGCAATAATAATCATAATTCCATTGCTTTGTGGACCTGATTTATGCAGGCGTTAAAAGCCAAGGACACTACACAATTTTATGGACAATTAAGCTTACCTAATACATAAATGCGATTCGCATGTAAACCAAAATGCAGTTAGCAATTGGTGTAATAAAGGATATGCTTACTTACCGTTCATACATGTTAGTTGTTTATATGTCATGTTTCCGACATCAGGCTCAGCATCACTCAGCTGATGAACACAACTAAACCAGATACGGATGAAGGAGGAACGCAGACTTCTCGAGTCGAGGGAATCGAGCAGCACCTCAGCATGATGAGGGAGTTCCAAGAAAAGATCCAAGGAATCGAGACAGAGGACGTGGAGCAGCTGGAAGGTGGTCTGGAAGAGGAAGATGCCAGCATGCAGGACAGCGCCGAAACGGAAGAGATGCGTAACGAGCACGTGCTGCAACAGGCAAGGCTTGGCCGTCAGCTGCAGGATCTGAACAACATGCTGCAGAAGAAACAGGAGCTCGCCAGCCAGATGCTCCAGAATGACGAACAACTGCTGGAAATGCGACAACAGTACGAGGTCAGCACTTTTGAATTATCTAGTCTGATCTACAGAAGTTTAGTACGTTCTAATATGACTTTATCTGAAAAGTGAAAAGCTTGACATGTTCTAATCTGACATAATCTGTAAAGAGAAATCTTGACATTACGGTAGATTTTAGTACTCTTCGTCTGTAGGGTAAATATCTCTCAAAGATGTTGGAACATGGCTATTCATTATTGCTACAACTGTACATCTGCAATCTGATCAATTAGTCTAATCTAATCTGAAAGCCAGTTTGAGATTTACAGGTTTAGATTTGTGTATTTGGATTCTCATAATGTGATCTTGTCTACAACATAACTTGATTACAGTACGAGCGAGAGGTCAGAGAAACTGACTGGATCACACGCTGATTCATGTTATCTCTATCAGCATTGCAGTTATCTGTTATCTTTGTCGTCTTCTCTATGTAATTTTTAGAATTTCACTTTGACTGATTTATTATCTGTAGAAATTCGTTTTAATGATTTATTAAGTAATATTTCTTGATATTCTAAACAGCGACAGATGAAAGATATGGAGTTGGAGATCGAGAAGCTCCAGAAAGAGAAGGAAGACATCAACCACGTCCTTCAGTCCGTCAAGGCCAATGCCGTTAACAACAAGTAAGAAGGTCTTTCTTCTTTTCTCGGCAAGCTGTTTATACAATCCTTTTCTGAGCATTACAATATGGAGTGGGTGTGATTCCACGTATAAACTGAATGCTGTATCTGATAATGTAGTGGGATTTTCTTCGGAGCCCTTCATTTGTCTGCTACTTGCAATCAGTCCTAAAGATAAGAATTATCTGTGGAGGTTTTCATAGCGCCTTACCCGGGTACGCCAAAGGCACTTCTTTTTAGCCTGCTTCTGATTAGAGTTCTTGAAGGTGTCTTATATAAATTCACTTTTCACTGTCTGTTCACTTTTCACTCTCACAGATTTTCCTCTCCGCGAAAGATGACTGGAACGTTGCACCCAGAGTATTATATAAAAACAAAAACGGAGAGATCTCCCCCCCCCCAGTTATGAACTAAACCGTTAATGTGAGTCTCATACTAATTAACAAACTGATGGAAATAAATAGCACATTGCATCTACATGTATGTCTTGATTGAGTGAATAAACGAAAATTGATTGTGACATTTTAGGATAGCTGAACAGCGTCGCAAACGGATGCAGGAGTTGGAAATGCAGATTGGTCAGTTGAAGAAGAAGATGACGGAGCAGTCAAGGATGCTTAAGATAAAGGAACAGGCGGATAAGCAAGTGGAAAAGCTCAACCAGGAGATACTGGCAAGTTGTTCTAGTTGTTTGATAAGGACCAAAAAATATATCTTTGTATTGAACGAAACAGAGTTCAGTGAAAGAGAGTTGTGCTTGTGTATGTTTGCATTGGGTATGGCCAACTGTTATAACTATAATTTTGAAATAATACTGTAGTTTGAACTACTGAAGTTACACGCTTTAAATAATTAATACCCTGCACACGCAGTAAAATATGTTATATAGTCATCTCCAGTTAGTTATGTTCAATCTTTTGTTATCATTGTTTACACTCGCCTAATCGTGTTCATTTTGATGTAATTTTATCGCAGTTCCCACCGTACAATAAAAAAATTAACTAAAGTTTAATCACCTAACATCTATGCTACATCAACAATCTACCTAGGGCGAGATCCCAGCGGGATCTTCCTTTTAGGGTGCATGTTGTTTCTGCGCTCTTGTCTCTGTACATCACTCACTCATGGAATCATACATTGAACCTTATCGTGTAACGTGTGCAAGTTATTTTTTGAGAACAATAAGTTGAATTGAAATTGACATACTGAAGTTGCGCTGTGTATGTTTAAATATATTTTGTTTTTAATTTGTTTCAAACAGGCAATGAAGCAACAGAGAGTGAAGCTGATAAACCAGATAAAGGATGATGCCGAGCAGTTCAGAAAGAAGAAGGCAGAAATGGCGAAGGAATTGCTCCAGCTGAAGTCAAAGGTAGCCTTCGATTAAAGTCATTTCCATTAAAGAGTGCTCAATGATCTGTTCTAGGTTCAGTTCAACAGAGATTTGAATCTGATTAACAAAGAGCATTGCTTCCCTTACTTTACCGTACCATGCCCAATTTCACAAATCTTGAATGGTCTGGAAAAATATGGAAGGACAAACATGTGAGTATAGACACGAAAAAAAGATTGGTGAAGGCTCTGATCATACCAACAGTAACATACGGCAGTGAGACATGGACAATGACCAAGAAAATGAAAAAAAAGATTAACGCATGCGAAATGTGGATATGGAGGAAGATGCAGAGAATATCATGGAAAGAGAAAAGGACCAACGATTGGGTGCGCATGAGTATCGGAATTGAGAATGAAGAGACACTACAACAAACAGTGCTAAGAGCAAAGTTGAGGTTCTTTGGTCATGTCATGCGATCAGATGGATTGGAAAAGGAAATGATGTTAGCATATGGAGAGGGAAGGAGAAAACAAGGACGACCAAGGAAAAAGTGGATGGACGAGATACATGAAACAACTGGAATGAATTTGGCAGAACTGAGAGAACGGCGGACAGAAGGAAATGGAGAGGCTTGATCATGAAGGTCGCTAGAGTTCCAGGAACTGACAGCACAAGGTAACAAGGTAAGCTTTACCCTACACTTCAGAAAGAAATTTAAAAGTTATTTGTTCACGTGGCCTGCACATATGTACGAGTTTTCTTCTTTGCATTGAACCATGGATATTGCTGTTTTCTGGCTCTATATGTTGCGAGGTCTTTGCACAGCCTTTATTTAAGACTTGTTTGATTGTGCATTGCATGTTATAAATGCCTAATATAATCTGGTGACTTCTATTCTGCGTTATGACTCTTAGGGCATCATAACGTATTCTATCTTATAATATGTCATCTGACTATGTTTACCATGAGAACCTTTGTGAGGTTCTAAAGTGGTGTTTAAATAAGCATTATAATGCTGAGGTACAATTTCTCCATTAACTGTACTATATCTGACCTTATCTCCCTTTATCTGTGCCTGACTTGCCTGTTCTTACCACACATCTCCTTACCACTGACTTCATTGACCTTGGGAGGTTGATGATAAGGATGGTTGGTTTGGTTCTGGGTAGAATTTGGTTAGATTATGTGTGTTTGCTTGGATTCTGCGTGTGTACTTTGAAGTTTAGACACAAAGATCTTACTAACAAAAGTTGAGAGTCGTAATGCAGAATTCTTCTTTCTGTAGGACCGCAAAAGAGAGGCCGTCATTGCCAAGCTTCAGCGTGAAAAAGTCAACCAGCAAGCGGTGCTGCGCCGAAAGGCGGAGGAGGCTGCTGCCGTTGCCAACCGCCTCAAAGAGGTGTTGATGAGACAGAAGTTGACCGTGGATGATCGAAACAAAAAACAACAAGTGGCCAACATGTCAGGCATTGGCGCTCGTGTTCGGGTAAGTTGGCATGTAGCAGTTTTGCGAGACTTCTGTTGGGTGCTATACAAAATGCCAATTTTCATTTTGTTGTCGTCATAGTGTGCTCGATGATGTAGTGGTTAGAGTGCTGGACTGTCAGTCGAGAGGTCGGGGTTCAAATCCCTGCCAGGGCAGAAATTGTTTTGGAGATTTCTTCTTCTGCACCCCCTAGCCAGCTCAGCTATAGTGAGTACACTGTCTGTGGGAAGACGAGATGGCGAGGGAGAGGTCTGGCCACCCGCCTTCAAATGCCAAGGCTAAGAAAATGAAGTCGCTAACACTTCGTATCCATGGCTGCCTTAGGGCTAGCTTAGTGGACTGCTCTTCATACTGTTTGCACTATTTGCATGGTTTTGCTATGTGCCATATAAGTGGCTTTCTACATTACGCTATTGTCCTACTGTTTGTTTCTGCAAGACTTCTTTTCTGGACGCTATTTAAAATGCCTGCTTGCATTGTGTTATTGCCATACTGCTAGTCTGCAAGGCTTCTGCTAGACGCTATTTACGTAATATGCTGTTGTCCTGCTGGCACTGTAGGCAAGTTGAAGTGTTGGACTTGTGTAGATTATTGCTTGACGCATCTATGTGATGTGGAAGTACGGGTAAGAAGTGATGGGACGTGTGATGCTACAGACAGTGTTAATTAAGGTTTGTCAAGGTGTTTTGAAGGTCAGAGGTCTTGTCAATCATTTGGTTATGCATGACTGGTACTTGATCTGGTGATGAAACCGATTTTCTTCAAGGGGCTATAAGGGAAAGAAATCTGTGAGCTAGTAGGTCTTCCTGTTGAGATGTTTGACTGTACGCCTGTTGACTCTTAGTAAAATAGAAGGCTTGTGAACCTGTCTTTTGTGAAGTTTAAATAAACTTCCTAACTAAGAGAGATAGCAAGCTTCCTACATCAAGTCTAGGACCAAATTCGCCCTAGAGCAGTGACGTTGCAATGATTTAAAAAGTTGCATGGCAAAATGGGCAAGTTTTGGGGTCTGATGCTTTTTGCATATATTGACATTGTTTCGTGCCATTTCTGGTAAGCTAAAATACACATACAAATGGATTAAAAGAATTTTCTAGCTGTCAACAGACAAAAAGTGGTACGGCAAAAATATGTTGTTGCCGTACCACCTTTAAAAGTGGTACGACAAAATCTGTACCACAAGCAGAGTCTGCGCTGCCTCTGGCCTAGAGACAATGAGTCGTCACACGATGTATGGTTATATGTATATATAGCTTAAAGTTGGTTTCTTGTAGAAAATCCTCGGAGACGAGTTTGACTTCACGGTGTCCGTGGAAGAAGCGAAGCTGCACCTTGAGCGCCAGATGGCAATGCGGAAGGACCTTAACGAACAGCTGCATCAACTACGGGAGAGACTGGAAGGAGGACCAGCAAATGAGGTAAATGGGAACCGTTCAGTAACACACCAGGTTTATGATCCGACAATTGTGGGTGCGTTGTTGCTGAGCAGACTCTGAGCAATGGAACCATGAACAGGTTGTTCTGTCTTGCACCTCAGGTTGGGCTTGTGTTCAAGTAATTAGTGCATTAATAAATAATGTTACTTCCTGTCTCCCAGTTTACACTATTTAACCCTTTAATGACGTGAGGGATTAGTTTTCCATGCATTGTAGTGCGTGTATGCTTATCGTCAAAGTGTTGAAGAAAAATTTTAAACTGACTGCTTAGTGTCTTTGAAGGAGATGAGCACTGCAAAATTCCTAACGGATGTTAGTGGGAAGACAGTTGTACAAGGAAGGTCCAATATAAGACAAGCCTATGAGTTGCAGCTCTGGTGTTGGAGTAGTTTTTTGCTAAATCTTGGCAGCCCCGATCTACCTTACAAGTGTCTCCGTCTGAAGCTGCATTTACAATGAATTGTGTCGTTTGTGTGTGGCATGGTGAGAATTGGTTAGAGCGTTTGGCCTGTAACGCGGAGAGTACGGGTTCAAACCCCACCCAATGCAGTTGCAAGTCCTTCACTCACAGCTGCTCGCTGCCATCGATGTTCTGTCGTATGGTCATGTGCACTTCTGAACTTTGGAGGGATGGCAGTTTAAAAACACAGTTGTATTGTAAAATTATTGGTGGCAGACTTCAGAGCTTTGTAAAGACGTGTACCCTCCCAAAGAAGCAAGCTAATATATTTTCACATCCTAGCATTTTGCCTGCATCCTCTAACTTCAGCTTGTATGCCTGGATTTGTTTCTTGTTCCCATTAAGCAGTTATTGGGCACCATAAAAGTTGTTGGACTATCAGTCTAAATGTCTGTCTAGTTCTCTTTCTATCTGTGACAGTATCTCCTGTTCATTCTCCCTCCACCTCCTTTTCTATCTATCTAGCCATCGATCTATCTGAAATGGTGCAAAGTTTCTGAAGATATTGTTAGCCTTCACTTCCCACATTGTTGAATAATATAAAGTCAATAAATATCAAGTTTGCACAGTACAGTATTAAATGCAAGGTTGCCACGGACCCTGGACAAAAAATGGCTAGGTCCTTGAAAGTCAAGGAAAATGGAAAATCAGTAATAAACATATTTCTAATCATATTCTTAAATTTCGATAAATATTAAAAACAGTTAGAAAGTAGGTCCTTTTTTGTCTAAAATAAGTCTTAAAAGTCATGAAAATACGTAATTGAAAGTCATAGATTTTTGTTTTATAAACCTTGTAGCAACCCTGTAAATGTTGGATTAAATATATTGCATTGACTTTATTCCAGAATTCGTCTATGAAATCTGTGGAGATCACAGACGACGTGAAGCAGGTCCTCGCAAAGCAGGTGAAGGAGCTGGATCAACAAGTCGATCTGTGCAATGTGCAGATCGCCGATCTTCAGCAGAAATTGATTGATGCTGATCAAGGTGGTAATCCAAGCCAGATTGTTTTCTCTTTCTTACCTGTTCCATTTGGACTGCACTAATGTCTAGTGGTTAGTGTGCTGGACTGTTGACCGAGAGGTTAGGTGGTCAATTCCACGCCAAGATAAAAGTTGTCCAAAAGTTCTATTACACTTGTGCCCTATGAAACTCAAAACATTTGTCTAGTTCGTTTACCTGAGGAGGGCTGTGGTTGTGGCTCTCACTCAGGTGGATGATGGCGCATCATTAAATTCATTCATTCATTTTAAGAGATTTATACAGCACCCCTTCAAGATTATCTATTCAGGAGCACTCCTGACCCAACCCCTCAAAATAGAATAGTCTTAAGGTTAGAGTAAGACGTGGTAGCAAGGGCTCTAGGCACTAGGTTGATGCTACAGAGCAGTAAATGGTGTATCTTTAAATGGTTTGTCTGTAAAGCTTGTGGGAATGTAATGCTGTCAACGGAGTGCTTGGTTTCTTTCAAAGAGATGCTGCAAAATTTCCTAACGGATGTTAGTGGGAAGACAGCTGTACGTTGTACAAGGAATATAAGAAAAGCCTATGAGTTGCAGCTTTGGTGTTGGAGTAGTTTTTCCCCTAAATCCCAAACGTGGCAGCCCCGATCTACCTTCCAAGTCTCTCCCTCTGGGGCTGCATTTACAATGAATTGTCAACTGACATAATGACTTGGATTTGAATCCAGTACACAGGGGTGAATGGCTGGTGCTTTAGCTGTAAGCTGCCGTACCTTGAAATAATAGTTTTTTAATGTGTTTGTGTGCTGTGTGCATGCAGACGAGAAATGCAAGAGCCGCTGGGATAACATTCATACGATGGTCGAAGCAAAGTGCGCGATGAAGTGGCTCTTGAACACAGTATGTATTTTGTAATGTAATTTATTCTTACAAGTCCAGAAGTTGTGTGCTATATAAATATCTGTTATTGAAGTTAAAGATTTGTTTTTTGCCTTTAAAAGGTTTTTTTCAGTATGCTTACCTACCAGAACCTATTCCGTTTTGTTTGACGTATTGGAAGTTAACCTGATTTTCCAGTGGTTTAAGATTTTGATTATGATTTCAACTGAAGTGATCATCTACTGGTGCCTCAGGCATTAATTGAACAGCTCTATAGACGACTGGAAATTTGCATAATGTCTCCAGTATGTTTGACATGGATTACCAAGATGACATTTTTTATAAAAAGTTCTTGACATCGATTACGAAGATTACAGTTTATATAAAGAGTTCTTGACATGGATTATGAAGATGACAGTTTATATAAAAAGTTCTTGACATGGATTACGAAGGTGACATTTTTATAAAAAGTTCTTGACATGGATTACGAAGATGACATTTTTATAAAAAGTTCTTGACATGCCGAAGATGACAGTTTATATAAGAAGTTCTTGACATGGATTACGAAGATGATTGTTTATATAAATAGTTCTTGGCATGGATTACAAAGATGGCAGTTTGTTAAAAGTTTCCAATGTACAAATAATGACAGGTTTTCATTGCAAATGTTTGTCTTAATCATTGACTTAGGCTGTGTCGTCGAAAGTAGAGAGCGACAGGAAGGATAGTGACATCGAAGACATAAAAGCAAACTTCGAGGAGTCGTCAAAGGCGCTTGAAGTCGCTGAAGAGGAATACCGGGTGGCACAACAAGCTTTTGAGAAGGAACTTCACACCGTTCGCAAGGAGCAGGAGACCAAGGTAACATCACTAAGTTAATTTCTGTATGTTTGTGTGTCGACATTTGATATTGCACTGTTAAGTACATCATAAAAATGCTGTAAGAGCTATTCACAGCATAGGAAAGATGGTAAGTAAGTGAGTATATCCTTTATTGAAAACCCACACTGGATTAACTTAGTGCTTGATTGACTTAACGCTTGATTTACTAAGAAAATTGACTATCTTCTGGCTCTTGCGCACACACATGGCGCACAGACAACAATTCTGATATTCTGTATGAATTTTGCATTATAGATTCTGTATCTTCTGAATCAACTGCGAAACACCAACAGCAGCAAATCGGCTGAGATTCCTGACGAGGAGCTGAGAAAGAGAATTGCTTTCCAGGTGTGTAGAGGTGTTTTACCTGCATTCTTTTTCTTAGTTCTGCCAAAAGAGACTTATAGATGTTTACCATATACCGTCACATGCCTGCATACAAATGTATATGTACTTGCGTGTGAATGTGTACAAAAGTTTACCTTCGTTTGAGTGTATTTCCATATGTATATTCGTATATGTATGTTGCCAGTCTTTTGTGTATGTATCTATATGTACACCAAAGTGCGGATATGCAATTGGTATAATTAAAGAATATACTTACTTACTTACTTTCTTATATATCTGGCCACTTGTGAAGCGCCTTTTAAAGGCCTCACAAGGACGTTTAAACATGGCAATGTCGATCTTAACGTATTCATGTAAACCAAATTGCAATTGGTCAATTAAAGAATATTCTGTTTTATAATCTAACGGATCTGAAAACATGCGTCTTAACATGGCTTGAAAATGTTTCGTGAGCTGCCTGTGACAAAAATAGTTCATAAGTTTAATGGTAGACTGTTCCAGAAGGATAGTCCAATACAAGAAGCGCAATGTGCCAACGTCGTCATACGTATATAACACTTACACAGTGCACTTCGATAGCGTGGAATGTATGGCCATCTGAAAGTTCATAAAAATGCAACATCGGCAAGCTGGACTGATGCATTGGCCTGTACAGATATAATTATTTTAATAATAATCGTTGTTTATCGAATCAAACTGAAATGAACGAAGTATGATTGTAAACATAGTATGAACAGATGATCGCAAGTTACTATAGGAGTCAAATTTAACTGTATGACAGTCAGGCAAGGCATCCATGTTCATAATAGTGATTCCATGAATAAACAGTTGAACACTTGGACGATCCTCCTGGAACAGTCTACCATTTAATCGCTGTATATGTATGTAGTACGACCTAGTTAGATTTTAGTACCCGGTAAAACTTTGTCGTATCTGGATGTTCAGGAGGAAGAGATCGCAAGACTTGCTCACCTGGAAGAGGAGCTCTCCAACAAGACAAAGGAATGCGACCAGTTGAGAAAGGTTAGCTGCTTTTGGTGTTCATTCGAGATTAAAGAATTCACTGAAATGTCCTACTGTCAAAGGGACTTTACAGTTTTGGTTTTGTGTTGGAAAGGTATTTTTAGATATTTGAGAGTGGCATTTTCATATAAATTGTGAAGAGAAAAGAATATTATGACATTAAGATATTAAGATGGTAAAATGTAAAATGGTAAAATTTGCTTTTGTATTAGGAAAGTTTTCAAAGATATTTTGGAAGGAAATTTATAAAACAATTTTCTCACCGACTGATAAATTCAGAAGATAGAAAGGCCATTTTGACGTTAAGATTTTACACTTTAACAACAAGATGCATTGGTTTCCCAGTCACTTTTAGTACAGTCTGGTCGTTAAAGTGATAAAGATGTTTCCAGGTAAATGCTTAAAGTATATCAAAGATTTAAAACTTATTTCAGTTTTTAGTTTTTAGACAACAGTTTGTGAACTGTTCGGACACGAGACTATACTACTGTGGAACATACATGAAGTTAAAATAAATGTTTGTAACATGATGTGGATCAGTTTTGGATCGAATGTGGATCAAGATCATTAGTGATGAGCCGAGCCTTTACGGTATGGAACTGGCTTCTGTTGGCGTTGGGCTTGCTCCCCAGGGTTCGTTCTGATGCATTCTACTCTAGCCTTAAAACTGTTCTTTTAGCCGTGCTGGGGTCAAGAGCACTCCGAGTTGTAACCTTGAAGAGGTCCTATGTAAATCATCTTTGTAATAAATGATTGACAAAATATTGCGTTGTCATAATTTTTCTAGGAGTTGACGATGGCCCAGTACAATTCGACACTCAGCCGTGATGGTTCTCTCATGCCAGCAGACGTTGGTTCCCATGGTGATGTCTCCAAGGCAACGAATGACTGTGATCCTGAGAAGGATTTAAAGTTCTTCAGTCCTGCATTCTTTGCCAAGCAGGTCTGTGAGGTCAACATTGTATTCGTTTGCTGTTTAGTCATAGGCAATAGTGCTTGATAGTGTAGTGGTTAGCATGCTGGACTGTCAGTTGAGAGGTCGGGGTTAAAATCCCCACCAGGACAGAAATTTGGTTAGACATTTCTGCTCCACCTGCGCCCCTAGCCAACTCGGCTGTAATGAGTACACTGACCGCACACTATCGGTGTGAAGATGAGACGGCGTTGGAGAGGACTGGCTACCTGGCCTCATATGCCAAGACTAAGAGAATGAAGTTGCTATCACTTCATACCCATGGCTGCCTCAGGGCTAGCTTTCTTCTTACTTTACTTCAGAGAGCTGGAGATAAGCCTCTTCTGGCAAGCACTCACAGACACGTAGTTCCCAGCTAAGGATGGGCCACTTTGGCTTTTCCTGGTTGAATTTGAGGCACAGTAGCTGACTGGTTAGAGCGCTTGCCTTCTGACATGAAGAGTATGGGTTCAAGCCTACTCTGGGATGGTTACTGCTTAGGAACTTTGAGCAATTCCTTCGCTCAGAGTTGCTCAGTGCTATCGATTAATGCTTGGTCATTAGACAGTGGCGCTTAATAAATGCATATGGTAATAATAATTTATAGCATGCTGATGGTCACTGAATGTTGGTTTGGTCAACCTCAGCCAGAGGTTGGGGGTTCAAATCTCTACAGGGACAGAAAATATTTTCAAGACCTCTGTTCCAATTGCACACCGTAGCGAAATTCGATATAAAATGAGTATTGATGATGATGATGAATACAACAATTTCTACAGCGCCGTAACACGGCACTTGCCATTACAAGGGCGCTTTGGCACAATCAACACGTAATTGGAATATGCTGACTTGAAATAATATGTCTTGAGTCTGGACTTAAATGACTCCAAAGATGTTGCTGAACATATTGGAGGTGGGAGATTGTTCCAACACCTAGGTCCAGCAACAGAGAACGTGCGGTCCCTTGAAGGAGGTTTTGAATTTTCATACCTTCAGATAGCCCTTTGCCGCAGATCGTGACCTAGATGACGACACACCAATGAGGTATACTCTGAGGTACTCCGGTGCCATACTGTGCAGGAACTTCTACTCCAGGGACTTCTACACCACAGTATTCTGATGGTGCACTATGAAATAGAGGACTGGCGAACCTCCCTCATATGTGGATGTTAAGAAAATGCAGTCGCTAACATTTCGTATACGATGGCCGACTCTTGAATCTAGCTTAAGGGGTTAAGCTCTTTGCTGTGCAGATTGAAGTTAGAGCTGTGAGAATCAGAACTTTGCAAATATGAATTGTGATGATTTAAAATTTTGTTGGTTAAAATTTGTTTTATTTGTTTCTAAATTCGATTTCATGTGCAGGACAATAAGGTATGCTTGATGTTCGGTGTTCTGTTTCTGTGGCTAACTGCACGAGTCCTTTTCTCCGATTCATTCAACATTGTCAGCGACATTGTCAAAATGACCCTCCTACTTTACACAATTACACTGCTGGTATTGGCTTCTTCCCTGCCTAGGAAAGTCACTAACTGCAAGTCTGCACACACAGTCGAAGTGCATGGTTGTTGCACTCGTAATGCATGGGGTTTTGGATGATAGTGTTGGAAGAGATTTTGATGTATGAATTTTCAATTTAGTACTGCATTCCTACTTGGCTTGTTAAGATTATCACAACAGTTTTTAGCTGTTTGCCTGAGTTGCTCATTACTAACTGCACGTGGGGATTTAGGGTCATGGTAACTCTCTGGCATGAAGAGCAGAAGATCAGTGTGGACATGGGGTCACTTTCTGCTACCCTCCCAAAGGTCATCTCAGCCTTTCATTCGCCAGAAGGCGTTGGTAACATGAGCAGTAGGATGTTATTGGTGCCTTGCTTGGCTGCCAAGCAGTTTTATTTGACTCCGGTAATAACTTGTGATCATCAGTTCATACTATGAATTGTAATCATACTGTGGTGTGTTAGTTTGAAATAATAAAAAACAAAGATTATTATTGTTACTTTCGTACTCTGCTAACAATTTGAATGTTTTGAAACTTATGTCACAGAGATCTTATGAAACTTAACACTAGTTTAAGATCCACATGTTTTATTGCTTCTAGGTATCTATAATTTTTCTACTGACAAGTTAATGCTGGATAATGACAAGTTAATACTGGATTGGGGTATTAGTTTTACAATACAAACTGAATCTTGTTAACTCCTTCCTGGTTTTGAAAACCTGTGGCAAAAAATTGTTTATGAAAACTGATAAAAATGTTGTAAATTGATTATGGACAGGTTTTTGAAAATCAATCTGAGATGTTGTATCGGTGGGCTTGAGTTTGACCTGCTCAGATATAATCCATGCTCTAGAATATGTGTTTCAAAATTCATTTGTAGACATCTGTTCTAGACTATTAAAAGGAAGTTGTTAGTATTTCATGGCTGCTTCTTTGCATTAGCTTATGGGACTTTCCCTTTCTTCACCTATGTCTTCAGCTGAAGAATAGTCTGAATGTACTTTCAACTATAAACTTTGGATGGGAGTCCTTTGGTTGGGATGTGTCCTTTATGCTCATCACTGGTGACCTGTCTTGTTTTCTGAACATTGTTTGTTTACTGATGAACTGTTTGTTCTTAATGAACTTTAAAACCACTTTGTCTTTGCTTGCTCTTGTGAAGTTTTTAAAGGCATCTTTAAGTGTCTACATACATACATACATACATACATGCATTGCAGCATACATACATACATTCACAGATACACACACATCCAATCATCCATAGGACTTTAACACTTTCACGACCAGCTGGATTGGTTTTCCAGTCGCTTTTAGTACACTCTTGTTGTTATACGGCTAAAGTACATAGGAGGGTACATATATGCGCCTCGGAATAGACTTCTTGAAGAGGCGCTATATAAATTTCCGGGATGATTGAATGAATTGGGGTATTTACCTATGCTTATTTGTTTTGTTTGTTTTGAAGTCTCGCAAACGCACGATGGGTCCGATCAAGAAACCGTTGCTGAAGGGGTCCGACGACAGCAGCTCCATCGAAGAAGATGGCGAATCGGGCGAAGACCTATCTCAGGATCCCGACTGGGAAAAGGGCCTCACCCCCGGATTTGTTCTGCCGAAACAGAAAAGCAGAACTCGTGTAGGTGTCGTGTTCTAATTTACCGCAGGATACGGTGTAATTCCGGGTGTAATTCATGTAATTGTCATTAGAATTTAATAGCACCTCTTCAAGAAAAGGTAATCAGAGGTGCTTTCTACACTAACCTGGAGTAGGTAAACATAGTTGCTTCGCCTGGGACGTGGTGATGGTTGAATGGTGACACGCTAGCATGAAGATCAGAAGAATGCGAGTTCAATACCTGCTAGCGTATAAAAGTATTGTTTTGTTTTCTGTGTATCTTGACATTGATTTGTGACATTGTTTAACTGCATTGTTTTCTTTGTGACTTAGTATGGTTTTGTATTGTATTGCTTTGTGGCAGTGTATTGTTGAGTCATGCATTGTTTAATTGTGTGCCATTGTATTTCTTGCCATTCTACTGCACTGCTTGGCATTGTATTGCATTGTGTGACAAAGACTGTGTTGCATTCGTTGTCCAGGTGAGTGACGGATGTTGTCGCTGCAAGACCAACAGGTGTACAACGAAGCATTGCGCTTGTTACAAGATGGCTCGTGCCTGCAACGATACTTGTGGCTGCAAATCGTCTGGCAAATGTCAGAACACTCTTCCTTTGAATCCTCTTTTGGCTGAGGATATGGTATGTACTGATAGTGCCTTGTAGAACTCTGTAGCTCAGTGTGTGTATGTACGTGTTCGAGTGTTTGTGTGTGAGTGTTTGTGTGTGACTATGTTCGTTTATTTAGCACCCGTCTGCGTCTCCGACTTCTTGCCAGAGAGAGCACTTGTGGAATATCAGCACAATAGGGGTTGGGAGAAGGTTGAATGGTAACATGCTGGCACAAAGATCAGAAGGACATCCATGGGTTCAATAACTGCTAGGCTCATAAGGTTGACTCGGCCTTCCACTCCATAGGGTGCAACTTTAAAATTAACAGTAGGACAGATGGGCGTCTGAGAGGCTGTCATGAAGTTAAATTTGACTCCTGTTAAACTTGTTATCATCTGTTACTACTATGTCATGTAATCTTACTGTATTCTTGTCAGTTTGAGTTTGTAAATGGATATTATGATTATTAATGTCCTTTTGAAGATTCATTGTACTTTTGAGGTTTCTTCCCACTGCAGTTGGATGTATCATATTTTTACCTGTTGTTTTATTTCATTACATTTTGTATATGAAATTTTAATAGTTGGACTGGAGAGCTTCTGAGCACAGTAAATAAGTATATTCTTTAATATAACCACTTGCCAAACTGCACTCTGGTGAACAATCATCAGCAATTTAAATACATAGACATCAAAATCTATATAGGACCACTGGACCAGTTAGATGATAATACTTTCTGATCCAATCTAAAATTAACGATGATCATGTTGCAGGCGCAACCAAGGCGTTATCTTTATTCGGTGCTACATAATTCCACGATTACATTACATTCAATTAATTACTAAAAATATTACTATTTCAGACGGGACTGGGTAACGAGAGCTCCATGAACCGCACGTTTACTTGTGAGGCGAGCGAGTTGGTAAAGGCCAGTCGTAACGAAGAACCAGCTGTCATGGACCCAAACCAAATCGCCGGCACACGCAAGCGTAGCTCTGGGGCGAAGAAGAAGGCGGAGACAAGCGGGAAGGAGGGTGCGCTCGTTCCGGAAGACCAGAACCGTGAACCGCTTCCAGAAGGTCTGAGTGGATTTGGGAAGAAGAGGAAGCTGCAGTCGAATCAGTCGAGATATTTTGTTGATCATCCAGTCGTTTGATTGGAATCGATGTTGCTGCGTCTTGTGACTTAACCGCTGTTCCGTCGGATAGTTTATGCAAAATCACGGATTTCTTTTAGCTTCCAAACGTGCTGACAAATTTTTAAATAACGTTCAATTCTGTATTAGGATCGAAACTGGTTAGTTTGAGATGTGTGGGTCCGGTTCTGTGCGCAGCTGACGTTCTAGTTTATTAAGAGTTGATCCAGGCCTTCACTTGCCCTTGGTTTTCTATTTGGTTGACATGTCCGATCCTCTTCCATTCTGTTTTATGAGATGCATAGGTGGTAGGTTATATTTTTTGTGTTAGGAAGAATAAACTGTTGTCCACTGAATTGTCCTTGACCTCTTGACTTTCCAGATACAGTCTCACTTCTGAAGACAGAGGGAGTCGGTTTACGACGTCAGGGTTTTTGCTGTGGTTGCAATGTTCTGAACCCCTTGTGTTCTGAAAGTGACCCTATTATGTTCTTAAGGTAACCCTTTTTGTATTAAATGCAAAACCTTGCGTTCTGAATGTAACCCCTTGTGTTCTGAAGGTAGTGCCACTGTGTGTATTATGGAAGAAGCCCTCGTTGCTGTTGTGGATCTTGGCTATTTTGTTGCTTTGGATCGATCCCAGTTCTGCTGTCAATGGATGTGACTTTCTGATGATGCATATGTACACTAAAACTTCTTTTCAAATTTGAACGTAACATGCATTGTGTACATACTTATTATTATTTGTATCTGAGGGGTTTACATCCCACAATTGTGACTTAAACTTTGACTTTTACCATGTACCCTACTATTTAGGGTCATAGTTAGCATTTCCTAGCTGGACAGCCCCAAGATTTATTATTATTATTTAATAGTAGTATTAATATTATTATTGGCAATATTATTAAGTAATGTGATGTAAATTAAAATTTATATAGCACCTTTTAAGATATCTACTCAGAGTCGGTGATTGCCGATTGGTTTTAAATTATTGGGCTGATGAACCCAACATTCTTGAAGTAGTTCAGGAATTGTTTCACTGTCATTTGTACATTTTTCATCTGATTGGCCTCAATAATTTATCTCTTGGTTTAGTTAAACTATCATTATAGTGTTTATTCTTTGTCTTATCATTAACTTCTATTGTCGTATTTGAACCAGATTTGATTTAAACGTCGCGTGTTGATTTTTGGTTTTTATTTAACTATGAGGTTTTCGTGCTTTTAATTGGGCCACAAAGGGGCTACATAGATGGGCGATGCCGCCTACACTGGACCTTTTTGCTGATGAACTGGTTTTAGCAATTATCTGGACAATGAACATGATATGGTGATTTCAGTGTTAAAAAGTTTGTCCTGTTGAATCAATCACAAATCTGTGGTGTATATTCATATATGGTCCATCTGTATGTATGTGTGTGTATATACATATATATTATGTATGTATATGTATATATACATATATGGGATAATATACATGTATGTGTATTTCTACATATATATATATATATATATATTTATATGGGTACATACATAGAGTATGGTTTTGTGTATGGGATATATATACATCTATACAAACACTTGTATATACATGTGCAATTATAATGTAGGTGTACCCTGGAACTTCTTGTATTATAAAGGAATTCTGATACGATGCGTTTAAAATTCGTGCTTAGAACGTAACGTAATTTCTTCCCATGTTACATATGATATGAAGCTCCTTTGACTTTATTATTATTAGTACTCAGCTGCCATATAACATGCTCGTCTATTGTAACATGTTGCGTGATACAGCTTCCAAGGAGGTAGGCAGTCTTATAAGGAAATTGAAGTGTAAGGTGTTGTTATCTGGGGGGAACAGTGGCTGACTGGTTAGAGCACTTGGCCTTTAACACGGAGAGCCCAGGTTCAACCTCAACTGCAGGTGGTGAATTACAGTGTAGGGACCCTGAGCAAATCCCTCACTCACGCTTAGCGCCTTTGATATTCTCTTGTATGGTCGTGTGCACTTCTTAACTCTCGCAGGTGGGCAATATCAGATGCAGTTGTATTGTATATGTAGAAATTTCCTTTTGAACACTAGTTGCATTGGTTTCCCAGTCGCTTAGTACACGCTCGTCGTTAAAGTGTTCAATGCTTTCAGTACAGGTGGCGGCTATGGTAATGGTTGTTTAGTTTCTTTTGTCTTTTGTGCATAACAATTGCAGAAAATACGACGCTCAAACACTTTGTATAAATTTCTATTACGTTTTTAAATGGGTGCGCAGTGGACTGTACTTATTTGTGTGCATGCATGATGTTCATGTATTTGGTTATTTATATAGCATCTTTTTTAGAACCTATCAAAGGCACTGAGCATTAAGGTATGAATTCTATGTGTGTGTGTGATAGGTCTAGTGGTAAGTGTGCTGGACTGTCAATCGACGGGTAGGGGGCCATCCATTTAGTAGTACGCAGAAATCCAGACAGACAGCCACAGCAGGAACAATCCCCGGCAGCGGCATGAAACTTGGGCCAAAGGCAGCCTGCAGTCTAAACGTCTCCTACAACCCTTCTTCCTAGTACCTAGAGTAATTGTCTGATAGCTGAACTGTGACCCATTGGAAGGAAGGCCAATATAGACAAAATATTTTACCCCCTCCCCAGTAGACCCATACGCAAGTAGATGCATTTGCTTTTTCTCTCTGTGCGTACGTACTAAATAGATGGCCCCTAGAAGGTTCAAATCCTGCCATGGCAGAAATTTGTTTCAAGATTTAGGCCCCATCTGTGCCCCAAGTCACCTCGACTATAATGAGCACAAACTACACCGTTGTGGGTACTGTATATCAGATGGTGAGGGAGAGGACTGGCTGTCTGCCCTCATAAGCCGAGGCTAAGAAAAGGAAGTTGCTTGCACTTAATCCCTTTGGCTGCCTCTGGAGGCTAGCTTTTTAATAATAATAATAAGGGACTGTTTCTCTGTAATTGGTTGTTGCGTGGATAGCTACTTCGATTGCGAGTCACGCGTGTAGGAGATGCGGTCGGATTCCTTCCGCGTTCGAGATTTATATCTGGGGGCTTAGCAGAGCCTCTAACCGGGGACCTGAAATGGCTTTGGGTTCGTTCAGAGGGAAGATGAAAGTGGAAGATCTGACCAGATAACATAGTGTCAATCGAAATAGGTCAAGACTCTACAGTCATAGAAAACGGTCTTTATGTCTGATTAGAGCTGACCCTAATACATGCATACGTGTAAATGTGGCCACAGAACTGTTGCAATCAGTAACATAAAAAAATCTTGCATAAAATTTTAATCCCAGCTCAATATCATCCGCTGGAAAAGTGCCGTCACTTGGCTACTGCTACTCGAACTGTGTGGTCCGCGGCTCCGTACCGGTCCACGAGTGATTGGTTACCGGTCCACAAGCGATTGGCTACCGGTCCGCCAGTGATTGGTTACCGGTCCTCGAGTGATTGTTACCGGGACGTGGA
Source organism: Aporrectodea caliginosa (assembly GCA_020284085.1). Taxonomy (NCBI): domain Eukaryota; kingdom Metazoa; phylum Annelida; class Clitellata; order Crassiclitellata; family Lumbricidae; genus Aporrectodea; species Aporrectodea caliginosa. The sequence goes on from JACEVL010000012.1 coordinate 799,463, forward strand.
ATGATAGCCGGAATCACAATTTTTTGCCTGCTGAAAATATTAAATTGTGTACAATGTAAAACAAAAAATGGCAGTGTTCATACATAATAAGCAGTTTTAAACATGTACGCTACAGCAACAAAAGCATAGCTGCAATAAACGGTGAGAACATTATGAAATCTAAGTTTTAACACATGTCAGAATATAATCTTATTATACGTAATCTAGTGTTGACAAGCCGGTAACGTTGGTTATACGCTAAACACGACTCGCCTGGAAACAGTGTCTGCTAGTACTGGCCATTAGGCCCACCCGCTCGTATCAGAGAAAATGGTTTAGGTACGTATATAGACCTTAAATCCACCTCTTCCGGCGTCATTATTTTCCAGGGCAAGTGCTTTTTCCCGTCTTTTATCTACCAACGTTGTCTTTGTCATCGTCCAATGATCGATGGAGGGCTTTTGAAGCAGCCTTATTTATATAGCGCCGTGTCCCCATGCGTCCATGCGCACTTCTTTCTCTCGTTCCGCATTTAAGATGGGCGAACGGTAGGTGGCGCAAGCGTCGAGCGGTCCCCGGTGGAATATGCTCTGCGCGATAATAAAATCTCCATGCGTGGATAATGTCGTTAGCAAAAGCGCGCGAGCGGATTTAGGTCGCGGGAAACTGATCTATGGCTTATAATGGATTTGCAGCCAACTCTGTATAAGCCACCAACTGCCGTTTACCGAGTGTATGTCTGTATCCGAAAATTAATATATTGCACTTTCAGAACCTTAAAAAGGCAATTGTAGATCATTCATAGAGTGGCACTTACAAAAAGCAAGGCGAAAAGGCAGCGATTAAATTGCTTACCCAGAAGTGGCGAATCTCATAGTTTAGGTGGCGGATCTCAAATTCGAGGTTAATCTCAGGGCCAGCGAGATCGGCTGAATTTAACCACTACGAAAAGGGTTATGTAAAGCAGTTTCAATAGAAGGCAATGCACTTCTCAATCAATCCATTTAGTAAAGGTTTCGCTAGAGGCTTTACATACGCATAGAAATTTCATATTATGAAATTAACGGACAGTTGCGAGCGCGTTACAAGAGTCGTGGGGCGGTAAAAATCCCCTTAGAGTGGCCCAACAGCGTTGAAAAAGTTACTGATCAGGGCCCTTAGGCCAATTAATCGTTCGAATCGGTTTGCCGGATTTGACCTATTCGGTAACGGAATCCAAGAGTAAAACTTGAAAAGTTAGTGAACTTAGTTTAAAAAGTTAAAACAGATGTCAAATCAATCATTGACAATGAATGATTGATTCTCTGTCAATCAATCAATCAATCAATATATTTTATTGTTCACCATAACAGTTCAAACATAAAGGTAGACAGTCTAGTACATTCAGTGACAATGGGTAAACCCAAAAGAACCAAATCCGCTAACAGTGTCACCTAATACAAACAGTCATTAGACAATCGTACTTTCCAGTTCATCATCTTATGCTATAGGCCTACATGTTGACTTTTTGATAATAAGTTTTGTGTCCATGATAATAAGTCCAAAGTTATCCATTCAAGACAACAACAAAACTACGAATGTAATATGAATGTAATCTGGCAACTCACATGTTCGGAAGTGTTCAACTTCAAATCGTCAAGGAAGCTGCATGCACCATGCCACCCTTGCGAATGTACTTCAAGTCCGACTATAGGCTTCAAATTTTATATGCCTATTCCAAACGTTGTGTGATTTTGATTTGCACCAGAAATTTGATATACCGGTATTACAAACTCTTGAAGCATGAGCTGTATGCCAGGCCGGGTGTGTCCTAATGTGATGGGGGCCTCGGATGGGGGGTCATTATCTAGGATGAACCTTGATGACTCATGGACTGTAGCCAAAGCGAGACAGAGAAACAGAGAGGCAGAGAGAGAGGGGTCAATTCGGGGTTATGAGAATCTTCGGTGGCCTGTCGATGCTGTATGTCTACCCATGGACTTCTTGATTAATAATATCCAGATGTTCATGGTCTACCCCATCCAGCCCCTCCGTACTTACACACCCTACATACGTTAAGATAGAGAGAACAGCAATAGCCTACTTGGGAAAGCACATTAATGGGGTTAAGAAATTAACTAACCTCGATTCATATGCCAGGCCCGTCGCCCGTTCAGCGCCTCGTTTTGACAGCCCACAATGACGGGCGGGTCTTTATTACCGGACACCGCAATGTCAATTAACGTCTGAAATTTCTGACCGGACAAATTATCTAAATACCGGACTGTCCGGTTCATTACCGGACACCTGGCAACCCTAGCTATACAAGTCACCGTTTGGACGAGGTTTCCCTTATGGCTTATCTTCATAAACCCTGTGTTGATTTAAATGTCTGCAAATTAAAACCCGTGTTGATTGTCGATTAATATGGTGGGGAATTGGAACCGGGGAAGTCGAATTCAAGCCCTCATGGAACTTGCCCGGACCTCCCTGTCCTCAATGCCAATCGGTTCATCAGCGAAAGTTACTAATGTGACTGAAAATGAAAACAAAAAAGCTGCAAACTGTTTGTTTATTTAGACATGCATGGGTTGCTATTCTCCCTTACAAATCTGGTCGTTTTTGGAGGAATCATTCCACCGAGACTTTGTTGGTTCGCCTTCTTTCGGACTTCTATGGCGCCATGGACAATGGTCAGATAACTCTATTGGCCCTATTTGATGTCAGTTCCGCTTTTGAATCTGTCGACCACTCAATCCTCCTTCAGCGTCTTGCTGTCTCCTTTGGGGTGACTGGCAAACCCTTAGATTGGCTTTCTTCCTTCCTCACTTGGAGCACTAACTGTGCTGTTGTTGGGTCCTCTAGGTCCCGCTGGGTCCCTGCCCCTTTTTTGGAGTACCCCAAGGGTCGGTTTTGGGCCCTTTGCTATACATCCTGTATACGTCTGATATTAGTTCCCTGCTGCGGTCTAGTGTGCTACTACATCAGCTTTGTGCTGATGATATACAAGCGTATGTCCACTGCCGTGCGGCTGATGCGGTGGCCTCTGTTGGGCTGATGTGCCGTGCCATTGATGCCCTCTCTGGTTGGATGGCCTCAAACCGTCTGCTCCTTAACCCATCCAAAACTCAGTTTATCTGGCTTGGTAGTCGCCGACAGCTGGCCGGTGTAGACATGCAACTGTTGGCTGAAACTTACCCTCATGTCACTTTTTCACTTACTGTACGTGACCTTGGAGCGACGCTCGACCAAGAGCTTAGTTTTTCTCAACATGTTAACTTGCTTATGCGAAGCTGTTACTACCAGCTCCGCCAGCTGCGTGTTGTGCTCCGATCTCTCTCTCATGATGCTGCCGTTGTTCTTGTTCATGCCTTTGTTACCAGCAGAGTTGATAACTGTAGTTCGATTCTCGCTGGTCTGCCCCTTCTGGCCTAATAAGCCGTCTTGACCGGGTCCTCCGCACAGCTGCACGACTTATTGGTCGTATTATAAAAATACGCTTCAGTCTCTGCTTACATGCGCGATGTTCTGCACTGGCTTCCTGCCTCGCAGCGCATCTCTTACAGGATAGCAGCCTTAGTTTGGCGGTGCCTTGCTGGCTGTGCTCCATCATACCTTTCTGACCTCTGTCTCGACCCAGCCCCCGTCGGGCTCTGCGTTTTTCTTGGGGGGTCTCAAGCAGCGCCGAGCCTTTTCGGTTGTTGGGCCCTCAACCTGGAATGGGCTCCCACTCGAGCTGCGCTTGATGCCTCGCAGCAATTTGCCTGCTTACTGCCGCCTTCTCAAGTCTTCTCTGTTTAGCCGTGGCTGGGCTGGGAGCGCCTCTGAGTAGGTTCCTTGAACCTATATAAATGCTCGGAATGAATGAATGAATGAAAAACGGGTATGACAAAATTACTAAAATAAACTGAAATAAACAATAAACGAAACGGCAACAATGACAATGGTCACCGAGATATATTACAAAAGACGGAAATAAATGGTTTCCCCCGTAAGCCTATATACCAACCTCTCCATCAAGTTTCGTTGTATCCCGAACTACGTCATCACTGGTCGAATTTCCCGTGAGCGACGAGTCGTTTTTCATTCACAGCATTTCACCACTTAGTCTAGCCTACCACCACCCACACACACAGTGACACACTCACACTGTCACCTTTATCACCACAGGCCACACTAATCGGAACCGGAATTCGGGGACAATTCAATTCAATTCAATTCAATTCTTTTATTGAAGCCATTAAAGTGAAACAAAGGTAACATGATTATTTTCCATTGTTAGCATCACAACACAGTAGCAGCAAGATTATTTTTCATCACTAGCCACAAAAGGGAACCCCGAAAGGACAATAGTCCCGCTAGCTAGGGTCACCTAAGTTATTACTATTATCGCAGTACATGTTAACAACAGGAAGGACATAGAGTCAATATTCAGTTCACCTCCACCACTGACACACTATCACCTTTACCACCACCATCACTGACACACTATCACCTTTACCACCACTACCCACGCACTATCACGTTTACCATCATTACCACCACCACCAACATACTATCACCTTTGCCACCACCTCCCAAACACAATCACCTTTGCTACCACCACATTACCACCACCACTCACACGTTATGGCCATTACCACCATTAGGCCTACCACCATTGCCAAAACTATCACCAATAATATCATCAATCATCACCAATACCACCACCACTCACACACTATCTATATTAGATTAGCACGTCAATGACGAGAGTGTACTAAACGCGACCTAAAAACCATTGCAGCTCGAAGTCAAAGTGTTAAGGGGAAAAACGCGATATGAATTGTTAATGACGAAAAATGTATGCCTTCTATATTCGACTGAAATCAGACAAATAATATCACGCTCGTAAGGTCACATTCTGAGCCTAATTTTCGTTGCTATGGTTTCCTAGATCATATGGCGCCTGTGTAGTAAGTCCGTGATCTTTGGCGACCATCGTGCTATCATTTGGAGCCATTAACACTCAGGGCTTAATTCAACCCAGAGAAGTAAAGGGTGATGCGAATATACACAGCGCTTTGCATCGCATTCGATCAGATTCATCTGTGGCTTCACATTCCACCAGTCGGCGCCGCTGTCATCAAACCTGGACGTCTGACTAATAGCATGTGGACAACACGTGAATACGATGACGCGATCACGGAGGTTCGAACCTCCCGGATTCTGGCCTGGCACCAGAACGGACAACACAACCTGGCTATTGCGGACTTGATTTGATATAGCGCCGGTGAATAAGCTGATATGAGCGCCGCTGCAGAGGCGAAAATCTATACATAACTTTGGGTGTAGGATATGTTTTATCTACGAGGGCCGGATTTTGTTTTCTCTGGGGACAGATGTTCATTGGGCTTAAGTCAAAACTTTGGGGGGACAGTCCCCCTCTGTCCCCCATGATTTACGCCACTGAGCGCCGGTGATAAAGCTGGTCTTCCTAACTTGGCTTTGTGTGGCCCTTAGAAATTTTGGAGATTTACATTACACATTACGATATCCGTTCAATCATTAATCTTGTAGCGTTAATTTAGAAGAACAGAA
>JACEVL010000012.1:810000-870000 GCA_020284085.1 Aporrectodea caliginosa
TGGACATTGGTAGACTGCTTACTTACCAGCATCAAGACGTTAAAAATAATTTACCAACCTACACTACGGGATAATCATTTAGCGTTGACAATGACTATTGGTAGGCCTACCAAAACGTCTATTATTGGTAGTACAATAGTAGCCTAGCCCTAACGATATTCATTTAAGAACCGAAGTAGCAGCCGGACAATGCGTAGCGTGTCTCTGAGGCTTCGACGCTGCTAGTCTCTTGTCTCCTTCGCAACTGGACTTGGAACACCATCGAACACTTTCTGGACAACCGAGTCACAACCCTCTGACTTATCGCAGCGCTTGTGTATAAGCTGCTGTCCTGCGCTTAGATAGCGTTCCAGTAGTACGTTAAAAAATTAGGAGGAGGGGATTGGTCACCACCACTTTCTGGGGCAAAGGTCGTAATCGTAATCTCCAAACTTCTAAAGCGCCACTCGAAAGCGCAGGGCACCAGCTTATTCACGAGCGCTGCGTCTAGTCAAAAGGGTTATCCGAGAGAGTAGTCCGAAGGAGGTCCCTTGCTCTTACCAGAGGCGTCTACACCACGTACACCTTGGAGCAAATGCTCCATCCAAGAAATAAGGGGGAACACCTCATTGCGAAATTAGGCGGTTCCAATTTTTTAATGTTGTACCATGGGAGGGGAGTGGAGGGGGTAGTTGCTCCAATGACTTAGGGGGGATAGACGCCCCTGGCTCTTACTATAATTATTACAATTACGATAACTATTATTCGTTTACTAGCATTCTCCAGCTACGATTGTCGTGTATACGTGTGTAAGTATTGCGTGCTGTCTTTTGACCATTTGGTTCCGATGCTTCGTCTGAGAACGAAGGATTAGCCGAAGATTAAGACCCTAATACGACATCATTCGACGTATGCACGCGATATGTCAATTCCTTAAAGACATGCCTAGAATGAAAGTCTGGATTTAACAGGTACTAATGCGCAAGATTTGAAAGAAAGAAAAAGAAACAAAGCATGCCATGACTACGCTGGGTAGATGTTATAAATGAGGACATGAATCACTTGGTCTGACACTAAGGGTTCAACTGACTTGAGAAATGACCGAGGAAAATGGAGATCATTTATTTATACCCATCGCCGCAAAATAGCTGGCATCAGCATGATGATGATGATGATGATGATGATGATGATGATGATGATGATGATGATGATGATGATGATGATGATGATGATGATGATGATGATAATAATAATAATAATAATAATAATAATAATAATAATAATAATAATAATAATAATAATAATAACAACAACAACAATAACAATAATAACAATAATAACAATAATAATAATAATAATAATAATAATAATAATAATAATAATAATAATAATAATAATAATAATAATAATAATAATAATAATAATAATAATAATAATAATAATAATAATAATAATAATAATAAAATAATAATAATAATGATGACAACAACAACAGCAATAATAGCAATGACAAGAATAAGAAGAATAATAAGAATAATAACAACGACGACGACGATGATGATGGCGATGATGATGATGACGACGACGACGACGATAATAATAATCTTGACGCGTTCTAGCCGTTGAATAATGGCTTTTTGTATTCTCCGGAAAAAATTTAATTCCTGAGGGATCTGAGGTAGGCCTACCTCGTTGCAAAAAGTAATAATAAAACTTGTAGGCTTAATAGCTTCACTATTCTGATTCTCTCGGCCGCGATACGTAGCCTATACAGCGTAAATTTATGGCTTCAGCTATGGTAACCATTGACCACTCTTACTGTGCCTTGCAAGTTGCAGCCGAACAGTGTTGTACTCTCTTGTGTTCCCGATGAATGGTCCGAGAGATATGAGGTACCTCGGCGCAAAAAGCAATAATATAACTTGTAGGTTTATCCGCTTATAGCGTCACTATTTTGATTCTCTCGGCCGCGAAACGTATAGGCCTACATGTAGCGTAAATTTATGGCTCCAGCAATGGTAACCATGACTTCATTCTTACTGTGCCTTGCAACAGAACAGCGTTGTACTCTCTGGTGTTCCCGATCAATGGTCCGAAGCTTTTAATTTATTGCCCAGTGTTTCTGTATATTTGGGGTTACCAGATAGATGGATGTACTAAGGAGGACACAGAAAGCCGGAAAGGAGGATGAAGGACATTGAATGTTTCACTTCGGAGTCAGAGAGTCTCCTAAGTAACCAACTAACCAAGAAACGAAGTCACATTGGAAGGCTGTATGAAACCAATTGAGGCTTTTATCATAATGCTGCAAAGCATTTCTTTAACTCTCGGGCTACCCTTGCGTCAGTCTTGACTTCCAATTCTCCAAATGACATTAGTTTCTCGAAGCGTCGGATACCATAAGCCAAGCAGAGACAGAATTCACACCTAGGACGGAAAATAGTCAACTTCGGATGGGTCAGAATTTCCCTCGGACTGGCCTTAAGTCGGATGGGGTTCCTCCTTCTCTTAAGCTTTCGGTCTGATGTACTGCAGCTATATAAATTCCACTCGGTGATTACCCAACCGGGCGACAGACTGGAGCGAATTGTGTGTCGTTTTGTCGTGATCCAGTGGTTAAGTCCGATGGTTTAGTAGGATTAAGTTCCGGGTTCGACTCCTGTCCAACTGGTCTCCATCGTTCACGCCCTCAATCCATCAATCACCTCACTCTATAAAGCCCCAATTACGCTACTTTACACGATTGGTAATGCAATTTAACTGTTCAGCATTCAATTGCACCTTCTTGAATACGCACTGTATTTCTCTGAGGAGCCGACTCTCCTCAGCAAATTTCTCGCTACAACTAACATACGCACAGAACTTCTCACAAGAAACATTCTTCATTTTGTACTTAGGGACAACATGCGCGTGTAAAGTCGTCAAAACTGCCATGAATCATGTAGTCAATAAACCTGTCACAATCGAACATACTAAAAGTCTAACATTTTCCAGGTTTTTAACTTTGCCTTCCGGACAGAGGACATGAGGCCAGAAAGGAGGACATGTCTGGCAACCCTATGTATGTTCTGTCAGCTGTCTAATGTCATTCAGGTCTCTGCTTAGAGCCCATCTGTTTCAATTTGCTTAGACCACATCTGTTGTCTCTGATAATCGGGTTTCTGTCTCTACGGTGGATTGCGATTCTCGATTGCAATTTCACTCAAGCGACAATAGACTGATGTCTTCGGCATATTGTGATAGCGGCGCAATAGAAGTCTTAGGATTAGATTAGATAAGAGGAATTTGATTAGATTAAAACCATCAGCAAAAAGTCCTGGAGACACGGAAGACGACTGGTTGCTCAAGGCATAGCGTGTGTGGTTCGATCGCTGCTTCAAACGGTGAGGTAGGGCGATGCAGTGAAATCTTCGACCAAGTCGGTTACGTACATTGTCAAAATCGATTGACGTTCATACATGAACCCACATGTAAGTGTATATATATATATATTAATTATATATATACAAGTATGATATATAAAGTATATATGCATAATATGCATATATACATATATATTATACACATATATATATGCATATGTATGTATATATATTTGTATGCAGATATAGGGCCGACATATAAAATGAAACTTATATTTGGGTCCAAGTTGTTTTTATTGTTTTCATTCTGTAATCTGTGCTATACCCTGTGGACTAAATGCCGAAAAAACCTCAGTGTTGAACTGTCTTCAACTGTCTTGGACCTTGTGTCTCGGTCTCGGTCTCTGTCCCCACTGTCTCGGTCTCGGTCTTGGTTTTGGTCAGAACAAGTCTCGGTCTCGATCTCGGTCCCCACTGTCTCGGTCTCGGTCCCACTGTCTCGGTCTCGGTCTCGAAGTTTTAAGTCTCGCATACAAGTTAGGGTGGTCCAAAAACATAAAAGTCAAGCTAGGGGTCAAGATACCCCCTACATTTTTTACACTTGTTATTTGTATTATCCTGGCAAAATTTTAGCTTCCTACTCCAACTGGAAGACGGTGCTCAATGACATAAACTTACACCATTGTAATCGTTTTGTAAAAGCAAAATGTGTTACAAATTGTGATCATCTTGGTAACTTTCTTATGGAATTATGCAGTTATGTTCTCTTACTAACTTTTATATTTAGGACTCATTGGACAGTTTTTATTACAGATTTTGCTGTCTACTTCCTGTTCATTACCAGACATTCTACTGAAATTTATTTTCGTTGATATATTATTATGTACAAACGGTACTGTTCATGCAACACATAATTCCAGAATTCATATCTTTGATTGCATTTCATCTGCATTCTGCAGCATTTCATACATTGATATATACATGTACATACAAACAACATATGTTATATATATACATAAATACATACATAAATAAATACATACATACATACATACATACATACATACATACATACATACAGAGCTAAAAATGAACATGCTGATTCCGTAATAGGCGAATCTATACCAGATTGTCCCTTGGTCGTTAACAGGGTTGGTAAACTGCTTTTCGAGATTTTTGAAAGCACTTAACCGCTTATCAGTGCTGGTTTCTGAAAGTTGGCCTCTGGAAGAGGACTTGATTTGTCCAAAAGAAGTCTATTTATGATCTGCTGGAAGCAGGGAAGTTGACTGAAAAAGTTCAAGTCATGAGCTTTGACACTACTTCTGTGAACACTGGTCGCTTGAATGGAGCATGTGTTCTTCTGAAAAATATAATTAGTCGAGAGCTCCCACGATTGGCTTGATGTCACCCTTTCATGGAACTGATCTTAGCTATGGATTTCACTTTTGAGCCTCTATAAAGTTATACTAAACATACCAGTATTCAAGAGTTTTAAGGCTGCTTGGGAAATGTGTAAATATGAGCCAGATTGCAAAGTCTCGCTACAAATTCTGAAGCATAGAAATTTCCAAGTGACATTCTTCACCATCTACCTGCCTCAACATGCGCGTGTAAAGTCGTTAAAACTGCCAAGAAATAATAGTCAATAATTGTGCAGATTGTCCATATGAGTCCAGTGAACGGTTTGTGAGAGGTAGGGCAAACAGCCTTCCATGAGGTCGCAAGGCCAAAAAGAGATTTTGCTACAAAGCCATATTTTGTTACAAAAAGCAAATGTCTACTCAGGTCCCTGAAGTAGGTGTTTCATTTGCTTACCCTTCCACCAGACTCTGAGAACGCAGACCAGGCGTTAGAACGCAGAATATCAACATTCAACATGGATCGGAGCATTCGTGTCAGTCGAACACTTAGGATTAGATTAGTGTCAAGCTCTTTGATTAAATTCATCAGCCTCCTGGGACATGATGAGGAAAGTTGTTGCCTTTCGATTGCAAGTTTTGAGGCAAACATAACGGCTGTTCCCACTTATACTACGACCAAGTCTTCTAAGCATGCAGTTGCTAAAGAAGTGATGAAGTTCTGCGACACATACTTCTTGGGACATCATTTGAGAGTTGTTTATATGTTTCCTTACAGCAAATAATATTGCTAACATGGTATAACTACTGTCTGTGTATATTGGTAAATTAATATTCTTATAATAATTTAAGATTTCAAGACGTTATGCGTATTTTCTAACCGATCGCTCTATATGGTAAAGGGGTACAGAGGGAGGATCCGTGAGCACCGTCTTCCAATTGGAGTAGGAAGCTGAAATTTTTTGCCAGAAGGACACTATTAACAGGTGTAAAAAACTGAGAGAGTATCTTGGACGCTAGCTTGAACTTCATTTTTTACCATGTGACCATGAACCACCCTAATACAAAGTATTATGTATGTATGCATATTAGGGCTGCGAATTTAACTATTAATTAATCGATTAATCGTTACAAATTTTAATCGAATAATTTCGGCTTTTGCGATTACTTTTTTTACTTATTTCATTATATCGAGCGGCCATTCCCGGAGTAAACAATATGGCGAATGAATAATGATAATGTGAGACGTTCGAGTGGAAAATTAAGCGATTATTTTGCTGATGGAAACGCTCAAGATGGCGACAAAATTAACTGTCTTCTTTGCAATAAACAGTTCGCTTACCGTGGTCCAAACACATCCCTGACGTATCACTTACAGCATGGGGAATGATTGATTCTTTTAGAAATAAAGTAGTAACTGATTCAGTGAATACATTTCTAACAGTTTTCACGCTTTACATTACAAATACCAAATTAATCGAATTTAATCGATTAAGCGACGTTCATTTTTGGAGATTAATCGATTAATTTTTTTTATCAGTAGGCCTACCAGCACTAATATAAATATATATTGTGGGCTACCACAAATGGTTAGTCGTTGGCAACCGTTGCCATGGGGATGACCAATAAACGCAGGATATAAATGCATGCAGAAAACTATTAATACGCATCTTTAATGAGAAATACAGGGCTAGGGTTATCATGTGAGGGTTATCAGGTTAGGGTTATCAGGGTCTGACTCGGTTTGCGGTTTGCAGCAAAGACCTCATTCATTGTTTATCTTTTAATTTTTATTGTTAGTTAGTAGTTAGTGCCTACTTTGTAGTCATTTGTTTATATTAGTAATCTTGTTTAAATGTTTCAGTTCAAATGTCTTCCTTAAACCAATTACGTATACAAACAAGCAGCATGTTATCGTTGCTAGTTTAGAATATAAACAGTGGGGCTGGGGAAAAAAATGGCCTATAGGGGCGGTATACGGTTAAAATTGGAAATCCTCGCTCTCAATCTCTCTCGCTCTCTTGGAATTAATTGAAGGCATACGTATTCGGTCGGGTATGGTGGCAGCTTCGGCACACCCACTTCGTAATCGGTTGGCTCGGACAGACATGACTCCCATTGCCACTCAACGAATACAATTAACCGAATGAATTACGCGAAGAGCCAACAGCTGCGCTCACGAATACGCGATCGGGAGAACTGATGATATTATGGACACTGCTTCTGATACTGATGCCGCTGCTTTTGACTCATGCTGCTGATGGTACTGATGCTTCTGTTACTGATGCTGCTATTACTGATGCTGCTATTACTGATGCTGCTATTACTGATGCTGCTATTACTGATGCTGCTATTACTGATGCTGCTATTACTGATGCTACTGTTACTGATGCTGCTATTGTTACTGATGCTGCTGCTGTTACTGTGCAATCGGTTGATGCCTTGTGCATTAGACACCGGCGCAATAGAAGTTGCTAATTACATTACATTACATTACTGATGCTGCTTCTGATACTGTTGCTGCAGTTGCTAATGCTGATATTACTGATGCTGCAGTTACTGATGCTGCTGTTACTAGTGCTACTGCTGTTACTGATGCTGCTGTAACTGATGTTTCTTTACCAACGCTGCTATTACTGCTGCTGTCACTGATGCCGCTGCTCTACTGTTACTGATGCTTCCGTTACTGATACTGCTGTTGTTGATGCTGCTGTTACTGATGCGATGAGATCAAAGCCCTGCGATGCCATAATTAACCGTGGGGTCTGTCCTGCCGGGCGTCCTAATGCACCCACCCACACGATACCAAAAACATTCAATAATTGATAGACCAACAGAGACAGTCGGACGAATTCGGTTTCGCCGGTAAAACACTGTTGAGATCGCGTCGTCGCCCTTATGACCATGGAGAGCAACGGAAAATGCGCTATACAACCGTTGGCATACATACATTAATAAACAGCCATATAATTAAATAAGCACCTGTAAATGTGTATTTGTTGTCGTTGACCCATTCAATCGTTGTTCTTTACTTATTCTGTCTTTCTCCTTGTTCTGTTTAGTCTGCCTCAATGTCCTCTCCTCTCCATTCGTTGTCCTTTCAGTATCTCTCGTTGTCCTAGTCGGTCTTTCCCAATGTCCTGCTCAGTCATTGTCGCGTTCAACCTTTTCCTGTTCAGTCTTTGTCATGTTCAGCATCTCTCCTGTTCAGTATTTCAAATGTTAAATGCCCGTTCAGCATTCGTCCTGTTCAGTCTTTGTAACGCTCAGTCTTGATCACGTTCAGTCGTTGTCCTCTTCAACCTCTGTCCTGTTCAGTTTTTGCCCTGTTCTGTCTTTGTCACGTTCAGCCTTTGTCCTGTTAATTTTTTCTCTCACGTTCAGCCTTTGTCCTGTTAATTTTTTCTCTCACGTTCAGCCTTTGTCCTGTTAATTTTTTCTCTCACGTTCAGCCTTTGTCCTGTTCGGTATTTGTCACGTTCAGCCTTTTTTCTATTCAGTCTTTGTTACGTTCAGTGTTTGTCACGTTCAGTGTCAGTCCTGTTCAGTATAATTTGTAACGTTCAGCCGTTGTCACGTTCAGTCTTTGTCACGTTCAGCCTTTGTTCTGTAACTTCTGTTCAGTATTTGTCACGTTCAGCATTTGTCTTGTTCAGTCGCTGTCATTGTTAAGACTGAGGCGCCCCATAAGCGCGGTTTGATCGGGGGATAACAAGTCGTTCAATCAGTGCTCGCAATGACGTCATCTGTGTCGTGCTACGGAAGGCCACAAGGGACAGAGAGAACAGCGATTTCGATTTTTCTGGCAGACGACAGAAAGTCTTCTCTATCTGCCAATGACAAACGACGACAGTAACTCGTGACAATAAAGTCCATAAATAAGGAGAGTAACAATTATGACGAAACGACCGATGATGGTCTCCATTGACCACTAGATCTCTCTCTACAAACGATTGTTCTGCATCGCGCTACAAACGGACAGACAGACAGACGGATATAAGGACAGATAGACAGACATATGGACATACAGATGGATAGACAGACAGACAGACAGACAGACAGACAGACAGATAGACAGACATATGGACAGACAGATGGATAGACAGACAGACGGACAGACAGACAGACAGACAGATAGACAGACATATGGACAGACAGATGGATAGACAGACAGACGGACAGACAGACAGACAGACAGATAGACAGACATATGGACAGACAGATGGATAGACAGACAGACGGACAGACAGATAGACAGACGGACAGACAGATGGTCAGACAGACAGACGGACAGACAGACAGACAGACGGATAGACAGACATATTGCTTGTCTGTTTTTTTCTCTTTTGTACTTGCTTTTCGTTGTTTTATACTTGGGTTCAATAATATTTATGGTTATGGTTATGGTTATATGCATAATCAGACAGACGGACAGATAGACAGACAGATGGACAGATAGACAGACAGATGGACAGACAGACAGATAGATAGACGAACAGGCAGACAGGCGGACAGACACACAGACGGATAGACAGACAGACGGACAGACATGCAGACAGACAGATAGACAGATGGACAGACAAACAGAGAGACAGACGGACGGAAGGACAGGCAGCGCTTTTGAATAAGCTGGTGCTTTGCACTTAGCTTTAGACTTAGAGTAGCGCTTTAGAAATTTGTTCTTTACGATTGCGATTATGTTTAGAAAGACGAAACGTACGGACAGTTTTTACTTAATTTAAGACATTTTTATATATGCATTTTATGGCAATAGGTAGAGTGGTAGACACTTTATAGTGCACCCTTTAGGTGCCTCACAAAGGTGCTGATAAAAAGAGCTATACAGAAAACTAAGAAAGTAACAGCCTTTGAGACAGACAATCTTACAAATTTTGAGAAATAGTCGTACAAAGTCAGACAGTATGATAAAAGCAGCGTAGAAAGATACAAAGAGACAGAGACAGACAGAGAAAGAGAGACAGACAGAAACATAAACGGAGAGAGACAGAGACATACGGCTGGGAGACAGGGAAATGCATAATCAAAGGAATTGAATGATTTTCAGATTTCAATCCAGTTTATGACGCAGACACAGAGAGAGAGAGAGAGAGAGAGAGAGAGAGAGAGAGAGAGAGAGAGAGAGAGAGAGAGAGAGAGAGAGAGAGAGAGAGAGAGAGAGAGAGAGAGAGAACGATACAATAAGACGGACACAAAGACTTCTTTTCTTCTTTCATTCGTCCCTAAACGACATCACATCAATATCTGCCAATTCAAAGCACACGTCTGCAGTTCCACTGGAAATTATTACAAGCCGTCAGCGCCTTTGCGTCTCCTATAAAAGCGCTATATAAATCTTCAGCTGCAGTTATACATAAACGTTTAATCGTCCATTGGCTTCGGTACATTCCAGAACTTACCGCACGTTCTCCTTTCACCCCACGTGACCCTATTCAACTTCCCCACCCCCTAAGCTCGTAAAAAGCTTTCAGATGACGGCTGGCGATACGTGAAACTATTTTTACAGCCTCGACTTCGCTATCTACTTCCGCCAAGAATAGGAACACGAACGACGGTTGCATTTAGTACTTGTGCGCAAGTATTAACGGCGCTACAAAAATCGTTTTATTGCTAACGACATTCGCGACACGTATATACATCAAGATTTTGAAAGAAAATATTCTATGTTGTTCAATATACACTGACATATTACACTGACGGGTACATTATTTTACATACAGGTCTCCTCAAGTACAATAAAATACCTAGGACGAATAAAAATGCACTTGTGATAAGCCCAGAGATTATAATCTTTATTAAGTGCAGCAGGCATTTATAATTGCAATAAGAACATTAAGAAGCATTAAGTGTCTTTAAGGACACTAAGACTCATTAAGTGACATTCCGAAAATTAAGAAGCAGTAAGTGGCATTAAGAACATTCTTTCTTTCTTTCTTTCTCCTCCGTCAAGTATTCGCTGACGATGAGGCTCTAACAAAACTTCTCCATTTCGGTCGGTCTCTTGCGAGTTCTATTGCCCTTCTTAAGTCCCATCCTCTGTCTTCTATGTCCTCCAGTACGTTATCTATCCATCTCTTCTTCTGACGTCCTCTGCTCCTTGTTCCCTCCACCTCTCCGTGCAGCGCCTTTGCCGGCATTCTTCCGTTCTCCATCCTGATCACGTGTCCATACCATGTTAGTCTTCGTTTCTTTATTCTTTCCACTATCGTTTCCTTCTGTCCCAGTTCTTCTCGTGTCACCTCATTCCGTATCTTTTCTCTTCGTGATCTATTCAGTAGTCCTCGTAGCCATCCCATCTCCGCCACCAGGAGTCTTCTCTCGTCCTCCTTTTTCATGCACCAAGACTCTGCTCCATACGTGAGGACCGGTATCACCAGATTAAGAACATTAAGACGTATTAAATGATATCAAGAACATTAAGAAGCATTAAGCAACATTACGAAGATTAAGAAGCATTATCATCATATCCAGAGCTCGAGGGTACGCGTACCCTAAAATAGAATACGTTAAAATACGTACGTACCTTTAAAAAATAGAATACGCGTATGGTACGTATCATACACGAAAATTTTATTTATGGTTTACTGGGCAACCCGTAGCCTACGTATAATCTGATGAGCAATGACGTGGTTATCGTATTTTTGTATTATTTTGTTATTGTTTACGTACTCTAAAATAGGGTACGTTAAAAAAACGTACGTACCTTTCAAAAAATAGAATACGTATGGTACGTACCCTCGAGCTTTGATCATATCATTTATTTGTTTATTGTGTTAACAACAGGCATGACGTTGTAGATGTACATAGAAAAAAATTAGATAGTATAGGATGAAGTAACAGCTTTGCAAGAGTTAAGGAATAACACACGAGATATAAAATTTCGCGAGTCTTTGTCAGGAAGGTTAAAGTTATGAGGTATGACCCTGAGAAAATAGGGAGTGAAATGTTGGTTGTGGAAAAGGCATCTGAGTGAATTATTCTCATTTAAGAGAAAGGCTTTGAATAGTGAAGTGACATCAAGAGCATTAAGAAGGTTTAAGTGACATCAAGAGCATTAAGAAGCTTTAAGTGACATCAAGAACATTACGAAGCATTGCGTGACATCAAGAACATTCGGAAGCATTAAGTGACATTAAGAAGCGTTGCAGTGTAATTATTCGACTTGATGCTTGTCTCTCTCTATGACAAAGGAACATAATAGTGCTGGAAACCAAACTTATGACATCGCTGAAAGGCAATTTTAATTGTAATTAACACTAATGTACTAGTGAATCATAGTGATTTAATTGTCTCAGGCTTAGCATAGTACAATTATAATCTTGATTTAATTGACTAAAACAAAAGTAAAAGCAATTTAATATAATATTTTTTATAGTGCGATTGAACCAAAGCCTGAAAGAAAAGTTTGTAGCTCCTAAACGCTTAATTACACACTTAATCATAATTATTAATTGTATCTCCTGAACACTTGTTTCAAAAACAATCAGAGTCGCTTAAAATTCTCGTTATATAATTATTACGTTTTACGACAGACAAACCAGTAGCCATATTCAAAATAATTACAGTAAGCGGAAGTAGAGCAGTCCCTAAGTCCAGGGGCAGCCATTGGAATGAAGTTTTATTTATTTATTCATTCAGTCATTCATTCTGAGAATTTAGATAGCGCCCCTTCAAGAAACCTACTCAGGAGCGCTCCCAGCCCAGCCACTACTAAAGAAAAAGAGTTGAGTGACTTATAAAGCCCAGTTGGGTTGATCAGGAGTAATGAACACAGCTCTGGCAGGAGATCATTCCAGATGGAGGCACTTACAACTGAGAAAGCTCGACGTTGTCTAGTAGCCAAGCGCGACCGTGGAACTAAAATTTTCACCCTCTCGTCGCAGAGCGAAGCACCCGACGCGCTGCAACGTCAGACACTGGGCGGCGAGGATTGCGTAAGTGCGATGGAGCAAAGCCAAGAACACAGCGAGAAACCAGAGCAGCGATGCGATATGAAATCCGCTGAGATGCAGGCAGTCAATGCAACACATCACGCACGTAAGCAGAGACAAGGGCGAATTTAGGAAGCCGCCCAATAAGGCGAACATTCGAGCGTAGGACCCGATAGCCCCAGAATCCCAATTGGGAGGGCGACAAGTACAGTAGGCCTATATCGAGCAACAGTGGTCAATTCGACTAGTAGTGACAAGGGAATACGACGGCGTCAAGAGAGAGAGAGAGAGAGAGAGAGAGAGAGAGAGAGAGAGAGAGAGAGAGAGAGAGAGAGAGAGAGAGAGAGAGAGAGAGAGAGAGAGAGAGAGAGAGAGAGAGAGAGAGAGAGAGAGAGAGAGAGAGAGAGAGCTGACGAACGTAGCTGATGGTAACAACCTCGAGAGACTAGGTTCACATGCTGAGAAAGGCTAAGTTCGCGGTCAAGGGTAACACCCGGGTCATGGACCGTGAGAGAAAAGGTCATCTCAGAGAAGATATGAGCAAGCTGAGGCAGATCAATACCGTCAAGTTGTCGACGGCCACCCAGCCAGATAAACTGTATTTCAGAAGTGTCTATTAAGGGATGCCGATTGGTGGCCAGTTCCTCTCCTTCGCCGTCTCATCTTCCCACTGACAGTGTGCGATCAATGTACTCATTATAGTTGAGGTGGCTTGGGCGCTGGTGGCGCAGAAATCTCGACACAGATTTCTGCCATGGCGGGAATTTGAACCCCGACCTTTCGGTTTTCGGTCCAGCAGGCCAACCACTAGACTATCGAGTAAAGACTCAGCTAACGTGGTTCGGATCCTCCCACGTCAACGCGAGTCAAGAGCGCTGCTGATTTGAGCGGCGCTGTATAAATATTCACTTACACTTACATTTACAATCAGCAAACCAACCATTGTACAGTCAGCCTAGTATAAAACACATTCTTCTGTCCTTCCTATTGATTGTATGTATGTATTGTTTGCCTTGTGACGTGTAGCGATTTGTCATCGCGATTGATAAAAACCATGATAAAAACCGAATATATAATAATACTCCATCGATGGCGTCCACACAGTATACTCCTTTGATATATCGGCTTTGCTCTGTAGACTTTGCTTTGCGTGGGACGCCCCCTGGAGAGATAAACAACCGCCAACAATGGCTGCCGCAGTTGACATCATTAGACCGCGGTGTATCGCCACAGTTTCCGGCTTTGTAGTTTCTCTGAAGGGTCGAGATCAGAGGGCTCCGTGACATTCATCTCCCTCACGACACGGGACCTCTAACTTACCTACCCTGCCTCTATAATTGCCCATGCATCCTGCGGTTTTTCAGCCCTCCCATAAATAATGGCCGCCGAATCGCCGATACGCCAGTCACGTTCACAGAGAACAACACGACAACGAGGTCTCAATTAAGACCAGCGGAAGCCGCGCGATCGCTAGGCTTCATCTTAACGTGTTCAAAGTCTGCGTTTTTCCCGCAGTTTTTTCCCGCAGTTTTTTCCGCAGTTTTTCCCCGCAGTTTCTTGGCCGCCTGAACGACGGGGCCCGGACTGAAAAAACACCGCGAAGTTCAACGTCTGGTTCACACTTTGGCATGCACTTGCACGGATTACACGGTGGCCGAATGAATAGAGTTTTCGGCTTGTAACTTGGAGAGTACGGGTTCGATCCTCCTCTGAAAGGGTTACTGTGCAGTGGCCATGAGGAAATCCTTCACGCACAATTATTGCTCAGTGCCATCGATATTTTGTCGTACGCCTATGTGTGCAGTTCTGAACTTAGCAAGAATGACAATATCAAATAACTCACTTTATTTGCTGTAAAATAGACCCTTCTCAGCGGGACTAGTCCCTTCTTGGTGCCCATTGTTCTGAACTTACCAATAATATTCTGATGAATAAAGGCTATGATGTATATCTTACTTATAAAATGTAAAATATGTCAGTCTATGCGATGTTACTGCTTGTTTTTTTCTTGTTTGGGATCAATAAATTGAATTGAAAAAAATTGAATAATAGTACTTTACTATTGTATTACGCGTGCGGAAAAGGATCGTGAAGCTCAACACCATGGCAGCATCAATAATAGTATTGGCTCGAGTCCATCCTAATGTATGGGTCCGAAGTCGTAAATATACGTCGAAACCACATAATTGTCGTGTAGGAATTCCGTCTGCTATTAAGAGCCATGTTGGCCGTTGATATGTATACACGTATCACGCAATCTTCGCAGTTATTAGCTTTGGCGCGTTTGTACGTGGTCAAGCAGTGGCGCTACCTCGCGAATTATAGGATACTAATTAGGAGAGTTGGCGGCCAACTATCTAGATAGGAGAGAAGAGGAAGGGGAAACAATGAGCGAGTAGTGATTTCCCAAAATGGAACACGGTAGCCGATTGTGTGGAGCGCTCGGTTTGACAAGAGCGATGATAAACAATGATGCTGGTTCAAAGGGAAAGTCCTCAAAGGGTCTAAGACCCGCTGACAAGGGTCACCCTAAAGTAAAGTAATGCTAATAATAAAGTGGCCAGGATTTCAGGTTTGGGGGGCTAAGGCTCCAAGCCCTTCCCGTTTATCCCCTCCTCCCTGTGACTTGCAGTGATTTCCCACTTTTGGGGGGGCTGAGCCGCAGTTAGGGGGCTAAGCCCCCCTATCCCCACCCTGGCGCCCGTCACTGAAGGTGGTCGGCAAATATCTGTAAGTCTCTGTTTGAAAGACAGGGGACAAAGGATGAGTTATCAATGAACAAATCTTAGTTAACTAACGTGCACACGGAATAAACTTAGATAACCTGAGAGAAGAGATAAAAGAGTAGTTGAATTTTAAGGAAACTATGGATGTAATATTATATGTTATATTTATTGGTTTAACCAGTGTATATATGCGGTGTATATCTCTGGTTTATATATATATATATATATATATATATATATAATAATAATATCTTTTCTTTAATAAGCGCCTGACAAACGCACTGCGCTGTACATTTACATGTTATGCAATTTAAATCTTAACTACTAACAGAACAGACAGCCTGCAATACAACGGCGCTAATAGCAGCCTACAAAGTAAGTAAGTAAGTAAGTAAGTAAGTAAGTAGTTTATTCACCACAAAATAAAGCAAAATGACAATACACAAATTTTACAAACCGAGTGGTGGGCTACCGGTGAAGTCACATAGGACTCATCTCGCCGGTCACCCTACAAAGCATATCCGCCCTACGGGGCTCGAACTCGGTACCTCTCGGTCTCTGTGCCAGATCTTATCCAATGCGCTATCGGGCCCCTGGTATATATATATATATATATATATATATATATCAGAAGCTCGTTAAAACGCTGCCTTAGGGGACACATCAAGAACAGCATAATAATGAGGTCTTGTTATAATGAGTTTCTTTTTCATTGGGGAGCTAATTTTAGGATCCGTGTCTGGGGAATTAAAGCTTCAAGGCAGAACGTCTTATAATGTGGCGAATGTCCGGCGTACACTTCGACAAAAGTCGCTGAATTGGCTGAAATTGTAATTGTAATTACGACAATTTCTAGAGCATCGTCGGTAGTAAGCTACTTCTATAGGATGCTTTACAAAGATTAAAGAACTTTTTCGCTAGTATGTAGGTTATCAGTGGAATGACTCAATGAGAATGTCTCCTCCCCGACTTTGCCTAAAGATAGGCTATTTGCTGATCACTCGCTGTTCTCCCTGTTAGTGCTATTATTAGCTTTGTGCGACCCTCAACTAATTTTGTTGTCCAGTTTATTTTATTTTATATACTTCTTTATTATCAACTCAATCTTTCACTGTACATTTCTTTATGTTTTGCATCAACTTCATGAATGTATTAACCTTGTAAATGACCCAGCCAAGTCTTTTGCGGGTCTATAAAATATTATGATGTTTTTCGGCTGACTCATTGAACTGCATCAAATTTGTGTCCAATTTATAATTTGATTGTATTTGCCATAAACAATAAAGAACATGATGTTGGTTTGAGGAAATGGCCCCGAACAAACGTCTGTCTGCCTCGCCCTCTAGTGCTAGGTCAGGTACACTCTTTGGCTCAGGGTGCAGAAATCCTCTGCGTTTCATGCGTCTGATCAGCTGCTCGATTCGGTCACGTTCTTTAGCTTTTGCATAAACCCCACCAAGCTGGTGAGGCATACATGAGACGTGCAATGGTTGCTGATATGAAATGCAAGTCAATAAAGAAATCAATCAATCAATCATACATGCGCCACTGTGGGCGCATATGCTAATGCTCGGTACATTTTAAACTGCTTTTTTTAATCACAAGGGCTCTTGGCTTACTGAATGTAATCTAATTATAATGGTGTATAGTGTTTCCCTCAGAAGCATATATGAAAACGTCAAACAAATGAAGATCTGCAGAGTTGGGGGCCGTGATAAGAGACGCAGAGGATGGGAGACAGACTCATACGCCGAGTGTTCTATATATTATAGGGTCCTGGCTGGTTTTTAGTTTAAAGGATAACATTCAAAGACTGCTCAAAAACACCCCCACACACCCACACACACACACCCACACGCACTCTCTCTCCTCTGTCTTTGTCTTTCTGTCTCTCCGTCTCCGTCTCCCTCTCTCTCAGTCTCAGTCTTTCTCTTTCTTTCTGTCTGTCTCTGTGTCTCTCTGTCTCTCTTCCCTGTCTCTGTCAGAAAGTTTCTCCGTCTCTCTGTCTCTCAGCCTCTCACTGTCTCTCGCTATCTGTCTCTCTGTCTATTTCTTTCTGTCTCTGTCACTCTCTCTGTCTGTCTCTCTCTCTCCAAGTAATATCTACTTACAAGCAGATATTACTTGGAGGGAGAGTAGCGTCTTTCAGTAGACCTTACTCCGAAGACTCCATCTTTCTTCGATTAGGATTCCACTCCATTCGCCCACCTAATCCATCTTCATCCCCTGCTTCATTGAACCGCATCGCAGACTCAACCAAAACGAACTACCAGCTATTAAGACAACTAAGCGCCTGATCAACTCTTCCCATTTCTCCCGTAAAACGGAATGACGAAATGGGAATTCGCTTTCTAGGGATTTACAACCGCATCAGTTTTATGGACCACCCAAGCAACCGTGGAGAGTGGAGACGACCCTCGATGATAAAACAGACATAATAGAGCATGATATAGGCTTTCTTTTAGCGCCTTTCTCTGTAATGTGTTTCTTTATAGTTATGTATATATTGCGTCAATCCCTTAAGGCTATGAAAACTGCAATATGTAGAAAATACGAAAATGACTTGCTTATAATTGCGCTGTATAAGTGCAAAGAGATTACTATGCTGTAATTGTAATCGTAAGTGTAACTGTTAACGTAATTGGTACATTTTTATATAGCTCCTTAAGAGCCTCTCGGTGTTGTGATTTACGTATATGATTTATATTGCGCCTTGCTGAGGAGTAGGACGAAGTAGAAGTCTGATTCTAATATTACAATCGGTTATAATGTAATCATCTTTTTAGCGCATATACCTTTAGGTTAGTATATCGCAAACGTTGTTCTTTGTTGGTCTATGGCTATATGCAGGACGTGCTGCACTGGCTCCCCCTCCAACAGCGGATCACATACAGCATCGCTGATTTGGTGTGGCGGTGCCTTCTGGGTCTTGCTTCTGTCTACCTGTGTGAAAGAGCCCTTCTGCCTATACCTGGGTGTCCGGGGGTCGTATATAGCTCCCTCCGCTCTACTGAGCGGGGCGTGCTCCTTGTCCCTTTTTCCAGTACATCTACTACATGTAGGTAGAACCGCGCTCAACTCCGTCGTTGGCCTCTCGGTCTGGAACGGTCTTCCCTTGGTGCTACGTTTATAATATATTGTTTGCTTCCTAGAGTTCCCTGTGATACGTTCTATTCTAACTCTGCCGTGGTGTGGCGGTGCTTTCTGGGCTCTTCAAACTTTTTAGCTGTGCTGGGGTCGGAAGCGCTTCTGAGTAGTAGCCTAGAAGTGGTGACATCTCTGTACGATTAGGAGGATCATCCAGAATGCCTTGCCTCCTTCCTTCCTTCCTCCCTCCTCCTCCTTATCTTCCGCCTTTTCCTCTCTTATTTTTTCCTCTCTTCATCTTCTCATCCTCTTCTTTGGCTCTCCTCTTAATTGTCACTTTCCTCTTTCACTCTCCTCCCCGCCCTATATATCCGCTCATCTTCTCCCCGTCATTTCCCTTCACCATCTCTTCTTCCCGATTATTTTCCCGTCTTTTCCTCCCCTCTAGACATCTCCTTTTCCTCTGTCCTCCTCCTTCTATTCCTCCTCCTCAACTTCTTCCTCCTCCTCCTCTTTCACCTCTTGTCTTCAAATTCTCTTTGCCTCATCTTCTTCTGCTTTTCTTCTTCACTTCCGCGCGCTTTTTCCCCCGCTATTTTTTCTGGCTTCCTCCGGGCTTCTTATCTTCTGTCTCTTATTTCTTCATTTTCTTCTACTCCTGTTCCATTTCGCTCATCCTCGCTCATCATCTCCTCCTCCTCCCCTCCTGCTCCTCCTCCTCTTCTTCTTCTTACTCCCCCTTTTCCTCCACCTCCCTATTCCTCCTCCTCCTCCTCTTCTTCTTCTTCCTCCTCCTCCTACTCTTCCTCCTCCTCAACTGTTCAATCGACGACAACTCGACAACAACCAACACAATTTCCTAATTCCGTCGGCATACATGTACAGAATTAGCAAATATGTACACGAACACGCACACACATACACACGGGAACACACACATACGTGCACACATATTATATATATATATATTTATATATATACGTATTCGCAGCATACACATACATTGCGCTAAGTTCCTATATATTATGTATATACCGTATATCAGTAGATCTATGTCGACTATAATACTGGATTCATCAATATGTACTGGATTCGTCAGTAGATGATAGGTAAATGAATATATTATATTTACATAATAATTTCGCATCTTTTTTATGCTTGTGTATATATGAATATGTTATATATAAGCGGAGATATTCTGAATAAAATCCTGTGATCATATCCAATTATCGAAAGCGTTTCATTTGGAATCAATCGTTCCTTAACTAATCAAAGAACATATAGCCTAGGCACAAATGCAGCATGGACTTCGTCTTCAAATATATACACTTGTATATACATACATATATTCATATAAGATATGCATCTATATATATATATGTGTGGATATATATATATATACACTCAGTAGAATATGCATCCACATATATACTATAATTATACATATTGCATATGTAGTAATATAATATTATGTAAATGCATGTGTATAGTTGTACATAAATATGCCCTATATGTTTGTGTATAATATTGGGAATAGATACACCTTAAGATATGCATGTGTCACGGCAACCTATTCCTTTAGGCTGTATAATAGCCTGTATTTCACTGTCTTGGAAACTGTAGCTGCATAATAGTCTCTTGTATACAAATAGTCTCATGTATACAAAAGTAACAATGTCCTTGTTGTTCGCATGACCACAACAGCCGCTTTCTTTTGCATTTGTAATAGGTTTCTCCTGGAGGAAAGTATCAGTATTCATACACTAACGTACAGTTATTTCCAATTTACAATTCACAGAGACTTTAGTAACTCATTTTCATCGCGGCGTGACGTCAACTGAATTATATGCAAACACCCGACACTACATCTGACACTATATATATATTATATATATATTAGGGTGACCCTTAAATTTCAACTTCGGAATTTTAAACCTCTCACCCTCTCAATCAAGTCTCCATGTCAAATGAAAGAAATGTGCAAAATTTTATTGGGATCAGTTGACATTTAGGGTGTGCTCAAGCATACAGAAATATTAATTTTTTGGCGAAAACGTGATTTTTAGGTAATGGACTGTAAATTAAAATATAGCCAGTAGCCACTACATGACTGCTCATTTTATAATGTCGCAGATACCCTGCTCACAAAATTACAAATTGTCATAACCATTAGTTGTAAGTTAAACAACAAATTAAATAAATCAGAGTTTTTGAGGTAATTACTAACTATACTAGTGCACTCGACGCTTGCAAAGACGATACCAGTCATTCTGCGGATGATAGGCTTGTAGATGCAGAAAGTCCATGAAGTACAGTCATCTTCTTACTGTCTGGAAAAAGCTTTCGATGCTCAGCAACAACTTGTAAAAGAAACTGTGTTTGTTCTTCACGTTTAGTCAGTAGACCACTGTACTGCTGTATCATGGCAACACCTCTCTCTGCAGTGTCATTTGTCACCCGCAGAGCGCGTACAATTTCTTCAGCCTTCAAATAGTCCGGGCTGGTTATCCATTTGTCTGGATCAGTTTGCAGAAATGAATCAGGGATTGACAACAAGTGAAAGAACTTCTTTGAAGTCATCGTCACGAAATCATGCAACTGCATTTCATGGATTTTGGTGATGTCAACTGTTATTCGCTTTGGTGGATCGTCGGATGCTGGCTTTTGAAGTGCTGAAACCATCAACTTCTTCACCTGAGCAGAAACATCTCTGTCAAAGAATGATAATGCAATTAGCTCTTCACTCAAGTACCACAGGTGGCCACAGAGCTTCTTTAGTGCACCTTTTGCTGCTTGTGAATCGAGCGAAACCAGTGTTTGCAGAAGCCTCAGATCATTAGCTGGAGCGATGGTTGGCAGCCGAGACAAGAACCACGATTTCAGGTAGACCTGAACACCGAATATGCAGATTTCTGCCAAGCCTTTTTGCTCACGGTTGGTCAGCTTCAAGTCAGAATGTCGAAACAAGAATATCTTGTAAGCGTATATCAGCTTGGCCATGAAGCGGGCTCGATGCAGTGCACCAGGTTTGATTATATGAACACCACGTGGAGGCTCAGCACCCAGAAACAGAATGGCGAGCTCAAGTAGTTCTCTGTAGTCATCACGGGGCTGAGTAGTTTCCAATTGAGAAACTAAGAACAATAAAGCTTCTGATTTGTTGTCGTGCACTGCGGCTGCTACTTATGGGTCATGTAGTCACTAATAATTATGTGAGGCCAAAATGACTTAAACCGTTTGAAAAGTCCGATGTCTGGACCACTTGATGGACCCATAGCCCCTGCAAACACTTCTTCTAGCATTACTTCATGTACTTGATGGCGGCAAGCCAAATATAACAGGTGTGAATTCAGCTTGCCTTCCAATAACACGCAGGCACCATTTTTTCTTCCAGTATTGCTCGACGTGGTGTCGAAACTAATTGCTTTTATCTGATCCTTGATTTCCCATGATTCAACAGCTTCAAGCATGGCACTTGCCATGGCTTCACCGGTTCCTGCACTCAGTTTGGGAATGCAGAGAAGCTGATCAACTCCAGACCCTGACACAAGGATTGGAAGACGGTCAACTTTTTCATCACCAGTTAAATCCGTCATCAGCTTGCCATCAAAATGAAGGGTTAATGGCTTCTTCGGATCAAACCTTGCCTTCAGATCACTGGCGAAGAGTAAACGATGATTCTGGCGTGCACGCTGGATTGAAGAGCGGTTGATATTGAAGTCCTCAACTTTCTGCCCAGAAGCATGAACACTAGCAGAAAGTGTGTGCACAGCACTGCGGGAGCTCGTTTTCGTGCGGTCAAGTGATGCCATGACATCAGCAGTTAAGATATTTCTTCTTCCTCTCTTTCTGGTTAATTTGTTTCCTACAATCGAACTTCCAGATTCTTTTTCTGTTGAAAATGGTTCAGAATCAGTATCATCATCACTTGATAATAGTGCAATGCTTTGGTTGAAAAGATCTAGTTGTACTTTCTGTTTTTCTTCCCACTTGCAGCGTTTATCCAGTTTTTTCCTCAGTTCTGCTTCTTTCTTCAACAGTTTTGTATCCACGCCTGCCATTGCACCTTTCCTACCTTTTTCACGTTGTGCTAGCAGGAACGCTCTGTCTTCTTCAACGGTGATTAATACTAACGCATCCTGGTGAGCAATGTCAAATAAATCGGAGAATGTATCAGTGAAGCTTTCTTCGTTTGATATCTGTGTTTTAGTTCGACGTCCTTTGTTTTTCTTAAGCCTTTCCCACCTGGAAATTAACTGCTCCAACTGTTCAATAGCATGATGACGAGGTCTTATTGGTATCCTTGCCTTCTGCCAGAATGGTTCCACTTCATGTATTGTCTGAGATGCAGCCCATGTTTCGTTTTAGCACTACTCGTAACTTTATGCAGATAAAGGCGCATTACATCACCAACTGATGGCAGCTTAGCTCCAACCAGAGTGGCCTTCATATGACCCAGAAGATAAATAACATCTTTGCTACGAGTTACTAGAGCCATAATTAACACTAGCAGAAATTTAATTCACTTTCATAATTAACGTAGTTTTTGTTTATGTTGGTTACAAAATGGCGACAGGAAGTGACCTCGTGATGACATCCAGTGCGACCACTCACCATTTTCAGAAATCCCAAGCTTTTGCCAGAAAAATCCCAAGATTGCTCAAAAGTTCACAAAAAATCCAGAAATAAGCAATTACAGTTGCAAACGAGATTTTCGAACAATATAAATATGACTTGAGCACACCCTAAATATTACCCAAATGCAAAAATATTTCGTTGGGACGTTTCTTTTACAGTGTAGCAACAGTATGGAGGGTGAGAGTCAACATTTTCTAAAGTTTAAATATTTTCCATATTTAAGGGCCACTCTAATATATATATATATAAAAATATATATATATATATAAATATTTATGTATATATATGTGGTATCCCCCACCTCGCCCCTCCTGTGGACGTGCGCTCCGTTCTCGGGTCCATAGCTTCTTTCTTCCGGACAAGAACAATCGCAGCTTTATTCTGGTCTTATATAAAAACATATTCTGATGAACCTCCCTTTACAAAATCATTCTATTCTAAATAAACTAAATTAAAAGACACCCAGATAGGATAAGGGTCGTCCATTAATTATGTCAACAAATTTTAGGCAGTTTTTAACCCTCCCCCCCCCTTGTCAACAACTGTCAAACATTGAAGGCCCCCCTAAAAAGTAGTATCAGTATACAAAATAGAAATACATGTAGAATCATTTTACACTAAAAAATGCAATCTCAAATTTCAAAATATATGAGTTTAGTTTATTACCAGCTTTTTAGTAGTATTAAACATTAAGCACTTTATACATTTTTAGCATTACTTACTGTTTAAGCTACCATTTTGAAGGGTCTGTGACACCTGTGTTGATTCACTGGAAAAATTTGTTGACGTCAAATTGTACCGAACCCCCCTCCCCCTTGTCAACAACTGTCAAACTTTTTCAAACCCTAGTTTGTTGACATAATTAATGGACGACCCCTAAGTTGACAAACAAATGAACACAAATATAAATCTACAACTAACTAGTTAATGTTACAAACTGCATTCTGTCAGCCTGAATTGAATTGATTGATTACTTACTTACTTACTTACTTACTTATTTATATGTTAGGACTGGGCATTTAACGCGTTATTAACGCGATTAATGCGTTAATTTATTAACGCGATTAAATTTTTTAACGCAAGTTAACGCTATTGTCACTGCGCCCAATTATTTTAATAAATGCGCTAATATAATTCTTGATGAAACCGCTATTACAAAATAAAAACTTTAAGCTTAAACTTTAAAGTAAAAACTAAAAAGTAAAAACAAGTATTAAAAGCATGCCTTTTGTTTATTGACTGCAAGCATTTATATAGCGCATATTCAACGTAATTACTCAGAGTCGGTATACAGTAGTTGTAGGCCTACTTGTTATCTATTGTGACATGCGATTAAAAATTAATCGCGTTATTAAAAATTTTAAGCGTGCCATTATTTTCGATTAAAATTTTTAATCGTTGCCCACCTCTAGTATATATATTAAGACATGCATGTTCTGTACATTTTTATATATGGGTCCTACGGGTCTATGGTCTGTGTATCCATAGCATATCAGTTTCAGTAAAGCTCATCGGCCAAGTGTAATAATAATGGAAAGACAGATATGCATTTCATTTATTAAAAAGCTGTTTAATAACTTTTAGCCACTGTCCTGGAAACCAACCATTTGTCTACGGTTGCCTTGGCTACGGTTTATCACCTGCAAATGTTATTCTACATGGAAACCGACGATTTCCATGGTAACCGATTGTCAGAGGGGGTCGTCAGTGCTGCGCATGTCTAGCCACAACTGTTGTGGATGACCCTCAAGGGCGTTCATGGAGCATGGTTACTGATTGCCAGGCGCTGCCCTGAGGCTCCTTTCCAACAGCATACGGAGTTTTTAAGGGCGTCTTCCTGTTTGAAATTCTGGTCGAGAGGACTCGAGCGAGCGGAACGATAATTAGCAGAGCCGCAGATGTAACCGCGGGTGCTCTGGGATTTGCACCCGGGCCAATCCGGAGCATGCAGAAGCAGTTCATCGGAATTGATGATGAATTGCTCGGTAAAAAGAAAACCGAAGTGGGAGGTGTTAGGACGGGAAGGGTGGGGTTGGACTGGGGAAGGGGGGTCTTCAGCATGTTGGGCAGTCCGAGTTTGCGAGTTCAGTTCATTACGATATTGTACAGTTTGAAAGTTAAGCTGTCTCCAGGAAATTTGCTAAGTAGCTTACTGTGTTCTTTTATAGCGTAGTGTAAGTATACTAAGTTACAATCGTCGATGATTTTTATAGTAACACGACTTTTCTGATTCTGACTAGTCTAAGAATCTTGCATTGTGGGTTTATCATTTGAAATTATTATTATTACAGTAGTTTTATATAGCGCCCCTGCAAGACAGTCTACTCAGGAGCGTATGTATGAAATGAGTGTATGGTGCCCCTTAGTGCTCAATGGAGCGAAAAAATCATGCCCGACAACTGGCTTGTAAGTATCGAGGATATAACTGGATATTTTTTGGGTCCCAAAATTAAATCTTATACATTTATTTGCGATAAATTAATTACAGCTGCATCAAAATCAAGAGTAAAAGTAATTTTAACCCTCATTTTGGAGTCCCCTTCCTTTGACGCTGGGGGGACATATGTCCCCCTCTGTCCCCCTTGCTACGCCTCTGCTAATTAATAATAATAAACAGCCTAGATTAGATTGTTGTGGCATGTATGTATTATATGTGGCCATTTATATACCAAACCTCACGAAGGCGCTACGACTAAGTGTGGCATCGCACGGTGATCAGTAAACACAGCTTGATGGTTAACCGAGTGTGCAACGTAAGTCGAGCATCCTGCCACTCAGCTGCCCTTCCCATACGCCGGCAGCCAGGATGTACCAACTCGAGTATGAAGACCGAAAGCGAAGGAGCTAAATAAATCTCTAAATACGACGCGTGCTTAACTAACAAACACGAACGCTAGATGTCGCTGGGGCTGTATGAAAACGACTTCCGGTCCAGCGAACGGTGAACATCTAGGTCACATAAAATCCTCCTGGGAATTACTATATTACTCCGACTGTAGTGCGAAGTTTTGTTATTTCCGGGTTGTTAAGTAATACAGAGAAACCCGTTTCGGCTAATACAGTATCAAGACTTTCGTTTTCTATGTAAATCAAAGTATTTTAGTTGAATTTTACTTAAAGTTTCAAACTGTTGGAAGTAAAATTGTTGATTTTTCTCTACTAGAGACACCGTGAGTAGAACTGCTGCAGACGATCTGTGCGATTTATTGTTAAACAATACATTTATTGTTTAACAGACAAACAAACAATACATTTATCGTTTAACAACAGACAGATTAACAGACAAACAAACAGTTATGCAGACAGATTAACAGACAGTTATACGGACAGATTAACAGACAGACAGACAGACAGACAGTTATACAGATTAATTAACAGACAGACAGTTATACAGACAAATTAACAGACAGACAGTTATACAGACAGATTAACAGACAGACAGTTATACAGACAGATCAACAGACAGACAGACAGTTATACAGACAAATTAACAGACAGACAGACCGTTATACAGACAGATTAACAGACAGACAGTTATACAGACAGTCTGAGACAGATCAACAGACAGACAGACAGTTATACAGACAAATTAACAGACAGACAGACAGTTATGCAGACAGATTAACAGGCAGACAGTTATACAGGCAGATTAACAGGCAGACAAAGAGACAGTTATACGGGCAGATTAACAGACAGACAGACAGAATAACAGACAGACAGATTAACAGACAGACAGATTAACAGAAACCGACAGATTAATTAACAGACATACGGACAGATAGACAAACACAGATGAAGACGGAGACGCCTGAAAAGCAGTTGATGATGCAATTCCGCTACACTAATTAAGAACCGGAAGATAGCTCGCAACGGTTGGACCGTTGAAAACAACAGATTTGTCTGTTCCATCAAGCGTACAGATCGTTTGTGGCGAAGATGGTCAACAGCGCAGAGGGGAGTAGCGGAAATTCTGGGCCTGGCGTCAATAATTGGGGCGACGGATATTACCCTCCGAGGAAACATCAATCTCTGGAAGGGTATGGAGTGCTAAAACACAGCTAACAGCCGACAGATGGTGATCAAGTGCATTGCAATAAACTAGCGTCTGAAGCTAATGACAACCGAATGACTGATGATGAGGCACGAGATCTCGTTGGATGTATCTCGCGGAAAACAGTTTCGTCACTTCGCCGTATATCGTCTGCAGTTTGAATCACGTCACATCAGGCGACGTTTCCGGTTGTGTAAGTGCGTACGTAGCCTGTACATGAAAGGTTTTGGCTAACAATATTAGTCTGAATGAGGAGCAGAGGAGAACTAAGCTTAATTGAAGAGTATAAGATTATCACTTGAAAGGAATCACTCTGTAGTGCATGGGAGAGGATCTTTGAATTAGCACCAAACAAGGCAACTCGGGGTCACAGGTATAAATTATTTAAGACACTGAAAAGAACATTAAGAAAGGAATTCTTCAGTGCAAGAGTTGTGGACTTCTTGCGGAATGGTTTGGATAGTACTGTCTCAGTGGACACTATCACAGCTTTTAAGAGGAAGGAAAATTGGGCTCTTTAGCGATCCAGGTTAATTTGCGGTAGTTTTAACACGGATTACACGTCCTCTCGGGCACTTAAAATCAATCCTTGCTATGTTATGTTATTTAAGTAGCCTGTAAGTTTACATGCATTTGCAGCTTCCAAGCTCTAGTCCTTTTTGACGCTTTTTCTCGTGCTCGAAATTTCTCCAAATGTTTTTCGACTCTGGAAATTTCCCAAGATTCCTCAATCGGAGTTCTTTAGTATGCATAGCCTAAACATATTATAACTTTAATCTCCAATATCTATGCATACGGACGCTCTACACACCTTAGCATATAAAAATATATAGCGTCGCTTTACAAATACAATGTGATATAATACACATTGCTGTATATACTGCATATAATATGTATGCTCTTCAATGACCCTATGTATATTAATGGATTCAACATACAGGAAGTCCTTAATAGATCTACCGGAAATTATTATAAATAATTTGTGAATCTTAGACAAAATGTACCAGATGACACTATAGTTTTATCTTTTGAACCTTCCACTTTACAACAGCTTTAAATTTTATTTATTTTGATGGACTCGATGTAAACAGTTGCGATGTGTCAGCTGTCTTGAGTGCCAATGATAAAAGAATATAATAAAAATAATAATAATACATACATACATACATATAGCTATATGTATACATACATATCTATAATTCTACATTTTTAAAATCTTCGTTAATTAGCCTACAATTCAAACTGACACTCCACATTTTGAATACAATTCATATGAAACAATACACAAGTAATTACAGAAGTCAAATTTAACTGTTTGGCAGCCATGCAAGGCGCTCATCACGTCCTACTACTCACTTTACCAACGCCATCTGGCGAATGAAAGACTGAGTCGCCTTCTTTAGGGAGGGTATTCCTAGAAACTATTCCGCGTCCGTGCTGATCTTCTGCTCTTCGTGCCAGATTGTTACCATCACTCTAAACCCTTCTCCATGATACTACATTATCTACTGTAACAGTGCTTAGGTTCATTATTTTATATAATTATGTCCATTATATATATACAGTCATGTATAAAGGACCTATAAACTCATTGATATCTATATATGTATTTATGCATCCATCATTGTATGTATTTACTAATGCGCATTGGATTTGAAGCGTGAAAGCTGTGCAGATATACGCGATCCGGTGCCAAGCAGGAAGCGATAAAGGCAACCAGCTGTGATATAGGCATCCGGCGATGTCGCCCTAGAGCCTTCCTGATAGCCGCACTTGTCCACGGCGAGCGTGGCCTTTCGACCGGGACTGGCTCCGTGTCTTGCGGGCGGAGGCGGCGACGGCGGCGGCAGCGCCTCCCTCGGGCCTCGACCGCGTCCGGGAAAGCCGACTCAAATGGACAATAAGCCGTTTTTTGCGGATGCCAGAAAGCAAGCAGACGAATCGGATTCGATTACAGGTCGACCACGGAAGGCGGATGAATTATGTAACCATGGCGACGTCGGGTGCGGCGCTACTTCCGGTCGTCGATGCGAAGAGGAAATGGGCGGCGTCGGTTCTGTGATGCGTCGGGGAGGAATAATGGCGCATTCAGGGAAGTCGTGGCTTTGACTATATTATAGGGGATGATTGCTGGTCTAATAACTTCCGTGGCGCCGGAATCGTAAGGCAAAAGGCAACGATCGATGCTATAGCTTCTAGCGAAATCGTAGTAAACACGCACGCACGCGCACCCACACACGCACGCACACCCACACGTTCGCATAATTATATAATAGTATATGCATGCCTGTAGATATATATATATATATATATATATATAATTATATATATCGATACGCTTTTATAGATATATGTAAATATATACGAACAAATAGATGGAAAGGCAGATAAATATATACATATAGATAGATAAACAGATATATAGATAGGTATAAATTATATAGATAGATAAACAAAAAGACGGACAGATAGATAGATATACCTTGATATATAGATAGATAGACAGACAGACAGACAGACAGATAGGTAGATAGAAATGTACAGGAAATGTACACATACATACATACATACATACATACATATTACATACATACATGTACATACATACATACATACATACATACATACATACATACATACATGCATACATATGCAAGCTACATACACACAATATGTATACATTCGTCGATAAATACAGACAACATGTTTGCGGGCGAATTAGACCGTTTCTGCCGTGACATCTAAAGTCTGAGAACGTCTCCATAAATACTCGTCGATAACACTCAACAGAATCATTTGCACAGCGCCTCCTATAGGAGAAAACCCACAGAGTCTAAAAGCATGCGAGGAAGCGGAACCACTGCAGTGCGATAGCATCACGACGGAGGAGAATCGACTCGCACTGAAGACGCTGATCCGTGCACTGCGTCCCATTCAATTATCTTGAAAGGGATCTCGCGCATCGAGGCATCCAGCGAACCGGACGCCGCGCATATCACGTGACTGCGTCAACCAATCGGCGTTCACCACTCCGCGCCAATTTTCTCTGTCAACCTCCATTACTGCGCGGATTCTGTTAACAATCGTCGACGTTGAAAGCTCGCAAACGCGTCAACTTCTACGGAAAACGTTGCAATTTTACGGAATTTGGACGCGGATAATAAATACATCTTTCCGCTCGTTCGAAGAGATTTGACGAACAGGATTCACGCGTTTGGAAAATAATTTTCTAAAGATTTTCTATCGTCCGCGAAACCCAGTTGACTGGGTTGAGCGATCAAAGACTGTTTATTGCAGAGGACGTCAACTTAGGATTACGTCACGCGGATGCGATTTTTCACAAAGGAGGCCATCTGGTGTGCGCTGGTCAACGCTCCGTTCGTTTTCCGTGATCTAATAAGGTCGATCGCTTGCGATAAATTTGACAGATGCGATTCGCTGTTTCGTGTCAAAATATTATGTTGTCTATGGATTTTCAATTTGCGATCGAACTTTGATGTAGCGAGTTTTAATATGCACGTAAGTTCAATAAACAGGAGAAAAACAGCGAGATAGATGGATAGATATTTGAATATTATATGAAGATGGATATCTTTATCTCTATCTAGATGGATAGATAGGCAGGTAGGTAGACAGAGAGATAAACAGACTGATAGATAGACAGGTAGTTTTGTCGATAGACAGACTGATCGACAAACATGTAGAGATACATAGAAATAGACAGGAAGACGGATAAATATGCATAGCGAGGTAGGGAGATAAAGCGATAGAGAAGTGCGACGATCAAAAGACCGACAGAGATGTAGATAGCTATAGATAGACGGACAGACAGGTAGGTATACGTAGGCAGATGGATAGATATATAGATAAATGGATATATAGATGATAAATAAATGATGGATATATGATAGATGATAGATAGATAGACAGACAGATAGATGGATGGATGGATGGATGGATGGATGGATGGATGGATGGATGGATGGATGGATGGATGGATGGATGGATGGATGGATGGATGGATGGATGGATGGATGGATGGATGGATATAAAAAGAGAATCCTAGCGACATAATTCGAGTGATTTTCTTCACTCG
The DNA here is from genome assembly GCA_020284085.1 of Aporrectodea caliginosa. NCBI lineage: Eukaryota > Metazoa > Annelida > Clitellata > Crassiclitellata > Lumbricidae > Aporrectodea > Aporrectodea caliginosa. The sequence goes on from JACEVL010000012.1 coordinate 841,250, forward strand.
AATATGATTTGATCAAATCTGACGTTCTTTGGTCCAATGTAATCAGTATCAACCATAATCTGTCGTCTGCTGCGTCAAAACTAAGCTTAGTCATAATTTGGTTAATATGATTTCAATATCTCTCGTCCAGTGACGAGGTCGTGGACAGTCTGGTGACTTTGAACCCTGCAGTTTGACCCCATGGTGCACAGATTGGACTAAATTCGGTTAGAAGTTATTACCATGCATAAAATGCAGATTTTTGCACACAACTCGGGCAAGCGATTAACCACCGGGTCTCGCTTCTAATCTAATATCGCCTTATCGAAACCAATCTCTGATTATCGGATTGCTTGCATGGTTTCTGCGTCGTATCATATATCTAATTTATTAAGAGTCTCTCGCAGAATAACTATTCAGAGGCGCTTTCAGCGCGGAATCCCCGAGGAAAAACGCCGTAAAGAGCGAGAGACCGATGAAGAAAAAACAAACATTAGTTTAGCTCTTAGTGAGTCGGAAGGTCATTTCAAATGTAACAACCTACTGCAGTAAACGCCCAGTGTTGGGCCAGAGCAGTCCTAGGAACAAAAGAGATGAAGCCGATCTTAAGAGCGCAAAGAGCGAGATGAGGATGCAGATAATGGGTTTTGCATGTTGTCCGAGAGATATTTCGGGGCACTGCCTAGCTGGGATTTGGAGACCAGAAACAGGATCTTATATTGGGTGCGCGCAGCAAGCGCAAGACCTCAAGCATATTTGTGGAGATACGAGCAAAGCGAGGGAGTCTGTATATAGGCTATAAGCACGGCTAGATACCACCAGTGACCAAATGCGGGACATGGCCCAATGCAGGACATTCATTTCAAAAGATTCCTGACGGACAAAATTTAAATAATGTACTCATCGACTTTCCATCGGAACCAGACCGTTTATGAATTCTGCACAAAACACAGCGGACTCTATTTAAATAATACTCCTTAGATTTTCATATGATTTATGCTTTTGCTATCAGTCAATTTCCCAGTGGCTTTCACCAGCGCAGAAGTGGTTCATAACGCGAATGTCGTCTGTGAAATATGATGTATTCCATAGAGGCGTAAACGAAGCAGCATGCAACGCCCAGTCGTTTCCACGATAGATGCATGGGAATGAATTCTTATTGAACGTTTGCACGAAATAAATTGAGCAACATATACTTGACGGGCGCGATGGATCTCCTGGTTATAAAACTCGTTTGCGGAATGATTTCAGTTTATTCGTCGGTGAGAAATAAGGCAGTGAATTAATCTTAATTAGTTAATCTTAATTGGTTAAACTTGGTGCTTTTTCATTAGCAAATGTGGATGTAATTTATAGAACAATATTCCATGTACAGTTTTTGTATTTTAATAATAATTATTATACGCAACAGAAAGACCTGTAGCTATTCAAATAAAAAAGTATATTCCTTGGCTGCTGAACAAAGTAAGTAAGTAGCCTTTATCTGACAAGAGCACGTGCATTACATTCTATACAACGTTTACATACAGTGATAGAGATACACACTAAAAAGATCCTGCAAAACCGGATCTTTACGGATACTTCATCCTTTCTTTGAAAGCGGAATGGTCGCATACGTGGTTAACGGTAAACTCAACTCATTAATTCGGCCTTGATTACGGTCAAATCTTCCGCTTTCGGGACATTGCAGAACTACATGTAATTATAAAAGGCGGAGATACAAAGGCAGTGGTAGACGCAGCGGAAGAAAAAGAGGCAGAGGAACAGGTAGGGGCAGACAAACACAGTGGAAAAGACATTGGCGAAGATAACGTAGTGTTAGAAGCAGTGCCAGAGACGGGAAAGAGACAGGCGGAGAAAGAGGCAGAGGCGGAGAAAGAGACAGAGGCGAAGAAAGAGACAGAGAAAGAGAGACAGAGGCGAAGAAAGAGACAGAGGCGGAGAAAGAGACAGAGGCGGAGAAAGAGACAGAGGCGAAGAAAGACAGTGGCGGAGAAAGAGACGGAGGCGAAGAAAGACAGTGGCGGAGAAAGAGACGGAGGCGAAGAAAGAGACAGAGGCGAAGAAAGAGGCAGAGGCAGAGGCGGAAGCGGAAACAGAAGTCTATACCCAGAGGTGCTCATTGGTTGGCTCTGCACGGTCAGACGTACGAGAGCTGTTTTTCTTTCTCTGTCTCTGTCTGTCTGTCTGTCTGTCTGTCTCTGTCGCTCTGTCTCTGTCTGTCTGTCTCTGTCTCTGCCTCTATCTCTGTCTGTCTGTATGTATGTATGTATGTATTTATGTATGTATGTATGTATGTCTGTATGTCTGTCTGTCTGTCTGTCTGTCTCTCTCTCTCTGTCTCTGTCTCTGTCTGTCTGTCTGTCTGTCTGTCTGTCTGTCTGTCTGTCTGTCTGTCTGTCTGTCTCTCTCTCTCTCTCTCTCTCTCTCTCTCTCTCTCTCTCTCTCTCTCCCTCCCCATGGAGATCTTCTAGCCCCTCGCTCCCCTACGTCAATACGAGGGCACCGTGCGCTCTCGTGCGTTGGTCCATCTCTTTGCAGTAATCTTCCCGTTGACCATCGAGCTGTCGCTATAAACTCTGCTCAAGTTTCTTTTTCTAATTAGGTTAAGAAGCACATGTTCAGATCCCGTTGGACAGCCATGTTCATAGCGCTTTTGGGGTTCCATAAATGCGCTATAAAAGTCCACTTACATACATACTACATAATTACATACTCACATACAGACAGACACAAACATACATACATTCATATACTACTTGCCTACCTACCTACCTACATACATACATACATAGAACATACATACATACATATATACATACATACATGCATACATACATACATACATACATACATAGAACATACATACATACATACACGCATACAATGTATGTGTGTATGTTTGTATGCATGTATCTATGAATGCGTGCATGCATTCATGTATGTGTGCATGCATGTGCGTATGTATGAAATATATGTATGTATGTATGTATGTATGTATTTATGTATGTATGTATCTATGTATATGTATGTATGTACGTATGTATGTATTAGGTATGTAAGTAGGTAGGTAGGTTTGTGCATGTATGTATGTATGCATGCATACATACATACATACATACATACATACATACATACATACATACATACATACATACATACATACATACATACATACATACATACATACATACATACGTACATACATACATACATACATACATACATACATACATACATACATACATACATACATACATACATACGTACATACATACATACATACATACATACATACATACATACATACATAAGTGCATGCATACATACCTCCGTGCATACATACATACCCAAGTGAAGACGGCCAAGGCGTTTAAGAAATGGCGGTGAATAAGTCTACATATTTGGCGATGTGCCAGACCTCTGCACTTGTTGTTGAGCATAAGTCCTCACACTTAGACCGATTCTGTACTGTACCATACATCATATTTTATCACATCCCCGGTGAAAGACTTCAGCTTACATCCGGATACTGAAGATAGGCACAGAAGTGTTTCCCAACCTGGGTGCCGCGGCTAGATAATAATATTTGTGTTAATGTTGTATTTTTTATGTTTGTGTTCTCGGTGTTAAAAATGCTATAAACTGCCCATTATCGCTACTGCAATAGACCTATAGCTTTTCTTGAAAACTTAAGTAGTGTAGACATAGGACAATAAATGAATTTATGGTCGGGTGCCGTTGACTGAGAAAGCTTGAGAACCACTTTAACATACATGCATGCATACATCATCATACATGCATGCATACTGTAGGTTTTTGGCAGGTGGTCTGTTGGTCTATCCACTTCGGTCCGCTGCTTGAAAACTTTTCTGTTTCCTCGGAGTGCTCACGCTGGAAGCGCCTCTGCATAGTCATTACTGCTAGAGGCGCTTTATAAATGCCCAGATACCATGGTTCCGCGACAACTCGTCTACTCGTCTACGACACTTCGTCTACAGACACTTCGTCTACTGTAACGGACACTTCGTCTACCGACATTTCGTCTACCAGTGTATCTGTATCTATTACGGCTAATCAACAGAGGCCGCTTTCTTATAGTTTCGCTAAAACGTGCTAAATATTCTCAGGAATTCCAGCTTATAATTACTGAAATAATTATTTTCATTAATCGAGCTTCTATTGAATGGAAACTTAGTTTCATCCATGCATCCAGCTTGGTTTCCAGCTTCTATTTAGGGGAAAAATTATTTCGATCAATCCAGCTTCTATTTCAACACAGGAATGTTTTCATCAATCCCACTTCCATTTAGGGAAACAGTATTTTTCATCAATCCAGCTTCCATTTTAAAGTGACAATATCAAATAACTTTGCAGACGAAATGTCGGTAGACGAAATGACTGTAGACGAAGTGTCGTAGACGAAATGTCGGTAGACGAATTGTCGTGACACCAGATACAATACAATACAATACAATACAATACAATACAACACTATTGTTAAGAGATAGCTTACTAAGATGAACATTATTTTTTCAGCCTAGTTACATGAACAGCCAATAGATGGAGCCAGTAACAGAAGAACCGACGTCACCAAACGACAACGACGTTTCCAAGGTGCAGCTGTGCGTCGTCATGGTGATTCTGGCTATTCTCAGTGTCACCGGAACGGCGGGAAACGCTCTCGTCTTGTACGTTTTCGCGCGCAAACGGGACAAGCTCGTCTCAACGCTCTTCATGATCGTTCTGGCATTGGTTGATTTCATCACGTGTCTGGTGATAATGCCGCTGACGACCTACATGGAATACTACGACTTCCACGTAAACTCTGACCTCCTGTGCAAGGTCTACCAATTCCTGATCACGTCCAACATTCCTTTCTCGGCTCTGATCATGGTGGCGATTGCTGTTGATAGATACCTATCGATCTGTCACCCGTTTCTGCAAGCCCTCAATCCACCCAGGGCAAAGGTCGTCATTGGATGCCTGGCGCTCCTAGCGGCCGGGCTCGGCATCTGCGTCTCGCTGATGTTTAGCGTGTACCAGCAAGACGTGGCCGATGTTGGTAACGCGACAGAGGTTACCGAGCGAGGTCATTCGACCGATGTTGTGCTGCCCGTGGTCGATCGGGTTATCCTGTTGCAGAGCGAGTTGGAACCGGAGACTGCGACCTTCCCTCGGGAGACGCTGGACTTCACCACTGGTCAGCAGGGGTCAGTTCTGGTCAACATAGGGGAGTGCGTGGCCAGCGATGTCATCATAAGCGCGGCGTTCCAGTTCTACTACCAGAAGTTCTACAACACCATGTTCGTCGTCTGCCTGGTCATAGTGGTCGTGCTGTACACCCTCATCTACCGGTCGGTGCTCGCGCGGAGGGAGCGCCGTCAGAGCCAGAAGAGCCAGGCTCTTCCGCTGGTCGTCTCCCTCCGCGGAAACGCCTGCACGGCACAGACCGTCGAGGTCAAGGTCAAGGCCCCGGATGAGGCTTCGCTGATCGCTGACGACGGCCGGCTGACCTGCAGCGACGAGGACCCTGCAGCTCTGCCGCTCAACGGTTCAAGGACGCCGAGGAAGCGAGGTTTCAGCCTGCTCAAGGGCAACAGTCGCCGGAAGAAGGTAATGCTCGACGCGAACCGCATGGCGAACCTGAAGACGGCGGTAATGCTGTTCGTCGTTACCGTCACGTTCATCGTTACCTTCGCGCCGGCTTTTCTCATGACGATGAACATCATACCGTACAACATGGTCGTCTTTTACCTTTACTTCGCCAACAACGTTGCCAACCCGGTCATCTATTCGTTCATGAACAACAACTTCCGGCAGGACCTGAAGAAGCTGTTCACGGCCACCTGCCGGGCGACGGGACATCTGTAATTGTTCCAAGGAGTATAGGACTCGAATCTGTACACTGAGTTTAACGTTTAACACACTTCTTGTCTGAGGCTTTGATATCAGTCGTTCAAATAGAGCCGTTCAATTGCTATCAACCAATCATTTATTCAGTCGGTCGATCGGTCAATTATTCATTCAGTCAGTCAGTCATTCAGTCAGTCAGTCAGTCAGTCAGTCAGTCAGTCAGTCAGTCAGTCAGTCATTCATTCAGTCATTCATTCATTCAGTCATTCAGTCATTCATTCAATCATTCATTCATTCATTCATTCAGTCAGTCAGTTCGTTCAGTCAGTCAGTCATTCAGTCAGTCATTCAGTCAGTCATTCAGTCAGTCATTCAGTCATTCAGTCAGTCAAGTCAGTCAGTCAGTCAGTCAGTCAGTCATTCATTCAGTCAGTCAGTCAGTCAGTCACATGACAGTCAGTCATTCAGTCATTCAGTCAGTCAGTCAGACACTAAGTCACCAATCAGTCATTTATTTATTCAGTCGATTGGTAGGTCAGTCAGTCATGCAGCCAGTCAATTAAACCATCAATCAATAAGTCGTTCAGTCGGTCATTAATTCATTCAGTCATTCAGTCAGTAGGTTCAGTCGGTCAGTCAGTCAGTGAATCAATCAATCATCCAATCAATAGCTTAATCGCTATCGATCGATCATTCGTTTAATTTAATCGATTGGGCTTTTGTGAACTAGTGAGGTACTAAATAATGCTTCGGCGCTATATACATGTGTTTCACCAGAGTTTATGCAGTTGATGACAGGATGACCACAGGACCGGTTGTCACTCTCAATTTCTAAGAAACGAAAGTTCATCTTAAGTGAAGTCGCAGTCAATATTCATAATCAGTAATATAGGTAGAAGCACAGGAGATTCCATCCATTGGTCACACAGGACAGATTGCAAGATACTGCAGACAGACAGACAGACAGACAGACAGACAGACAGACAGACAGAGACCGACACACAGACAGACAGACAAAGACAGACAGACAGACAGACAGACAGACAGACAGACAGGCAGACAGACAGACAGACAGACTGACTGACTGACTGACTGACTGACTGACTGACTGACTGACTGACTGACTGACAGACAGACAGACTGACTGACTGACTGACTGACTGACTGACTGACTGACTGACTGACTGACTGACAGATAGGCTGACAGATAGACAGACAAGCAGACAGACAGACAGGCAGACTGAATGACTAACTAACTGGCAGACAGACTTACATACAGACAGACATAAAGGCATAGAAACAGACAGACAAATAGACAAACACCGACTAAAACAGAGTCCAGGTCGACGGATACGGTGAATAAGTTAACTCGAAAGACATTACCATAGTCACATCTTCCTCACATTGCATAGACTTACTTTGCGTAATTAATAAATAAGTTACCTTTGCTAATTGTACTTCACTTCAGTAGTTTCATAACCTTGCCTTCGCTTATAAATGCGTGACTGAGAATTAATTATAAATTATATAGTTACCTTTCGTGTATCTGCGCTTGGCGTGTGCGTTTAATTAGGAGTAATTAGCGTGTACGACTGGGCCAAACGATCAATAGCTTCATCAGGGCCTAAAGCAAAGGAAGAAAAGTTCAGCAGGATGCGAAGACACGGCATATTCCTGAAGAGATCCCTCTTGCTCCTCTAATTAGCGCCTCTGCATGTTCCTCTGTGATCAACTCTGTCTGCGCCTCTAGATTCGAACCCTTCACGCCACTAGTGTCCCCATGACCATATCAACACGCATGTCTGCTAACTAGTGTGGCCATAGTTTACTGGGTGTCGTATTTCCAGGCTGGTCGAACAAGTGTAACAGGACTCTGAACATCCATGCCATCTGTCAGCTGTCGACGGGAATCCGTTGGCTGGTTCCACGTGTGTACGTGGGCCGTCACTGGTGACTCTTTCAGCTTGCTGTGCATTGTTTGCTCACTGATGTAATATATTTGTTTAGCATAATATTATAAATTATGCTATAATGCAGAGACCGCCTCTGAGTAGATTCATTCATTCATTCATTCATTCATTCATTCATTCAGAGAATTTATATAGCGCCTCTTCAAGATATCTACCCAGAGGCGCTCTTTGCGCAATAGCCTACTATTGTTAAGTGTCATTACAAACGGAAATATTTAATCAATTTGCTAAAACAATGCACAGTAAGCTCAAAGAGTCACCAGTGGCAAAACAATGCACAGCTCAAAGAGTCAAACGTGGACCCCACCAACGGATTCCCGTCGACAGCTGAAGATGACATGGACGTCATCAGACCATTATCAGTACTCATGAACCAGATACGTTGAAGGGGCGCTATATAAATGTTCAATTACATTACATTACATAGCAGTTAAAACTGTACGGGGATTTTCCTATCGATGTTGACGGCTTTTGACGCCATAAGATGGTGTTTAACTGTTGGGATCCAAAAATCATCGCATCGACAATGTTTTTTTCTTATTCTGCGATCACGGAATAACAAACAGTGCCTAGAACCAAATAAAATTAAATATTGCCGATTAATCGGATCGGAATCGGAATCGGCAAAACGCAGGCCGAATATCCGGAATTGCAAAGGGGACAAGAAATGCCAATCGGTCACACCCTGACTCGAAAGATGCGGCTTAGTAGCACTCGGCCTTTCTAACACTAATCGGAACTGTTTTAGACGCTTTTCCTGACTTTATATAGACTACTACTTATTTCGATCCATTCCTTTCAGTAACGCTGTCGCTATTATTTTTGGGTGGTACCAGTCCGAGGTCTGAGTAAGGAGGAGGGCGACGATAGCCATCTTTATTATGGCGCAGTGTTGTTATACAGAAACTACCATCACCAATTAATCGATGATTCCATTCGGATCACCAAATCGATCAGATGTCTACGTATTGTCAAAATGCCGTGGGCAAACTGTTTACGGCGGCATTCATCCTGGAGTCTTTTTTCTTCCGGTCTGGTTTCGGCAGGAACTGTGTCACGTTTTGGGAACCTCGCAGATTTCCACTTCCAGTATCCTCAGGGCTTCCGCCAGCGATGGAGTCGCTCGTTGCGTAAGGAGTGACCGAAACGGACCCTTCATGGAGAAGGCTGCTTCCCTTTGACGGTGTCCCTCCGTGTACTTCTCTAGTTCCTCACACTAGAACAGCTATGGTTCAACCCAGGTCCTTTACCTCAATTGGTCCCTCTCTTTGGAATGCTCTGTATCCAACTACTCTTACTCTTAGATCTACTCTTAGATCTACAGTCTTACGGACTTATCTTCTGGATGTTGACCTGATTACGGATTGTTTTGATGCGCCATCGGTTGATGCCTTGTGCATTAGACACCGGCGCAATAGAAGTTGCTAATTACATTACATTACATTACATTACTCGCCTTCAAATTCTAGCTGGTAATCCCACCTCCCCCCTCTGCTTCTATCAACCCCTATTTCTGCCGTGGCCTTGCTCACTGGAGCGTCTCTGAACGGTTCACCCTACTAGAGGCGCTTTATAAATATTTGAATACAATATCATACAATACTTAACCGAGAGACTCACTAGTCTTGTGGTTCAATTTCTCGGTTGGACGGTCCGGTGTCTGGTGTTTCCCAGTCTTCCTGCTATTTCCGGAAAAAGCCTAAACATCATCCACAGGTATCTCAAAGCTATAAAGAAGACCTTGCAGACAGTAATGTAGGTACATGTACATAGCCCCTTCTCAATTATACTTCTCGAAGTTGCTCCCAGATAAACGAAATCCTAAATTTATATAGCGTCACTTACGGAAACTAATCATAGACGCTTTCCGACAGTGTTTTAAACTTGGCAAATGCTATCCGTAAGCACTCTCCAAGCAACAGCAGTGTTTCCTTTTTCCAGACATTCGGTTTAAGGGTGTGACTGGCCACAATAAAAATCGCCAATTAGACACAGGGAGTTCCAAGCATTGATTTGGAAAAGATGCACGCAACAGACTACGTCAGGCCGAGAAAAATACTCACCAGTGGCAGAATTTAATTGAAGACATCGTTAAATTCTTTGAGGAACCTCTCAAAGGAGTCCGGCCGTATGACACGAACTGTCAACCCCTGCAGGGAGGAGTGTCAAGCCCAGGAGGCAGGAGGGAGGAGGATGGGAGGATGGGAGAGACGGCAGGCGAGGGAATTAGTAGCACGGCTGCCCAAGGAACGATAATGAGAGAGACAGAGAGAGAGACACACACACAGATGCAAGGATGAATGGATGGATGGACGGACGGACGGACGGACGGGCGGACGGACGGATAGACAGACAGACAGACAGACAGACAGACAGACAGACAGACAGACAGATAGATAGATAGATACACAGAAACTGAGAAAAGAAACGCATACAAAGACAGAGCCAGACAGTGATAGAGCCAAAAAGGAGAGCAAGAAGAGAGAGACAGGTAGAGACAGTCAGATAGAGATATATAAAGACAGGGACACATAGACAAATAAATAGAGAAAAGATGCAGAATATGGATTCAGATAAACGGAAACAGTGAGACAGACAGACAGACAGACAGACAGAAAAAGACAGACAGACACGAACAGACGGACAGAGCCAGATCGACCATTGAGATTGACGCAGCGTCACGCGCACCTTGTTGCTGTAAAGAAATTGCCATTCTTCCCTACCCCAGCCGGCCCTCAGTGTGTCCATTGTGCCTGAGCAAATAAAATCACGAACAATGAGACACGCATCCTGCAACCTTTCTCAATTGCAAGCGTGGAAAAGGAGCTACAACAATTCAGGGCAACACTGACTCACATTGCTTCACAATTCAATGTTTTCACATTACTTTACATTGCATCACGTTACCGGTTACATTACGTTGCAAAGACAGATGCGTTTGTGTGGCGCGGTACGTGTAGAAGAGGAGTCCATTAAGATAACCCATAGAGGCGGCCATGGTAATGAAGTAACAATAATAATAATAATAATAATAATAATAATAATAATAATAATAATAATAATAATAATAATAATAATAATAATAATAATAATATTTATTCTTTAACGAAGAGCCTGACAAACGCACTGCGCTGTACATGTACATGTTATGACGATTAAACAATTCACAAGAACACAAATTACAGAAGACATAAATCAACAAAGTTGCAGCCATGCAAGGCGCCAACTCACTGTACTTTTCTGGGCATGACCTAAACCCAGTGGGGCCTTCGAACCGGGTCCGTGAGCACTTCAGGCAAGAGTGTTACCCTTTATACTATCCCCTCCCCTAAATAGTCATGGTAACTTCATTGTTTTGGCCCAGACACACGAGGCCAGTGAAAGAGAACTGTCGAAACAATCCATTTGCCCTGGTCAGGATTTAGCGATACTTACAACGCCTCTCACTCGTGACTGGATGTAACTGTGAACGTTTTTCTATGGCGACCGCGTGGTCTTGACCATGCTAATGTTTCAATGAATTGATCGGGTGAGATACTTCACCACCGCTCACCCGTTTCAATGGGCGCCACACCATTAATTTTAAGGTCCCCATGTACGGACCTTACGTGCTAGCCCGAGATTTAAATATCCGAAATGAGCCACTATCGGGAGGTGTTCTGTAATAAATATATCTAACCTAAATCTCATGTGAGAAGAGAAGAGTAGTCCCTTAAGCTAGCCCTGAGGCAGTCATGGGTATGAAATGTTAGCGACTCCATTTTCTTAGCCTCGGTCTATGAGGGCGGGTGGCCAGTCCTCTTCCTCACCTTCTCATCTTCCCACCGCCGACAGTGTACGGTCAGTATGCTCGTTATAGCGAGATTGCCAGAGGGCACACGTGGAGAAGAAATCTCGAACCAAATCTCTGTCCTGATGGAGATTTGAATCCCCGACTTCTCGATTGACAGTCCAGCACGCTAGCCAATACACTATCAAGCACACTATAGTTTTCACTCACATGAACCATGCATATATCGCGTCGTTTATAACTAACCATAACCATAACCATATTTTTTATTGCCTCAAGTAAGAAAACATCATATTAATACATCAACAAATATTGCAGGTAACAAAAAGCAAAGGGGGAACCATTTAGGGGCTACTGTCCCACTAGCATGGTAACCCAAGCGCAAGTGAAAAAATTATAGCAACAGGTTATGTAAATAGATTCATAAGATAATAAAGTCTTAACTAGTTAACTAATTCGTAAGGTAATGTCCTGTGTGTCCACATCAAGCATGTAATAATCTTAAGCCACAGGGTCAAATATTTACAAGGAAATAAAAAGTAAAGAGTAGATACGTACCAGATACCTCGGCTTAAAATCTGCACGAATGGTCACGCTCCTAAACTGCCCATCTGAAAGTAAAGACCTGAAAGTCCTGGTTTCAAAGCCCAGCTAAAATATTTAATGAGCGGTCATCGGTACATATGGCAGTGAAATCACGATTTCGTGCGACTGTCTTTAACTCAAAGGAAAAGCGGTTTGCATTAATTGCGCAGAAAGAAAAGGTCGGACGTAAGCTAAATAGTCAGAGCTCTTAGCGTAACATTGTGCATTTTGGTGCTACAAGCAAAAAAATGATATTTTTGAGTTCAGGAAGAAATTCTGATCAAAACCTGATATAGTGCCAGTTGAAAAAAAAGGTTTTTTTTGAGTTTTTTTTACATTTTTACGTTATTGGATGTTCGTATAGCATTGTGCATTTTGGCGCTACAAGCAAAAAATTCATATTTTTGTGTTCAGGAAGTAATTCTGAACAAAACCTGATATTGTGCCAGTTGGAAAATTTAGTTTTTTGAGATTTTTCGCTATTTTACGTTATTTTATCATTTCAGCAAAACTCAACTAATGTTGAGCAATGTAGCCGCCTGGTTTAGTAAATTCAAAAGCTTAACACAAATTCCATATAGGCCTATACTAATATCTGAAATTGCGTCAGGTGGAGAAAATCAATTTTTTTTAGTTTTTCACTGTTTTTATGCTATTAGATGTCAGCACAATATTGTGTATTTTGGTGCTACAAGCAAAAAAAAGATATTTTTGTGTTCAGAAAGTAATTCTGAACAAAACCTGATATTGTGCCAGTTGAAAAAATTATTATTTTTTTGAGTTTTGTTTAGATTTTTCGTTATTCGTTGTTAGCATAACATTGTGCGTTTTGGTGCTACATGCAAGGACATTTTTGTGTTCAGGAAGAAAGTCTGAACAAAACCTGATATTGCTCCAGTTGAAAAAAATTAATTTTTATTTTTTTTATTTTGTACCAGTCGAAAAAAAAAATTTTTAGTAAAAAGTAAAAAACAGCCCAAAAAAATTAATTTTTTTCAACTGGCACAATATCGGGTTTTGTTCAGAATTACTTTCTGAACACAAAAATATCGTTTTTTTGCTTGTAGCACCAAAATACACAATATTGTGCTGACGTCTAATAGCATAAAAACAGTGAAAAACTAATAAAAATTGATTTTCTCCACCTGACGCAATTTCAGATATTAGTATATATGGAATTTGTGTTAAGCTTTTGAACTTACTAAACCAGGCGGCTACATTGCTCAACATTAGTTGAGTTTTGCTGGAATGATAAAATAACATAAAATAGCGAAAAAATTCAAAAAAACTAAATTTTCCAACTGGCACAATATCAGGTTTTGTTCAGAATTACTTCCTGAACACAAAAATATGAATTTTTTGCTTGTAGCGCCAAAATGCACAATGCTATACGAACATCCAATAACGTAAAAATGTAAAAAAAACTATTTTTTTTCAACTGGCACTATATCAGGTTTTGATCAGAATTTCTTCCTGAACTCAAAAATATCATTTTTTTGCTTGTAGCACCAAAATGCACAATAATGACTATTTTGAATGCTAAGAGCTCTGACTAAAAAACGAGGCAAGACTCAAGAGAACGTCGCCCTTGAAGAAGATTACAGCTAATGCCAGCTAATGATGGATGCGACCTTATCTCGCCCATTAATATTTGCGAGACTCCCTCAAGCGAGATGTAAAATGCCGTTTGAAGATTTTGTAGTAAAAAGGCTTCCTGAATACTGATACTGATATTCATACTGATATCCATACTGATATCCATTCTTATATACATACTGTCACTCATACTGATACTCATACTGATATCCATACTGATATCCATACTGATATACATACTGTCACTCATACTGATACTCACACTGACACTCAAACTGAAATCCATACCGATATCCATACTGATATCCATACTGATATCCATACTAACACTAATAACTGACACTAATACTGATATCCATATTGACACTAATACTAGTACTGATGCTAATAATGCTCATACTGACACTCATACTAATACTGATACTCACTCACACTGACGCTCATACCGAAATTCATAATGACACTCAAACTGAAATGTATACTAACACATACACTAATAATACTCATGCTAATGCTAGTGCTTAAATTAATACTAATACTAGCACTGATACTCATACTGACACTCATTCTATTATTAATTCTGACATTTGCATCGATTCTTTCTGCCACATTCACTAGAGGCGGCACTTGCAACGAGAGGTGCTTAGATAATTGACTGTCTGCTTAGCCTAAGCTATGGACAGATGATACAGCGACACATAATATGTCTTGATGTATATTATACATCAAGACACACCTACCAAGACAGAGGAGAGGAGAGGTGATGTGGCATGTGAGAGGAAATGATTGGAATGTAAGGGATAACAAAGCAGAGCAGAGGAATTGAAAGAACAGGTCAGACAGGTAGAGGAAAGGATAGCACAGAAGAACAATGCAGAGGATAGGAAGGACAGGAGAGGATAGGAGAGAACAGGAGAGGACAAGAGAGGACAAAATAGGACAGAAGAGGGTATAGGAGGATAGTAAAGGACATGATATGGAAGGAGAGGACGAGAGAGAAGAGGAGGGGACGGGAGAGAAGACAGAATAGCATAGGAAGAAGAGGGAATTAGAGGAGAGAAGAGGACAGCAGAGAACAGGGGAAGACAAAAGAATAGAGGACAGAAGAGCAGAGGACAGAAGAGCAGAGGACAGAAGAGGCCGGTAGAAGGAGGCCGGACAAACCACAAAATGACATGAGAAGAAAGAAAGGACAGAGACAAAGAGGGTAGAAGAGGACAGGCCAGGACAGGATGATAGAGGACAGACCAGGGGATGACAAAAGGGGACAGGCCGGGAGAGTACGAAAGAAGAGAGGTCAGAAGACAATATTTGTTTTCAGGACTAATGGAAAATTCTAAACCGCTCAGACAAAGGCGGCTCGCCTCGATATAGTTTTCTTCTCATTCGATTAATTTCTCATATTTTTATAGCGTCAATATCTGATGACAAAGCATATACGCTCAGCACAATTCATATGGAAAGACAGACAAGCGTGTGACTTCGCCTTCTATCACACATTCCTTTCCTCATTCCCTACGCCCCTGACCACAGCCCTTCCCCACACCCCCAAACCCCACCCCAAACCCAAATCCCAAGACCTCACCCCAAACCTCACCCACTTCCAACCCCAAAATTTTGCCCAGCTGGCTATTTCTTTCCTCTGCGAACGTGCTTCTGTCGGCGAGCATAAAGGGGCCGTCCAAAAGTTACCAGCCCTTCGCTCCAGATCGATATCCAATAGACGTCGTTTACAATGGAAACGAATTCCAGCGTTCCAGGCGGAACAATCGATCGTTCCGGCGTCCCGGGCGTCCAATCGTCCATCCACCGTGTGCAATAAACTCAGACCAACCCCGACATAACCATCATGCATTGCGCGAGATTCCCCGGAAGTGATGGTCGGTCGTACAACTCAGAAGAGAATCGAAAACTTAAAAATTACTCAGACAGTCTCGTTTATCGTAATTTAAATTTGATGTTGATTAAGTGCCGCTCCCAGATAACTATTCAGAAAACTTGGATACATAGCTGGAAATGTAATCATCATCGTCATCGCCATCACCGTCGTCATCATCATCATTGTCGCCGTCATCATCGTCATCGTCATCATCATCATCATCATCGTCATCGTCGTCGTTGTCGTCGTCGTCATCGTCATCGTCATCGTCATCGTCATCATCATCATCATCATCATCATCATCATCATCATCATCACATCATCATCATCATCATCATGAAATTTTAGTGTGCACAAGACTCACAATAATGCGCCATCCTATGAAAAGCTGTTAGAAGTCCAACTGTTTGAAAGTCAATGGTAAACTGTCGACACCATGACGTAAGATGGGCGCCGATGTAGACTGCTAGTTTTTGTGTATTTTCGTTTAATTTGTGTTTTTCATTTAATATGAGTCACTGACGGGTCCACAGGTAGGCCCTGTATCCATGAACAAGCTGCTTTCCATTTTCTAAATTAAGTTGCGGCTGTGTCCGCTTGATTATTTTCAATAAACTAATTTTGATTGATTGATTTGTCTACACTTAAGTAATTTTGCTCCTTTCGTACTTGACTGTGTTTATTAGATGTCTGTGCACCAAGTGCCATTAACTATTGGTTAATAGAGAATGTACTTACTTACTATTGGTTGAATTTTCTCTCGTTGAATGGTTTTTGATAACACCTACAATCATCATCCCATGGCAGCCGCCATGCTGTTGGTAACAACTAAAAATTATTGGGTGACATATTCATTAATTTCAGATATTTATATAGCGTCCATTCAAGATTATCTACTCAGGATCGCTCCCGCCCCAACTCCAGCTAAAGAAAACAGTCTTGAGGTTAGAAAAGAACGTGGCCACAAGGGCTCGAGGTATTACGCGTAGATCCACAGATCCAGATTGCAGGGCCAGCAACAGAAAAGGCACGGCGTTGCATAATAGATGTCCGCGACCGGGATACAAGAAGCTCAGCATGCTAAGAGGAGCGGAGAGAGCCACGGCGCTCGACGTTCAGGGTGGAGCAGCAGAGCTCCTGTAAGTAAACAGGGGCCACGCCCGCGAGGCATTATGAACGGTAATTATAATCAAAAGAACGGGCGACTGTATACAATGGCGACTGTAGAACTGTGTATTAGATGACCGGTGAGACTATTGAACGGTCGGACAGTTGAACGGATAACAGCTGACCGGTGAACAATTGATCGGGAAAGTGATTTAGACTTAAAAGCAGTTGAACATGCCCGGTTCTCCACCAACTATAATTGAGTGATCTCTATACGCATTCATTCATTACTTGAATTTGTATAGAAGAGACTTCTAGGGAACTACTCAGCGGCGCTCCCAACCCCAGCCCGAACAAATAGAACCATTTTAAGTTGAGAGAGGAGTGCCTGAGAATGGGTTCTAGGAAGGCAGCGGAGTGCCAGAGGGAGGCTATTCCAGGTCAGACCGCTACTGATTGATAATATCTTCACTAATGTATGGACTAAGTTGACTGACTCTTCTATCATCATTAGTGATATTTCTGACCATCTTCCCATCCTGGTCTCGTTTGACATCACCCACGTAATTTAAATACGAACACTGCCTATCCAACTCGTTTGATAAACGATTACACGATGGAGTTCTTTAAGGAACTGTTATCCAGCCTTGACTGGTCCCTAGTTTCCTCTGCATGTATCCATAATGACCCGGATCTTGCTTATACTTTATTCTTGGCACAGTTTAAAAACGCTTATGACCGCGCTTTCCCTCAAGTCCAATCCGTAAGAAGGGGGCTGCATTTCCGGAAGCAACCATGGATGACTAATGCCTTGTTAAAATCTTGTAGAACTAAGTCTAAATTATATTTAAAATGCATAAAGAATCCCAATAGTAATAATAAAAGAATATTCACGGCCTACAGGAATAAATTCAAATCCTTGCGCCTTAACGCTGAACGAAATTATTATGAGGCTGAGTTTATTAAACATAGTCTTAACCTTAAAAAGAACCTGGACTATAATTCGCTCTATCTTAAGACCGAATCACAATCCGTCAAATATTGATTCCCTCATGTTTAACGGTATGATAGTTGATAACCCCCAAATAATGGCTGATAAGTTCAACGACTATTTTACGAGCATAGGCCAAACGCTTGCAGCTGGGATTCCAAAATCTGATAATTCCTTTCTATCTTATTTGAAACCATCCCCGCCTAACTCATTTGTTGCGGACTTGACTACCCCCAAGAAATTATTTCTTTAACTGCATCTATTCGCACTACCCATTCTTCAGCACTTGACGACATTGACCCGACTGTTGCTATTAGGATCATTGATTATGTAGCTGCTCCATTATCGGATATTATTAACTCTTCTTTTCTCACTGGTGTTGTACCCTCTTCCTTAAAGATGGCAAAGTTGTACCGGTTTATAAACAAGGTAACAGCCAGGATGTCACTAACTATAGGCCTATTTCTATCCTTCCCTTTTTTTCTAAGATCCTTGAAAAATCAATGTACCAACGTTTATATACCTATATTGACAAAATGAATATTTTATATCCCAATCAACATGGTTTTCAATCCGGTCATTCCACCTCAATGGCTCTGCTTGACATGCAAGATAAGATTGCTAGTGCAATCGATGAAAATAAATTTTCTCTTGGTATCTTCTTCGATCTGGCCAAGGCCTTTGATACGGTGGACCATTCTATTCTGTTAACTAAACTTGAAAACTATGGAATACGTGGAGTCCCGCTCTTGTGGTTTAAAAGTTACTTTGATCAGAGACGCCAATGTGTTTGCTGTAAAGGTTGTCAGTCTAAAACTAAACTTATTACATGTGGTGTTCCACAGGGGTCAATTTTGGGTCCGCTGCTGTTCTTACTATACATTAATGACTTGCCGAATGCATCTGACCAACTTAACTTTATTCTTTTTGCAGATGACACCAATGTCTTTTTCTCTCATAAATCAATCCAGTCTCTGCTATCTATTGCCAACACTGAACTTATCCATGTGGCGGAGTGGTTTAAGGCTAATAAACTTTCTCTTAACCTGGGAAAAACTAATTATGTCCTTTTCCGATCTCATCGGAAACCCGTCCCTGCTACTGATTCCATCCTCTCCATTGACAATATTCCTATTGCTCAAGTCAATTCTTCCAAATTCCTTGGGGTCTACATTGACCAACATTTAACCTGGAATGATCACATAAGTAACATTTCCACTAAGGTTGCCAAGAACATAGGGATTCTGGCTCGTGTATCCTACCTGTTACCTTCTAGAGTTCTGCATACACTATATTATTCTCTTGTTTACCCTTATTTGACATACTGTAATATCGCCTGGGCCTCCAATTATTCCTCTCGTCTGAATAGGCTATTTATATTACAGAGACGAGTTGTACGTATTATTGCTGGGAAATCATTGATAACTAACACAGCAAGTAGATTTAGTATACTACGAATACTTAATATCCCTCAGATAAATAAATTGCAAATCTGTGAATTTATGTATCGCTTTGCCAACAAATCTCTTCCCCCAATCTTCAGTCGCTACTTCTCTAAGATCTCTGATACACATTCTCATTATACAAGATCTCTCGATAACTTTGATGGAACCTATGCCCGCACTAACACTCGTTATTTTACCTTAAACTACTTTTTCAGCTCAATGTTCAATCTCTGAGATCACTTTGATAGCCTTGTAATGTAAGCAATGTTTTTGAGACATGTGCTACATAAATTCTTTGAAATAAGCTTACATACGTATGACTCATTTCAGCCCCGTCTGAGGTTCAGGGAGCTTTGGGTCGTTTCATGCTTCAGAGATATTTGACACCGGAAACATTAAATCTTGGAAATGGAATGAACGTCATAGGCCTCTGTAACGGGTGAAAAATTTACACATGCTGGTGGAATCTTAATTTTTCGTATTTCTGTAGCTGTGAAGAGTAGCGAGAGGGAAAAGAGAGACACAGAGATACAGATAGATAAAGAGACAAAGACAGAGAGAGAGTTCTGGGTGAAATGCCTTTTGCTTTCTAGTCTATTTATTTACTTTTAGAATTTATATAGCCCCTGCATAAAATAACTTCACTTAGAGGCATGCTGGTAATGTTTTAATAATAATAATAATAATAATAATAATAATAATAATAATAATAATAATAATAATTTCGTTTACAAACCGCAACCGGTTACAGTGTACAAGTTATGCAATTGAAACAATTCACAAGAACACAAATGACAGAAGACATAAATCTTAACTACTAACAGAACAGACAGTCTGCAATACACGGCGCTAATAGCAGCCTACAAAGCATGTCCGCCCTACGGGACTCGAACTCAGTACCTTTCGCTCTCCATGCCAGCATGTTATCCAATGCGCTATCGGGCCCCCCCCGATGCTTTGAACATTTATATAGCACAGCTATAAGATGGAAAAGTCCTCGTGTGAGCAATTTAAGAACCCTGGAAGAGGTTATATAGTCTGGCTCATCCAGTCTTTAAGATGTGCTGGTCCTCCTGTCTGGAATAACCTTCCGAAGTCACTGCGCACTCTTCCGAATCTTGCCCTGTTTAAAAAAGAGGTCAGAGCCTACCTCCTTGACAATAGTCAATGCGTTTTCTAAATATGGTTATTCATTGTTATACCACAATTAGTTAAGTGACCTAGTTAAGTGTTGTTAGTTAAGCCAGTTATTCTCATTTTTTTCTGACAATGCTAATTGAGTAGACTATACTCAACTGTCATCCCTCTGCTAACATGGTAAACGGGTATCCCTAACTTAGCGGGACTTCAGTCCCTTCTGGGAACCCGATTGTTTCCCTTAAATGTTAATAAGATAATCATGTGATCTGTCTGTTTTAATTTCCAAACTTATGATCGTTGATTATGATTATTCTGGATCACTACTTGTAAACTATTCTATGGAAACAATAAAAGGATTGATTGAATGATTGATTGATTGATTGATTGATTGATTGATTGATTGACTACAGAGAAGCCACGGCTCTACTTGGTGGAGGTGCGATCAAAAGGAACAGAGAGGAGACTATGTTTAGCCGAAAGGAGGAAGCGCGATCCCAGAGCTGCACTGAGGGAGGGGGTATACAAAGCTCGATACTAACACTAACTAAATAGAGGCGATACTATCTAGTTGGGAGGGAACTAGCTTTAACTGAAGGAAGAAACAGAATGATACATTTTGAATGATTTAATACATAAGAATGAAAATCAAACACTTACATGTACAATATGAATGAAACAATGACCACTATCTTCGTTAGTCACGATGCTTGTTTTCCAAGAATGAAACCCCGACTGCGCAGAATTTACTGGGGACTCCTACATTGTGGTACCTCGGAGCCTCAGATCAAGTTACGCTGCCTATGTCACTTCATGGCTGGTTGGGACGCACACAGGACATTTGTCACCCGGAATCAGCCAATGAAAGACTTCCTAGATATGAACTATCAGCGATTATAACAAGGGAGCTAATGAATCATTAATTAAGCCGAGGTTAAATATGATCTGGGAACGTATTATATTGGAAGCCTTAACCGAATACATTGTGAGATATGTTGACTCATGATTTAGCTCCATTGTAATTCTAATTTGATCTAATGTTACTGTCGACGTTCAAATACATACATAAATTATATTGGTGACAAAGATATTTTGGAGCAAGACCCAGTTGAGATTTGAGCATGAGAATGAGAACTTTGAATTGGATGCTCACAGAAAGAGGTAGCCAATGAAGTTGTTCAGTCATAAATGTAGAGATGTGAGAGAATCGAGGGAGGCGAGCTATAAGTCTGGCAGCAGCATTCAGTACGGACTGAAGAGGAGATAGACGAACCTTGGGTAAGCCAACAAGGAGAGAATTACAATAGTCAATTCGAGAACAGACAAAAGCATGGACAATTGAGGTGAAGGTAGAGGATGAAACAGATCTGCGAATAGCTCTAAGACGCCTAAATTGGAAGTAAGAAGAGCGGGTAAGCTTGGATATGTGTTCAGTGAAGGTAAGAGAGCTATCTAGGGTGACACCCAAGTCACGGTTTGAATGCGAAATCCGGAAACTTTTCAGAGAGCAAGGTATAGTCGAGTTTCAGGAGTTATATACATGTAGGCCTATGTATTTGTGAATGCATGATGCCCATGTATGTATGTATGTATGTATGTATGTATGTATGTATGTATGTATGTATGTATGTATGTATGTATGTATGTATGTTTGTATGCATGTATGTATGTATAATATGTATGTATGTATGTATGTATGTATGTATGTATGTATGTGTATGTATGTATGTATGTACAGTATGTATGTATGTAATATGTATGTATGTATGTATGTATGTATGTATGTATGTATTGTATGTATTATGTATATATGTTTTTGTATAAATGTATGCATGTAATCATGTATTTGTACATCGACAGTAAAAGCCTCACTAAAGTGCTGTATGCACGGAGTTCCCATTGATCTATGTACAGATAGAGAGATAGAAGAGCAATCCGTCAACTGTCACGTTTTAGAAATTGCTTTATATAGCGCGTTGCACGAAACTTGAAACGAATTGACTAAATAGTAATTGTCTTAGAATGAAACAACGCAAATTCCATCAGTTAGTCCCGAATGCTTTCATGTGCACCTTCTCTGTGTCTTTAACTCTTACTCCATGCCTACATGTCCTCATCCATCCATCCATCCATCCATCCATCCATCCATCCATCCATCCATCCATCCATCCATCCATCCATCCATCCATCCATCCATCCATCCATCCATCCATCAAGTCATCCATCCGTCCATCCATCCATCCATCCATCATCCATCAGGTCCGTCCGTCCGACATCCATACCTCTAAATCATTCATCCATCTCTCTATCGATGCATGGATGCATCCATCCCATCCCGCCATTCATGCCCCATCCATCCATCCATGCCTCTATCCATACATGCCTTCATTGATCTTTGCCTCCCTCACTCCGTCCGTTCGTCCGTCCCTTCCTCCACCTCTCCTTCCTTCTATCCATCCATCTATCTATCCAGCCAGCCATCCAATCAACCAAACAGCAATCCATCAATAAGCTTCCTTTAACCCTCCTTTCCATATCTCCGACTTCCTGCCTACCTCTCTGTCCTATTACCTCTCAGCCTGCCTATCAGCCTGCCTGCCTGCCTGCCTTCCTTCGTCATCTCTACCCTCCGCACTGCCCGCAGAGAAATCAGGCAGACATACTTAGAGAGACAGACAAAAGACAGATAGACAGATAGACAGACACACAGACGGACGGACGAAGAGATAAAAATAGGTAGATCGACTAGCGATAAAAAAATCTCTAGTTTTAATTTGTCTGTCCTTTCGTCTGTCTGTCTGTCTATCCTTCCTTCTGTTCCTCTGTCTCCCTCTCTTTCATTCTGCACCAATTAAGGTCCGGAAATAAATTGGCAAAAAACGTAGGTGGCGCTATACAAAGCACCGCTGGCGCACGCAAAAACTGCATCGCATCTCTTAACTTCTAAAACGCCATTTAGTAACATCAACACGTCAAAGGTCAAGCACAAGCTGCCCTCCCATGTGTCGCTCTAACTCTGTTCTGCGCTCGCCACGTACCGCTTCGAAGCCATTAATGCCTCTAATTCCCGTCGGATGCGCTGCTGTTCTGGCCATCGGTCCTCTGGTGGTGGGTTGGTGAAGCTTTCCGGTCAAATGCCAGGTTACTTACTAGGCGCCGCTTCACGGCTGCGATGTAGATATTATATGGGTTGACATTCGACGAGGAAAACGTCATAAGACGTTTCAACAACACAATGCTGAGATGTATTGTGTCTATAATATAGACACAATATTTTGTTTCGTGTGAGATTAGTATAAATATTTCGTTTATAAGTTTCATAATGATACGGTTGGTATGAATAATGATTTCGATAATGATGATAATGATTCAGTCATTCATTCCGGAAATTGATATAGCGCCCCTTCAAGAAGCCTACTCAGAGACGCTCCCAGCCCAGCCACGGCCACTGAGAAACGTCTTGAGCAATTGGTAGAAAGCAGGCAAATGATGATGATGATGAGGAGGAGGAGGAGGATGAGGAGGAGGAGGAGGATGATGACGATGACGATGACAACGTCGAGCAATAACAATAATAATTTTGATATCGAATTATTACGATTTTAATGATGCATGCGGCATGCAAAGAGAATGAAAATGATTTACTGTGAAAGTTTCTTGTTTGGAATAATATAATTATCTGATCTAATGTCTTGTAAAGCGCTGCTATCATGAGTGGATGGGTGGATGGGTGGGTGGGTGCGTGGGTATGTGCGTGGTCTGAGTGAGTGAATGAATGAGTGAAATAATGAATGAATGAGTGAGTGAGTGAGTGAGCTGAATGAATGAATGAATGAATGAATGAATGAATGAATGAATGAATGAATGAATTAATGAATGAGTGACTGGGGGATCAAGAGAATGAACGAAGACATATGAATAGATTTTGACAAAAACTCTATACCCTAGACTAGGGGTGGGCAACTTTGAACCGGTTCTTAACATATCTTTTATATTAGCACTGTACCGGCACTTTGGGAACCTTTTATCCGGCCCTACACAAATGTCTGGATTTCTGTACATAGGCCGACATCAAAACATGCTTCTTATTTATTAAAATCCGGCAGCTTGTCTAATCAACTAGTTTACTACTCAGTCATCAATGTATTCTACTCTCTGCATGAAACAAGACAACATAATTATTGGGTAGGCTCGTTAGTCGCTACTTTAGAAGCCATCTATCATAACTTTTCAAATGAAGTTGCTACTCTGGGGAAATCCATTATCAAAACGCAACACTGTGTATCTTCCATGTTGTACTGATTCTGCAAATATCAAGAAGTGCACAGAACAAATAATTTAATTGAAAGTAGAGTTCCAGTTTGCTGATTTACTGCTCATGAACTCGACTTCAAATTGTTTGGATCTCACTTTTCTATTGATGCCAATTCAGCACCAAACTCCATGCAAATGGAATTGATTGAACTCCAATAAAACAGTGAGTTGGAATGGAAATTTCTTGAGGTACCTCTGATTCAGTTCTACAAGCTGTACATTTCTCAGGATTCTAACTCTTCACTTAGATTTTCATATCGTGAAACTGGTTGCGCTGTTTCCATGCATGGTGCATCGATATTTGAGAAAAATGTATTTCAGAGATCACGAGTGGCCGAGTGGGTTGGTAAAGCCCGCTCGCCACGCCGGCGGCCCAGGTTCGATTCCGGGTCGGTCGGTTTATCAGAGATTAATTTCTCGGATCTTTACTGCGGGTGGCTCGGTCGCAATATAAACGTCAGTACAATACAATACAACACAACACAATACAACTGGGGCGCGGTGGTATAGGGGTATGTTCGGTGCCTTGCAGCTGGAGGGTTGCGGGTTCGAATCCACCTCAAAGCCGCCGCGTAGGGACCCTGGGCAAGTCCTTCACTCGCAATTGCTCATGCGCTTCGGCGTGAAACTCCGATTCAGCGTCCGCGCAGAAGTCGGGACCGCCTCTGAATGGGCAATCTGGTAGGGGCGCTATAACAAGTGTTCAAATACAATACAATACAATATACAATACAATTTGTGAACAGTTCTTCTCAAAAAGATGACACAAACAAATTGCAAAACCAGATGCAGACTAACAGATGACAATCTCTCCAATGAACTTCGAATTGCCACTTCGAACATTAAAGCAAACATTTCGGATTTGTGTCGTGAGAAGAAATTCCAGATCTCACCTTAAATATAGCACACCAAACAAATGGATAGGTGACGTACATTGTACAGACTAAGAGTTTTATGTATTTCAACAGAATAGAACATATTTCGTTTTGTTTTTATTTTTAGTGTAGGACTGCATGTATTTCTCTTTGACGTTCAAGCACTTGGATATCTAACCGCATCTTCTCCTGGCGGTTAACTATCCGCACCTCAGATTCACATTTGGGTGTGACCATGCGCGCGTTACAAATTTATTTATAATAATAATAATAATAATAATAATAATAATAATAATAATAATAATAATAATAATAATAATAATAATAATAATAATAATAATAATAATTAGGATAAATAGATTTTCATCATACAAATATCTTCATTTGCTTTAACGGATATTGTGTTATATTATTTTAGTTTGAATAAAATTAATATCGTTTCGTTTTCTGGTGTAAATGAATCTGTAGACATTAGCCCGCGATGGGCATACAGTCTCTGAGCTGCCCCGAAAATCTTAGGGTGGCCTCTGTTAAAAGAAGTTTACCATGCCTGCCCTAGACCGAATAATTTTAAAGGCAGGCAAGTAGTTAGTCTACAAAGTTCGTGGTGGCTCGCAAAGGGCGCTTCAATAAATAATTGTCTCATTATACTGTTCACTGGCCTGGAGGAAGTGGGGGAGGGGGGTTCTGAGACAACCAGGACTGCACTATATCCGGATTCCGGAAGGTACGATACACAAATATTTACGTAACAAGGCGCGCGTCTTGGCAGGACTCCTCGTTGCACGCCTGCGTTGTAGCCCAGTCAAAGCCCAACGCAGGTGTGAGTTCAAATCATACCCCGACGAATATAGATCCGTATTGTAATTAGTTCACGTGATCAATACGTGTAGTTTGTTTTAGAAAAACTGTTTCGTCGATACCGTTTGCTGCCGATTCCTTCTTCAAATCAAATTATTGGTCTTAATCGTGACTAATTAAATACGAGTATTCGATTTTCTAAGTAACTAAAGCATTGTTTCCAATCAAAATTAATTTTCCTAACAAGAGAACAGCGTACTTTAACACTCGCTTCACTGGCCCAGTGGGCTGCATTGGTTAGAGTGTATCGGCTGCGTCCCATTCTCCTCTGTGCGAGAGAGCGTGCGGATCGCGATTCGCTTCCGATGCTCTGGCTTATTTAAGAGATTCAAATATCGGACTAGCACGGGGACCATAAATGGCGTGGCGTCCTTTCAAAGCGGTGGTGAAGGATCTCACTCGATGAATTCATTGAAAAATGATCAGGGTGGAGGTCATATACGGTCGCTATAGAAAAACGCGAACATTTACATTTACATACATGTACATACATACATACATACATTTTAAAATACTGACATACATACATACATACATTTGCATTCACTATGCAGTACTGTATCAAATGTGGGCTGGATCGGAACCTTTTTCATCCCGGAAGCAATCTACCACAACACCGTGCGAAATTGCCATTTTGTCGACGTCGCCCGCGAGACAGTGGCAAGCGGAAGCCAGCCGGTCGACCGGACACATACTAGGCAAAAAATTCTCTAGCGCCTATATCATCACATCGTTTGGTTCCGTCCGCGAACGGTAGCGGGAGCCACATATATATACGGTCGGACCGTTGTGCGGCAGCACCTAAGATGGCCAGGAGAGCGTCCTACCGCGTGCGGTAATTGACGACGCGCTTTGACGGGCTGTGGCTGAGCTTGAAAGGCCCCGTTAAGAAAGTACTTTGCTGTTCTGACTATCCATCTTCGTTCTCTCTCTGTCGCTGGACCTGGGATAGCGTTCGTTAGTCGCCTGGTGAGATGGGAAGAGAAGAGACGAGGATTCGAACTGTGAACCTGACGATTATGTTCCTGCGTTCGCTTCCGTTTGCTGCCTGTTTCCATCTGACGCTGTGCGCCGTGCAGGCTAAAGAGCATTTCGGTAAGTCATACTTATTAGTCGCTCTTTCACCATCGTCACTAACATTTCCACCACCACGACCATCATCGTCTTCGTGTTTGAGTTTGTTTGAGTTTATTGAATCTATTGAGTTTATAGTAATAACTTAGATGACTCTAGCTAGCGGGACTATTGTCCTTTCGGGGTTCCCTTTTGTGGCTAGTGATGAAAAATAATCATGCTGCTACTGTGTTGTGATGCTAACAATGGCAAATAATCATGTTACCTTTGTTTCACTTTAATGGCTTCAATAAAAGAATTGAATTGAATGGAATTGAATCATTTGCATTGTTGTTTACAAGTAGGCCTACATAAACAGAAGCCGATTATATATCAACAATCAAATAAAACAAAAAAATTAATCAACAGCATGTTTTAGGGATTTTACAAAAGGTTATGACAAAAACAGGTAATTTCACCGCTGAGACTCAACTTGGAAACGATTCATGGGGAGATTAAGCTGGGACAGCTTATCTAGTCTTCCCCATTGTTACCAGTCTCGGGAATACACCAACAAAATGTACCAAGTTAACAGGCTAAGGCAGCCGTTCGGCGTAGTAACATCGTCATCGTCATCGTCACCATCATCATCATCATCATCATCATCATCATCATCATCATCATCATCATCATCATCATCATCATCATCATCATCATCATCATCATCATCATCATCGTCATCATCATCATCATCATCATCATCATCATCATCAACAACAACACTACAACAACAACAACAACATCATCATCATCATCATCATCATCATCATCATCATCATCATCATCATCATCAACAACACAACAACAACAACAACATCATCATCATAATCATCATCATCATTTGCAGGCTTGCCGAATTTCAGACTACGCCAGCTACAGTCCGTCCTGAACTGCTTTGCTCGGCTAGTGGCCAATCCACCAGAATTCTATCACATCACAACATATATACGACTCCACTTACTCCCTATCGTGGACAGAATCAAATTTAAGATCCTCCTTCTCGGCCGGACTTCGTTGGTTGACTCGGCTCTGATGTAACACAAGGGCTGTTTGCGCCGTTTTCAGGTCATCGGTCGCTTCGTTCTTCAGTCCGTGGAGACATTCTGGTCCCTCTCTGCCTTATGTTGACTCGACTATAATTTTATACGGTGCGCTCTCATTCGTTGGGCCCTCCTCCCTTTGGAAGAATATTCCCGCTGACACTCGAGCTGTCCCTTTAAACTCTGCTCATATTTCTTTTTCTAACTATGTTA
>JACEVL010000012.1:875000-897500 GCA_020284085.1 Aporrectodea caliginosa
TCCTCCTTCTCCTAGTCCTTCTCCTTCTCCTACTCCTCTTCTCCTCCTCTCTACTCCTCCTTCTCCTAGTCCTTCTCCTCTCCTTCTGTCTTCTGCCTGATCGCTTCCGACTCTCTACCCCTTGCATGTCTGTCTGCCTGATTGCCTATCTAACTGGGTTCCTCGGTCTTCGCGTTTTCATCTGTCTTTTTGTCTGTCTTTCTTTGTGTCTGTCTGTCTGCTTGCCTTCCTCATTCTCTTCATTCTCTCTGCCTATCTCTCTGTCTCTGTCTCTGTTTCTCTGTCTCTCTCTCTGTCACTCTCTGTCTCTGTCTGTCTGTCCGTCCATCTGTCTCTCTCTCTCTCTCTCTCTCTCTCTCTCTCTTTCTCTCGTGCTCTGTCTCGTAACTCGTTGCATAACTGTTTGCCTCTCTTTGACTGCCTGCCTGTTTCTTCCTGACTGTGTCCCTTCCTGTCTGCCTGCATGCATTCCCACCTACCTCTGTATCTATCTACATCTCTCTATCTGTCTCCGTGCCTCCGTCTTTCCTTAATCCTCGTCTTCGTCCCTCTCTTGAGCCCTGCATCGCTATCTACCTCCATGGCCTTGCTCTCCTGTCTCTCTATCCCTCTGTCTCTGTCTCACTATCTCTCTCCAATCTGTCTCCTCCCTCTCCCATGGCGATGCTCCATGAGCCTCCATCCCACCAGCGTCATTGTGTTCAGCTGCTGTAGCTGAGGCTTTTGTACCATGTAGCTCCTCCATAAATGACTCACGCTATTTTGGCCTATTTTTAACCTAGTCCTCCCCCCTCGTCACACTTCGTCACAAAGATGTAAGACCCCCTCTGAAAATGACGTCACAAAGCGCTGACCCCTAAAACCAATTTCCATGGCGAACCAAAGTGCTCCTTCATGGAACAAATAGTGAAAGCATGAATATTTTAAAATCTAATGGTGACCAAATATTGAAATAATTAGAAAATTATTAATAATGGTGCCCGTATACATTAAAATAATTAAAAATAATTAAAATTTAATCCTCAAAATTAGTGCTGTTATTATTAGAATTAAATTGTTGTTAATTGTTAAATTTGATAACTTAGACCTGCATGGTGTGACGTCACTACTACTCCCACCCCCATGTCACATCGTCACAAATTTCCTGTCCCCCTCCTCCCCTAGGTGCGTGACGTCATTTATGGACGGCCCCTAATACAACCATTCGAAACTGAAAATGTCCTTTAAATAAAATAGCCGAACATCGCAAACATGCAGAGGCAGACATAATTATTATAGATATCAGACATTGTTGAATCTACACACAGCGCCCTCTTTCTTCGGCCTCGGCTGTACTACCGTATTATTATCAGAGATGGCACGATTACTTAAATTGCTATTAGATTAGAATTAGCTACTGAAATTTGTCAATCGATTAGAATTAGAATTAGAAAAATCTTGTAGCGAATCGATTAGAATTAGCCAAACATAGACAAATAGCTAATCGATTAGTTAAATTGCTAATCTAATAGACTTAGAATTAGCTACTGAAATTTGTCAATTTGAAATTTATCGATTAGAATTAGAATTAGCATGATCTTGTAGCTTATCGATTAGGCAGAGAGCAAGAGACAGGGAATAGGGTCAAAATAACTGCAAGGGGCAGGAAAACTTTACACAGTGGGTGCCAATTACACTGCGTCTGAGATGATGGGGAATTGCGTAAAGTCATGCTGGAGAATGAGGTAACGTCATGTAATGTAATGTGATTAGTAATTTATATAGCGCCGCTCACAGCCGTGGCCATTCAGCAGCGCTCCGGAGAATGTGGTAAAGTCATGATGGTGAATGTGGTAAAGTCTTGCTGGAGAATTCAGTAAACTCATGCTTGAGAATGCAATGAAGTCATGTTGGAGAATGCAGTAACGTCATGCTGGAGAATCAGTGTGATTTTCGTTAACGATAACGATAACGAAAATGTTCGTTAACGAAAATAAAATGACTTCGTTAACGATAACTATAACTATAACTAAAAAATATCATTAACTATAACTATAACTATAACGAAAATAACACTAACGAAAATTCATCTTTATTTTCGTTAATACAAAAAATAAAAATAGGAAGTGCAATATGGACGATTCGACATAAATGAGAACGAAAAATGCGAAATTTTTATTGTGAAATTTGTCAGTTACTTTGGAAACTCGTGTATTCATGAAGCTGACTGTACCCATGCTTCAAAGGTTTTCATAGTTATGAGTAAATTGTGAAACAGCGTATTAATACGCACAATTTTGCTTATAGACTTAATTATTGTAACTAAGTAATAACTAAAATTAACTAAAATAAAAATCCATTAACTATAACTATAACTATAACTAAAAAATAATACTAACTATAACTATAACTATAATTAAAATAAAAAATCATTAACTATAACTATAACTATAACTAAAATAAAATCTGTAAGGAAAATCACACTGTGGAGAATGCAGTAAAGTCATACTGGAGAATGCAGTAAAGTCATGCGGAGAATGCAGTA
This sequence comes from Aporrectodea caliginosa, assembly GCA_020284085.1. NCBI lineage: Eukaryota > Metazoa > Annelida > Clitellata > Crassiclitellata > Lumbricidae > Aporrectodea > Aporrectodea caliginosa. Next base: position 877,525 of record JACEVL010000012.1, read on the forward strand.
AAGTCATGCGGAGAATGCAGTAAAGTCATGCTGAGAATGCAGTAAAGTCATGTTGGAGAATGCAATAAAGTCATGCTAGAGAATGCAGTAAATTTATGCTGGAGAATGTGATAAAGTAATTTATGCATAACGCATGCTGGACAGCCGTGGCCATTCAGAATGCTAAAGTCATGCTGGAGAATGTGGTAAAGTCATGCTGGAGAATGTGGTAAAGTCATGCTGGAGAATGCAGTAAAGTCATGCTAGAGAATGCACTAAAGTCATGCTGGAGAATGCAGTAAAGTCATGCTGGAGAATGCAGCAAGGTCATGCTGGAGAATGCAGTAAAGTCATGCTGGAGAATGCGGTAAAGTCTTGCTGTAGAATGCAGTAAGGTCATACTGATAATGCAGTAAAGTCATGTTGGAGAATGCAGTAAGGTCATGCTGGAATGCAGTAAAGTCATGCTGGAGAACGTAGTAAAGTCATGCCAGAGAATGTAGCAAAGTCATGCTGGAGAATGCAGTAAATTCATGCTATCTATAATCGAAGTGTAGTATTGCTGGTCAATGCTGCAGCTCTGGTCCACTGGTGTAAAAGATCAATAGGAATACCTGGTTTATCTATGAGCACCCAGCGTCTAAATAACTCAAATTTCTAACATAGCTTAAAATTTTACGACACTCATAACGACAGACACCACCGCAAGAGGGTCTGCGTTATGTAGGCCTATAAATAACACTGTAATGCAACCGAAAATCTGATATCATGTGATGTACTGTGAAGCTTATAGCGACTTTGCCCTATGTGGTCATGAGACGTGTAGATATTCCTGTAAGATAACTCTGCATTAGTTTTGGGTGTATAATACTTTGAAATGGCCAAACACGTATCTTGTACATCTGATGTTTTAACTCACAAAACTCAGTGCTTTTTCTAATCGAATTTCAACATTAAAGCTTCACATACTATCGTATATCCTCCTGTGCGCCATAAAAGCAAATTACGGTATACCGTATATGCATGCTCAGTGCGGTGCGGCTCGGGAGGTTTCCGATCGAACTGGAGCCAGAAGTTTCGCCTATCCATCAAATTTAATTAAAAGCGAGCATTAATTAATGCCTTTCTTATTAAGCAGAGTGTGGGCGAATCTCATTGGTTCAGAATATCGTGACTGAGAAGCAGTTTCTCCAAAAACGTCATATATTACTGTTTTTGCCTATTTATCATTGCGCATTTATGAAGCTCCATTATAAAATAACAAGCATCAATCGATGGCGATGGGCAATTGCGAGTGAAGGATTTGTTCAAGGTCCACACAGCAACCGTCTCAACGGAGAGTCGAACCCGTGTTCTCCGGGTTACAAGGCGAGCGCTTTAACCAATCGGCTACTGTGTCCCAGTGGAGTGAAAACCACAATTACTTCCGGTTTGAAGATATTGTAGACTGTCATGCAGCTCTTTCAACAGGCAGCGTCGCCTACTTAATTTTCTTAGCCCGGGCACGCAAATACATGTAGGAGTGGCCAGGGGTTTAGCGTAATGGTAGCACTCAGGCGCGTAGAGGCAACGGACCCGGGATCGCTTCCCGGTACCCTCCCTAGGGTCGACTCAGCCTTTTCATTCGGTAGGTGGCGTTGAACAAATGAGCAGTAGGACGTGATGGGCGCCTTGCATGGCTGCGAAACAGTTAAATTCGACTCCTGTAATAACTTGTAATCATCCGTTCATTTTATGAATTGTAATCGTCCTGCGTACTTGTCAGTTTAAAAATTAAACGAAGATTATTATTATTATTATTATTATTATTATTATTATTATTATTATTATTATTATTATTATTATTATTATTATTATTATTATTATTATTATATCATTATTATCATTATTATTATTATTATTATTATTATTATTATTATTATTATTATTATTATTATTATTATTATTATTATTATTATTATTATTATTATTATTATTATTATTCCTCGTCCCAATATCAATGTGCGGTCTATGTGCTCGTTTTTTAACTAGCTAGCAATGGGATGATTGGGCTGTAAGTGGAGCAGAGGTCTTAAAACACCATTTGCTTTTCGCAGTTGCTTTTGGTTGGGAGTATTCAATCTCTCTCTAATCATCTCCACTTTTGGATGTCATCTAATCGCCTCTCCCTTAATGCTTCAAAGACTCAATTCATCTGGTTTGGTACCCCTCAGCAGCTCCATAAACTTGATTTTGCTCTCCTCTCTGAAAAGTTCCCACTCTTCTCTTTCTCGTCAAGTGTACGTGATCTGGGTGTTACCCTTGATAGTTCACTTACCTTTACCGATCACATCTCTAATCTCTCACGCTCTTCCTATTTTCACTTAAGGCGTCGTTCTGTCTGTCTCCTCCTCCATATTCACAACTTTAGTTCATGCTTTTGTATTTTCTCGGATTGACTACTGCAATTCCCTTCTTGTTGGTCTTCCTAAGGTTCGTCTCTCTCCTCTTCAGTCGGTCCTCAACACAGCTGCTAGACTTATAGCCCGCCTTCCCAGGTACTCTCACATCTCTTCCTTTATGTTTGATGAACTTCATTGGCTCCCTCTGCATGCTCGCATACAATTTAAAATCCTCTCTCTGATCTTCAAGGCTCAGAGGGGTCTTGCCCCGCAATATCTGGTTGGCGTACTACTTCGGCCTCACTCAGCTTCCTCCCACCGTCCACTTCGTTCCTGCAATAGACTTGACCTCTTGGTTCCCCGTAGTAGAACTGCTATGGCTCAGGCTCGTTCCTTTGTTTCAATTGGTCCCTCTCTTTGGAATGCTCTTTCTCCTTCTGTTCGCTCTAAAATTCTCTCTGGCAGTCTCTCTTCTTCCTTCGCTTTTCTCAAAACCTGTTTATTTTCGCGGGGCTTAGCACACTGGGAGCGCTTCTGAACGGTTCACCCTACGGGAGGCGCTTTACAAATGCTTAAATACGATACGATTTTTGACCGGGCGGGTTTCGAACCGATGTCTTACAGCTGGACAGTCCAACACGCTAACCACTCGACAACCGCGCTCGATGAGTTAGACTCCAAGAGGAACCTGGAGCCAGACCATTATTTTATTTATCTAATTTACATTACTTGTGAAAGTTCAGGCTAGTATCGATACATCATTACATCGACAAGCAGAGGAGGCTTATCGACGGTTAATAAGTGTTGCGTGTGCTCTAGCAGTTTATGGACAACCATATACTATGCAGCTATACGAATACGACGCACAAAATACTCTGTACACAAAATGTCTCGAGGTAGACCGCGCATCGATCGCCTACTCAATGCATCGCGATCGATTTTCAAATCGCCTTCTGTTTTCAAATGAGAAGCTCTGAATAGAAATCTTTCAGTTGTAATCGCTTGCCATTGTGTTTCTATCATCAAAAGTTACGAAACGTTTGAAATTACCAGAGAAGTAATGGAAATGCCAGTCTCTTGCTTCCAGTGTTTTCGTATTATCCGTATTTTTCATTTAGCACTAATACGCATCCCACACCTGCAATAAATGTAAATAATTAAAACGGGGAATGGAGAGGAGTCGATCAGCACGAGACGTAGAAACACGAAGTTTAGGTTCAGGACGTCGAGCTTGCAATAAAAATTAATTAAGGGTGGAAAGCTAGCACATAACTAGCATAACAATTAAGTTTTTCGGTGGAATATATTATGCAAATAGTTAGGAGAAATCTTCCGAAATCAGAAATGCAAATATTGCATCCAGCGGCGTGACTTAAATTTCCGGCCTTCTCGCAGATTACTCAAATAAGCGGCCCTTTGGGACCTGTTCATACTTATCAGGCTCTGAGTGGGCCCCTCGTTTTTAGACTCGGGCTCGGACTCCACAGTCGCCGCCCCATAGCTCCATAACGTTACTGCGATGTTATTTTGCAATTTGGTGTTGATATAGTGCCAGTAAAACAGCAGATCTGCTTCACAAACGCTGAATATATAAACTGAGATATGAATAGGGGTTTACACATAAAAGAACTTAACGGAGTACTTAGCGAAAAAATTGATATGTACAGCGAGTGAAACACGTCGAGTATCACACACGAGTAGAATATTTCGAGCGAAGCACATAGAATAAATACGACGCCTTTCTCTCGCGCAGTAATACAATTTTTCTCCGTGAGCCTGGTCAAATCCAAAAATAAATGCTGATACCATTTGTGTGAGATCTCATTGCATTATCACAGGTGGAATGCTGCAACAAGTTTCTATTTCCCTATCAGAACTTCTTGTAAGTAGAATCTTTTGTCAATATCCAGAGATATTTTAAGTTCTCAGGTTTCAAGCACAAGGAAAAGTACTTAGGTAATAATAAGAGAGGCCTGGCATCTCGACGAACTATTCCGACTGGCGTCATCTTCTACCAAGGAGGGACTGACTGCTCGGTGGTATACTGACATCGTGTGCTGCCAACGCTGTCACCTGTGGTCTCTCCACCCTGTCGACGCAACTTGGACAAAAGACTTTGAACATGCTTGCCATCTGTCAACTGTTGATGGCAATTCGTTGGTTTGCTCCACGTGTGTGCGTGGGCCCGCCATTTGTGACTCTTTCTAGTTAACTGTGCATTATTTTGCTACCTGATATAGTAGTCGAGTTGCAAATGACATTTAACATCATATCGGCTAGCGCAGAGAAAGCGATTTTGTGAGATACTTTAGAGGCACTATATTACATACATACATACACATACATACATACATACATACATACATACATACATACATACATACATACATACATACATACATACATACATACATACATACATACATACATACATACATACATACATACATACATACATACATACATACATACATACATACATACATACATACATACATACATACATACATACATACATACATACATACATACATACATACATACATACATACATACATACATACATACATACATACATACATGCACACATACACACATACATAGAAACCTTCTAATAGAATCTCCGGTCTTCTGTGCCGCTCTTATAAATGTACACAAGACATAGGTCACTGGAGACTACAGGCCGCGCTGTCCGATGAGCTGACCTGCACGGGAAGGACTAAGTAACCGCTAAGTAAGTAATGGATCACTGGCTTACACAGCTGTCCTGCAATCCGCCACAACCACGCTTGGCACCTTCAACATCGATTCCAACCCGGCACCAGCTAATTCGACCAGCATAACTTGTTATGTCAAAGCGCTTGGCAGGAATAACCCAATTACGCCGGTGGCATCACCGCCAGCCTCAATCTCCTCCTCGTTCGTATACATCCGCAGGATATTACTCCGCCACGGTAAGTATGGTAATAAGAAATATATGCCACTACGGGGACTACAGACGATGTGCTGCTTGATGGTGCGATATACTGTGTCTATACGTTCATTACAGCCTTCCAGAGAGCACGCAGTCTTAGTACATACCACGTTGGACACATCGGAAATTAACACGACCGGGAACAGAATTGATATTTTCGACAACACTTTGAAGCCTTGTCGATTCCTCCTTAAAAGAGAGCGCCTCCCCACGACCAAAGGCACTGCTTTATGACGCCGTAACAAATGGGGTCAGATAGGGTCGATGTCAACGGCCTACGGCAGCCATAACATGTCGTCAAACACAGGGAACTGCTGGTCATTGCCCTGACTTCAAATAGTAAATGTTAATGCATACGTTTTTATATAGCTATCGTATGGCCTTAACCCTGCTCATTTTTCAATGAAATGATCGGGCGAGAACCTTCACCACCGCTGCCCCTGAGGGATAGGCGCAAGGCCCTTTAAGGTCACGGTGTAGCCATAGAACGAGAATTCGTGACTTGAGACTTTAATATTCGTAAATATTCGTGAATATCATGGCATTTTTAATATTCGCAAATATTTGTAAATATTCGTTGATGACGTCACTGTTTTGCTTTTTGTTTAAGAACTAATTTAAGGCAGCTCAGGCAGGCACTCAGTCTTCGCAGTTATTATTTATTATTTGAACTTTGAGGAACGTTGTACGTGAAAAGGCGTGAAAATGGCACTGTGTTTTGTGCAATTAATCCCGAATTATGAAGAATCAAGAATGACAAGAATTAAAAAAAATTGATATTCGTTGACCAGCTTTAATATTCATAAATATTCGTCAATTTCTATAAATCTTAATATTCGTAATATGCGCATACTCTTTCTATGGGTGTAGCCTATATGGACCGTGCTAGCCTGAGGTTTAAATCTCTGTAATAGTCATAGGATGATGCAGGGTGGAGCAATGATGTTTAGCTCAACGAGGTTGGAAGAGACCAATTGGGACGCCTTCACTTCATATAAGACACAAGTTGTGAAGCTCGACCTATTCTATTACACTTCGCATGGCCTGGAGACGAACCTAGAATACAGACGCTTGGCAACGTGTTGTGAAAAGACAGTGCCCTGATGGTGACGACCATTACTATGTTGATGATGACGATGATGATGACGACGATGATGACGATCATGGCGATGATGATAACGATGATGATGATGACGACGACGACGATGGTGATAATGATGATGATGATTATAATGATGATGATGATGATGATGATGATGATGATGATGATGATGATGATGATGATAATAACTATGATGATAACGATGATGATGATGATGACTGAGTTAGACGTTCGGCTGCAACTTGGAGCCAAAATATGTAATTAAGCATTGTCTGTTTTTAATACAGTTAGGTTTTATTTAAACACCTATAAATCGCTCTTTCCTCTGCTGTATATTCCTTGTTTACGTTCAGTCGCTGTATATTTTGCCAAATGAGCCGTGAGAACTGTTCTAAATAATTCCAAACCTCCTGTGATATGTGCCCTATAAGTGAAAGCAGTCGAGCGATCCTGCATTATCCCATGCGAACGGTGAGAATTCAAAATAATTTTTGCCGATGTCAAAAGATGTAAAATTGCGGATCTATAGATAATAGTATTACGTGCAGAGTAGATTTGAATTGTAATAGGCTTTTAAAAAATTCGACTGAGAAGGAAAGTTCAATAATCATTGCTATCGCATATAAAAACTTAATATATATATATATATGAAATATATAGCCTATACATACATGTATATATATATATATATATATATTCTGAATTATTAGGACTTGAATTGCACGAATGAGGACGAGATTACGACTTAATTGGATTGTAACTGAGTGCAAAATCGTTTGTTCCCAGCGCATATATAATTATATGCGTTGGAAACAACTTCGCATTCAGTTGTGTGTGTGCGTTAGTGTGTGTGTGTGTGTGTGTTTGTGTGTGTGTGTGTGTTTTTGTGTGTTTGTGTGTGCAAATTGTCCAGTTTCGTTAAATTACTTCTGTGCATATACATATAGACAGACAAGGTATTCTGCGGTCTCTCCGATTGCTTCCGACAAAAGCCCCATAATATTGCAAAGACACAGAGTGTAAAATGAATATCTCGTACAGTCCTAGATCTCAGAAAGACAAAAATCAACGACACGCTGACTGAGGAAGAAACTTCGACGCTGTCTGCTGATGAATATCCCTCTTCATACAGTCATTTCTGGCACTCATTCATCTAGGGAATTCATTCATTCATTCATTCATTCACTCATTTATTCATTTATTTATTCATTCATTCATTTAAGGCAATCATTCATTTAGGGCATTCATTAATTCCATCACTTAGGGCATTCATTCACTTATTTAATTAATTAATTAATTCATTCATTCATTCATTCGTTCATTCATTCATTCGCTAATGAATTAATTAATTAATCGATTAATTCAGGGCATTCAGGGCATTCATTCATTCATTCATGGCATCCGTTTATTTATTTATGACATTCATTTATGCGTTCATTTATTTAGGGCATTAATCCATTTATTCATGTAGGGCATTCATATCATTCATTTATGGCATTCATTCGTTAATTCATTCGGGGCATTCTTTCGTTTATTTGTGTCACTCATACATTCATTTAGGTGCATTTATTCATTCATTTATGGCATTCATTCGTTAGGGCCTTCATATAGCGTCTCTCCAAACTAACCACTTATAAGAGAGGCACTCTCAGCCCAATCCCAGCGGGAAAAATTGCTTTTAAGTGCTTATACTAAGTGAAGCGATTACTACGAAGAAAGAAGATGAGAACGAAACAGAAATAGCAACCAGACAGACAACATAACAACAACTTAGTGACAATATGGACCAGCGAATGGAAGTCGAATTCGCTGTGAAGAAAAAGAAGATAAGAGGAAGAAGAGGAGGATGAAGAGGAGGAGGAAGAAGAAAAGGAAGAAGACGAGGAGGAGGAGGAGGAGGAAGAAGAAGAGGAAGAAGAAGAGGAGGAGGAGGAGGAGGAAGAAGAAGAGGAAGAAGAGGAGGAAGAGGAAGAAGAAGAGGAAAAGGAGGAGGAAAAAGAAGAGGAAGAGGAAGAGCAAGAGGAGGAAGAGCAAGAGGAAGAGGAGGAAGAGGATGAGAAAGAAGAGGAAGAGAAAGAAGAGAAAGATGAGGAGGAAGAAGGAGAAGAGGAAGAAGAAGAGGAAGAGGAAGAAGAGGAGGAAGAGGAAGAAGAAGAGGAAGAGGAGGAAGAGGAAGAAGAAGAGGAAGAGGAGGAGGAGGAAGAGGAAGAGGAAGAGGAGGAGGAAGAGGAAGAGGAAGAAGAGGAAGAGGAGGAGGAAAAAGAAGAGGTCCTGGAAGAAGAAGAAGAAGAGGAGAAGGAGGAAGAGGAAGAGGAGAAGAAGAAGGAGAAGGAGGAGGAGATGAAGAAGAGTTTGACGAAATATAACTTTCTGACTCGACCGACCGTATACAGAACAAGACAACGACACCAAAATACTAGGAGCAAACATTGTCCAGCAACTGTTCGTCCTAATTTGCCTGTTACTGAGGGTAGGTTGCAAAAATGATGACGAAGAATGGAAATGATGGAACCACGCCCAGTGAAATGAAGACTCTGGTTACAGAAACTAAGCCAAATATACCCAACAACAGTAGTAAAATGTGTACGTCAATAGCCTTGCACCGAGTGTGTTATACATTCGTTCTACTGTTAAAACAAGACAGATTCTAACAGAGCAACGAAAAACTCATTGGAGCCCTCTCTCGCAAATGCACAGCTGGCAAGAAAAGTGAATTACTGACAAATCCAGACGGAGAAGGCGTTGGTTGCGTAAGGGGAAGCCCGCTGGACAGAGTCTATAGAATTGACAGCGTTTTAAAGGTCATAGCATTAAACGAAAGCAAAAGGCAAAAAGCCACTAATGACATTAACAATGGTAAACAAGATTTGGTCAGCCTACCATTCTCACTAACCAAGGCACATCATTTACAGCTGGATAATAACTTCCCAGGAAGCCAATTATTTCGGTAAATCGTTGATATAATATGATTTGCAAGGGTGCGAAGAAAATCTTGATGACATAGCGGGTGAAATAGGAGCGCACCACATGAGAAGGATTGGATATCCTGAAATCAGCAACACAACTCTAACTGCATAACCTACAAGGAAATGGACCTTCCTTGACACCCGGATCAAAGGTAACATCCAAGATCAAAGGTAATTATGGAGCAGTCGTAGTGCTAAACACGCCTACAACGAATAAAGACTTCTCTAAAATGTGGCAACTGCTTCCAAGAACACAATGCAACCTATGCATAGGTAATGTCCAATATACATCAGAACCATGGAAGGTCCTAAAGGTGAGTTAAGGCAAAAAGAAGCAACCACCTACGCGCAAACGCTAATAAAAGTGACAGTATCCGATACTCAACCCTTCAGTTTCATCTCAGGAGTTACAGTCGGGAATTCGATTAACACCAAAATAAATCCCGAAAAGCAATATCCACAAACACCAACAGCAACATACGCTGACATAGGCAGGCAAAGAATTTTCCTAATTATACCTAAAGCATTTAAAGTTGACTACAACCAGAAACCACTGCAGAAACTGCATGAGTCATGCGGCTCAAAACAGAGTCGAATGGAGAGACATTGTTAAGAAGGCATCGGACACCTACGGACAGGCACTGAGCCCATGGTTATTGATGATGACAACCTGAAACCACCCGCAGTCGTAACGATTTTGTCTAGGTACAAGCTTAACGAATTAAGCTCAAGCCCTCCTAGATGCAACAATTATCCCGTGAGATGATCGCATTCCGTGCGAACTACATAAGCACCTATACATCGAAATAAACTGCGGGTCCTGTTAGTCTAATATGCAAAGAAACAAAACAGCATCTCTAAGCACATAAATTGACGAATTAGTTGCTAGTGGTTTTCCCCCGCGGGTGGGCTACGAGCAAACACCGTGTAAACTGTAAACCTTCCCTATTTATCCTGAAACACACGACCACGTTTGAGACGGACTTATCTTATAATTAGTTAGTCTACTGCAATGAAAACATCAAAACAACATCTCTCGGCATATAAATTGATGAAGGAGTTTGGGGACTACTGCGCAGTTTCAGTTGTTATGGAGAGCCGGCGGCTGGCGGCGGTCTGCGAGCACACACCTTTTATACATTCCTTCTTTATGTTGGGTTGTAACAGGCTCAGGCGACCAGAGCTTGTTTGATACAGACTTATCTGACAATTAGCAGTTAGGATAAAGGAACGCCACAAGATTCCTTTGTTTCCACTTCATTGTTTTTAATAACGATTAACGATATCACCCCAGGCTTGGATGGATTCGATGTGACGCTTTTCGCCAGATATGTCGGCTCCCGGGATATTAAAATAACAGTAGGGAAATGACACTTCTCATTTTACGCATTTCACAAGCCGTGTGACAAAAACGACTTTAGAATTTCCATAAATAACGCTCATGTAATCGCTCCAAACCGAAAATTTTCGTCAAATTATAGGGTGTTGCTTTATCTGTGCAAATTGCACAAATGATGGTTAAATTATAGACCTATTGCGGTAGAGTCAAGCGTTAATTTGGAGAGCTGGGTGAATGTCAATCAATCAAAAATGTTCATTTTGCAACCAATCAAACAGAATCATCAGGTTTACAAATTGCAAGTCGGTTATAAAAATGGAGGCCATAAAGGGATAAAGAATCCCGCTAAATAGGGATAGCAAGTTACAGATTAAATTAGATGATTAATGTCGATTAGAGGGAACGTAGGCTAGGCTACAATTATGGGGCGTGACACCGTCTGGAAATAATGACTCGCTTTAAATAAACGCTCGTGCAAAGGCACAAATATGCCACGTTCTGTTCATGTACCGCAGTTATTTAACATATTTCCGGAGGTTTCCGGACATTCTTTTCTCATCCACAGTCCGTGATCTTGGTTCTGTCCTAGAAAGGGTGCAATCCTTCCGTGACTGATCATGTTAACATTGTCTGCTACCCATGCTTTCGCGAAAATTTATAGCGCGCTTTAACAAGACAGGTCTTGCACGAGAGCGCGTTTCGCTACATTCTTAGAAATATATGCTAGTGCAAGGTGAACAGATGAGTTTTAAATTTTGTTTTAACCTGAGCAGCAGATGTTTTATACTCTTCATTGTGGCCACGAGATGTCGTTAAACAGTGAATGATGGTACTAATGCTATTCGACTACATTCAGACACATTTGAATCGATTTTTGTAAAGCTGTACACTCTCTTGCTTCGTTCTGGCGGCTAGTGCTGTCTCTTCAATAAATCGAATTTGTTGAATCTGGTTGAGTCAGCGTAAACGAACCTTGGCAGCCAGACACACTGAACATCATAAAACGTTGCTCTCTCTAGAAACCTAAAGTCGCTGATTTCCACCGTATTTATTCCTGACTCAGTTCCGGTATCACGAAATAGAGTATCCGTCCTAAGGCTATCCGGGGGGATGTATGAATTTATCCCCCCGGATGGAATAAACCGGTTTAGAGTATCCGGGGATAAACCATTCTATCCCCCATCGTCATACGCGTCACGAAAGCCAAGACGAAAATCCAGTCAAAATCACCAAAAACGAAGTAAATTAATTTCAGGTCGACGTACAAACTAAAGATACGCAACCTAAAATATTTTATGTGTACAATAAATCCAAACAGTACGACTGAATACACTTAGAAACCGTTAAAATTGCAAACTAAACCGAACACTCCATTTCGCTAAGGGGGATACTCATGTATGGGGGATACTTTATTTCGTGACACCGGCGCTTACAGTGAACTACATAAACCGTGATAACTATAAAAAACACTTTATGGGAGTCAGCGACTTCTGTTTGATGTGCCACATAAGATGTGGTTAGACCTTTGGATCGCACCCGAATGACTGGCCAAGTGCTGGTCGTAAAAGCTAAGGTAGGGCGACGTTTACGGCACTGACGGTCATAATAGGTCGCCCAACACCGGATACTGCTACACGGGCAAGACTAATAAGAATAGAATCAAACCGTATTTGTAACCAAATTCAGAAATTCGTATGGCGTCGTCTCTGAGAATAGGATCAGAGGCGATCTCAGCGCTACCCTTAACGCTTATCCACTCTTTTATTGTTTCCCGCCTTGATTATTGCAGCGCCCTCTATGTGGGTCTTCCGGCGGCTCGGGCTGGGTGCTTGGATCGGGTCATGCGAGCGGCGGCACGCCTCATTGGCCGCATCGCAAGATTCGGCCATGTTAGTGATTACATGCGGGATGTCTTGCATTGGCTCCCTTTCCCGCAGCGGATCACTTACCGGATCTCTGCCTTGGTCTGGCGCTGCCTCACGGGTGTTGCCTCTTTACCTACAGGAGCTCTGCTGCTCCACCCTGAGCGTCTAGCGCCGTGGTTCTCTCCGCTCCTCTAAGCAGGGCTGAGCTTCTTGTTACCCGGTCGCGGACATCTATTACACAGCGCCGTGCCTTTTCTGCAATCTGGAATGGGCTCCCTGTGGATCTACGCCTAATGTCTAGTGCTCTTGCGGCCACGTTCTTCTCCAACCTGAAGACTGCTCTCTTTAGCCGGGGTTGGGTCGGGATTGCTTCTGAGTAGATAATCTTGAAGGGGCGCTATATAAATCTCTTAAATGAATGAATGAATGAATGAATGTAACACATATGCCTGTGTAGAAACTCATCACAAGCGTAATGGTAATGTAGCATACTAGAAGGCCCGAGGTCTTCCATGAGGTTTGGCGACTGTTCCCTCTATGTCGCTGGACCACACTGCATGGAACAGTCTTCCAGACAATGTGAAGAACGCGCCATCTTTGGAGACATTTAAATCAGTTCAAGACTGATCTGTTTAAACAATCATGTGAAGATCATTGACCTTTTGAACTCAGAGTCCCTTCCATCGGCCTCGACTGGGCTACGGCGCTATACAAATCGTCTTGTTATTATAATTATGACTATAGGCCTAATTAAAATAATAATAATTATAGGATCGCCCAATACAAGCGCCAAAATGATTCCTCGGTCATTGAATATATAGTTATTATTATTATTATTACTACTACTACTGCTGCTGCTGCTGCTGCTGCTACTACTACTACTACTACTACTACTTTTATTATTACTATTACTACTATTATTACTGCTGCTACTGTTACTGCTACTGCTACTGCTACTACTATTACTATTACTATTATTATTATTATTATTATTATTATTATTATTAATAATAATTTGTTAATATGCTTGTGGAGAAACTCCTTGAAAGCGTAATTTTTCATTACTGAAATAACCCAGATCTATCCGTTAGTCACTCACTAAAAATCTATTGAATTATTCAGTAGAAGTGGCCGCCTCATGCGGAAAAATACTTCACCAGAATTCGTTAGAAATCGTCACAATATCTGACAATATAATCCACCAATATTCGCAAGGCTTTGTGAAGGGAGAATTCGCTACAGATAAAGCCCGTCATGTTTTGACGGGTTCCGAAACACTCATGATGTAATTCCAGCTTATCAGATACATTAGCTTTTTGAGCATTTGGGTCCCGCGAGCGGAGGGCTCTATGCGAGACCCAAATCCGCAAAGATCTATGAATATGTATACATCTGCGACGGAATTTATTTCCTACGGTCGAACGCCGGAAGCGGAAACGCGTGAGCGGAAATAGACGAACGATATCGAGGTTGAGTATTCATCTTTTGACACGTTTCGTTTCCTCCTCCTGCCGACAGATGGCCGCAACATAGGTCGATGACGGCGACACCTATCGGATGCTAGACGAGGAAACGTGTCTCTCGAGGATTAGACTCCGTTGAAGGAAATACCTACTGTGTTAATGATAGGAATTACGTGCGTGAATTTATAAGGTATAGACCTAGCTGTAGGCCCTCTATGTTTAATGTATACTATCGCGACTTAGTTCATATATATATAATATACATATATATATATATATATATATATATATATAAGAGTTGTTTCGCATAAATTTAGATTCGAATTCGTTTTCGGCCGAATAATGACAAAATTCGAATATTCAGGTTCGAAAACAAATTCGAGCAGTCAAAACTCGATTAAGCTTAGGCCTACTTAGACGAATAATTTTTATATCGGTGTCTCATACCAGCGCCAAAATGATTCCTCGGTCATGGAAGTTAGTACCAGTATCAATATTTTAACAACGCATTATTAATGCACTGTGCATGCAGCTAAATATTGTTATTAGACCAAAATACTTAAAAAATATTTGGCATTCGATTCATCTAAAATAATTATAGCCTATATATATATATATATATATATATATATATATATATATATATATGTATTCGTGTAGGCTTGTATAAACTGACTGAGACATGTGAAAGTCAACATTTTATGTTGTTATGGTCACGTGAAATAACTGAATAGCTACATTAAAATACTTTTATTGTGCGATAACTTCAGAAAAATTCGGTAGAAGTAGAATGAAATATAGAACAGAATGTCACACGAGAATAGAATTCACCTGCGTCATACGAAGTCATTGCTAGTTTATATAGAACAGTTTCGGAAGTGATGAATACAAGACAATACAAGACAATACTACGGAATTACCCCGCAATGCATTCAGTCAGTCACGCATATGACAGACGTCCATTTGTCCGCGACATTCGAATGTCTGTTTAACGCGTCATTGGAGGGATGAACGGAATTCGTTGTGACGCAAATCCATTGTATTTTACTGCACGGTATAGTATTCTTCCACCGTAATCTTCTCCGGAACTATTTTATGCGTCGTAGGGAACAGTGATGACTTCATAAAATTCGACCAGACAGTAAAAACGTAGGTCAAAGGTCACTCTGTGCCAGGTTTTTTTTACAAAGGTCATTGTGTGCCACGCTTTAAGCTCACTGCGTATATTTTAGTTTGCGCAAGTTTGTCTCGAACGACTCCTCATTTGAAAACCAAGCTTAGGTAGACCGCATGTACACGTCTATCGCATGTGATCATCATCATCAGTTCCTGACACCGCCTTTTGACGGCGATGGGTACGAATAAATGATCACCATTGTCCTAGGTCATTTGTTAAGTCCACTGCTCCCCTTAGTGTTTGTCCAAGTGATGTTTTGTACTCATTTGTATTTTCTATCCAGCGTAATCTTGGTCTGCCTTTGTTTCTTTTTCCTGGGTATCTTGTGAATTGTGTGGGATTCTGTCAGCTGGCATTCTCTCTAATGTCCAACCGTCTGCTAAACAATATCGTTGAACGATATTGTCTAGCAGAGTTGTATGAGTACATGTACATAATGCTTGTCTAATGGTATCATTTCCAATTTTTCTGTAGTCTTGAAATCCGTGCGATCTTCCGCAGCCAAATCATTTCTGCTCTAAGACTTCTTTTTGCATCTTGCTTTCGCATGGTCCAACATGGTCCAACATTCCGATCCGTTTAGAAAAATCGATTTTTATCATCATCTCGTTAATTTTGTCATGTTTTCTTGATTAATTTTCTGCTTCTCGATATCCTGTTTATTTTCTCCAATGCTTGTGAACTGCCTCCAATTCTCCATTGTATGTCTTTTTCGTTGCTGCCATCTGCTTTTATTTACCCTCATATAGATAGACGAATTGTTCTACTTGTTCAATAGCTTCTCCTTAGATTGTGATAGTCATCGGGGTACTTGTCGGTTTTACGACCCCCAAAACTTCTTCATATCGGAATGGAAGCTGGATTGATGAAAAAATTGTTTCCCGATATGGAAGTGGGATTGATGAAAACATTCCTGTGTTTAAACAGAAGCTGGATTGATAGAAATAATTTTTCCCGTAAATAGAAGCTGGATGGATGAAACTAAGTTTTCGATTGAATATATCCGGTATTTTAGCGTATTTTATTATTTATCTTGTCTGCCTGCGTAAATGGAAGTTGGATTGATGAAAATAATGCTTTGCGTAAATAGTAGTTGGATTGATGGATATGAAGAATTTTAAATCACGTAATATATGAAGAATTTTGGGGGTCGTAAAACCGACAAGTACCGTCATCGGTGTCTCTTTGGTCTTTTCAATCACCATTGTTTTAGTTTTCTCTGCGTTGATCATTGAGCCGAATCTTCTACTTGCTTCCTCTATACATCATATACAAATTGTATTACGCCACAGAATATAATGCGGTAAATCAGTGAAGGACTTTGATTTAATCGACTTTTGCTATAATGGTATTAGACTGGGAAATCCGCATAGTACTTTAATTTAATGCGTTGAAAATAGAGAAATAAATAGATCAAGGTCGAAGGTCGTTATTTATTACGTCACTCATTGTTACGTCATCGATCGGGTGACGTGCGCAGGGTCAGACCTGACGTCACTTTTCTGCTGACCTCAATGCGATTTTCGATTTGGGCGAAGGGTGTAGTGACTTATAAATAATTCGATCGATGGCCGGGGGTTTGACCTCAGCGACTGTGCGGTGTACGCCTGGTTAGGATCCTTCCCCCGAACGTCTCCCAGTCTTTCGGAGGGGGGCGGGGAGGGGCGGGGGCGGGGAGCGCAGATAAATTCCCATGAATGGCGTCGTTAAACTTTAACCGAGAAAGCATTACAGCACTGGAAAGAGTAATGACTGGTAGCATGAGACACCATGTGTGTCGAAGAGTATGATTGTGGAAGGTAGCCACATGATGTGCATGGCTGAATAGGCTACAGCTGATAATCCTATTGTAACCTATTGCTTTTGTCAAAGCTGCTTTGTTCTATTGGTTCAATAAAAAGTGTGATTATAGGTTGTGATGAGTTGATACCACGGGCGGTTCCAGGATTTCCGCTGTTGGGACCATAAGGCGAACACAAGCCAATACAAGAAAGTGGGACAGAACCCCCTGCAGTGGGGTTCATGGCAAGCAAAGCCCGTGGTCGGATTTAGGGCACACCCACCAACGCTGATAGTTTTTTTTACAATCTTAGGCTATTTTCCTAGATTTCTAAAATGTAATCCAATCCATTTTGTAGCCTGATATATGATTAAATCGATTTTTACAGCTAAAACAATAAAATTGTGTACTATTAGGATATCTATAGTGTACGTATGTCTGAGTGCGTATGTATCAATCAATCAAACAATCATTTCTTTTTGTGATCAACCGATCTACAGATTAAACATAATCATTATTAGCCTAACTAGACAGAGGCCACAAGGATTGGCCCTGAAGGGTTCACGGATGTATAAATATATGTATATATATCCATGTATGTATGTATGTATGTATGTATGTATGTATGTATGTATGTATGTATGTATGTATGTATGTATGTATGTATGTATAAATAACTTACTATAGCGGTATAGCCCCATTAAGTACCTCTGAAACGGAACCTAAAAGGCGCTATATGATCATATTCATGTTATGCATTAAAGCAATACATTTATCACCTTTATGAGATTGCTACCCAGAAGCACTTCCACCCCAGCGATATAGGAGGTAATTTTATGTACTTTTATGGTGGACGTTCCTGAATGTAGGTTTACACATTTTATTACACATTTAGGCCACATTTATTGCATCGTGATCGCATAGACACGATTTCATACACGTTAAGAGTTCAGAGAAGCGGTAGCACAGAGGGAAAGAGGGGTGGGGTGGAAGTGAGCAGGGTAGTCGGTCGAAACGACTTCAGTGAAGGGAGGAGGAGGGGTTATAATAAGCTATCTCTAGGAATTAAGCGACCATAAGTTAAGCGAGTGGACTTTCGTCTACGTCTGGACATTTTCTTTCTCATCGGATCAGATCGATCGCGCATCTGTTTTGAAGGGCCATCGATTACTTGCTTTATGCATTCACATTCTGGCGCTACAGAAATTCTTAGATTAATTAATTCATTCATTCATTTAAGAGATTTGTATAGCACCCCTTCAAGATTATCTACTCAGAAGCGCTCCCGACCCAACCTGTGCTAAAGAGAACAGTCTTCAGGTTAGAGAAGAACGTGGCCGCAAGCGCTCTATGCATTAGGCGTAGATCCACAGGGAGCCCATTCCAGATTGCAGGGCCAGCAACAGAAAAGGCACGGCGCTGCATAATAAAAGTCCGAGACCGGGGGATATTAAGCTCAGCCTACCTAGAACAGCGGAGAGAACCATGGCGCTGGATGCTCAGGGTGGAGCAGCAGAGCTCCTGGAAGTAAACAGGGGGCGTATAATACCCGCGAGGCAGCGTAAAAACCAAGGCAGAGATCCGGTAAATGATCCGCTGTGGGAAAGGAAGCCAATGTAAGACATCCCGCATGTAATCACTGACATGGCCGAATCTTGGGGTGCGGCCAATGAGGTGTGCCGCCGCTCGCATGACCCGATCCAAGCACCCAACAACAGTGACATGGCCGTATCTTGGGATGCAACCAATAAGGGTGCTGCCGAGCGTAAGTCTCGAACCAAGCACCCAACCCGAGCCGCCGGAAGACCCACGTAGACTCGTAGAGGGCGCTGCAATAATGAAGACGGGAAAGATTAGGTTATACTTATCCTGGTCAGAGAGTCGTGTTTGATATGCAATGGGTTCGACCCTTAGCCCTTGTTGCAACTTGCTAACTGGTAGCTGTGTCGTTGAGTGAGTGTGTGTGTGTGTGTGTTTGTGTGTGTGTGTGTTGGTGTGTGTGTGTCTGTATGTGTTTTGTGCGACACGGTGTTTCAGTAATCTGTAATCCAACGATATTGGGTTAAACTAGAGTCTGCTAAGCCGACTCTATGACAGGACCCGGTGCATTTATCTGCGCACACATGCTTCCATCACCAAGCAGCGTAAGTTGGTATAAGCTGGGAAGTAAACGTTAAATCCTGTGATGCGCTGGCTCCCTTGTGTCCAGGACCGTGGGGTTCATCCGCTGCCGCATCAAGGGCCGTGGAGTGGGACATGAGTGTCTCGCTCCTCTGCATCTCGTTAGGGAAATTTGAACTTTATTTGATTTATGTGATCGGATTGTCCCCTTATCCCGTACCGCCACAGATGTGTATGTCTCTTCGTATGTCTGTCTCTGTCTCTCTTCGTCCGTCTGTCTCTGTACCTTCGTCCATCTGTCTCTGTCTGTCTTCGTCAGTCTGTCTGTCTCTGTCCGTCTGTGTCTGTCTCTCTGCGTCCGTCTGTCTCTCTTCGTTTGTCTGTCATTGTCTCTCTCTGTCTCTTCGTCCATCTGTCTATCTCTGTCTCTTCGTCTGTCTATCTCTGTCTCTTCGTCCGTCTATCTACATGACAGCTTCGTCGTAGTCGGTCCTCTTTCTGGAACAGGCTTTCATGCAATCTGCACCATAGACGAAGAGCAGAAAATAAGCATAGTCGCTGGATCGATAGGTGGCGTTGGTAAAATGAGCAGTAGGACGTATGGGCGCCTTGCATGGCTGCCACACAGTTAAATTCAACTCTTGTGATAACTTGTAATCATCCGTTCATACTCTGACTTGTTATCATTCTGCGGTGTGTCAGTTTGAATTAATAACAACACGGATTATATGGAGCTGCAATGATGTGTACACGCATCTGAACATTTTACCAACATTTTCTTCTTTTGGTTTATCCAATTCGGTTGTTTAAAGTCAGTTTCCGCTGAAGT
>JACEVL010000012.1:902500-947500 GCA_020284085.1 Aporrectodea caliginosa
ATGTCCAATATATATATATACGTGTATAACTGTGTATATATATATGTATGTATATATTACAGATTTGATGTGAAGGCGATTGTTCTATAAATATCGTTCATGTGCGGTATACAAGTAATGAATGCAATCACAATTTCCATGAATGATGCATAGAAAAATCCAACGATAGATATCAATTCCAATGTCTTTCCTTCATTAGTATCCTGCCCTACATCTCCATTCGCCTCTCTCTCCCTCTCGCTCTGTCTGTCTGTCCGTCAGTCTTCCCGTATGCGTCTCTCCTTTCAGGCTCATCTTCTTTTGTACGGTCTTCCTTTCTGACGCCGTTCCCTGCAAGACAGTCTGAGCGAAGGCGACAAAGGCTGAGATAAGCACTTAGAAAGGCAAGGGAGAGACACATACACAGACAGACAAAAACAGACAGACAGACAGACAGAATGATAGAATGACAGATAGACAGACAGAATGATTGAATGACAGATAGACAAACAGATAGAAGGACAGAATAACACATGGACAGACAGACAGACAGAATGGTGGAATGACAGATAGACAGACAGACAGAATGATAGAGTGAGAGATAGACAGACAGACAGGATGTTAGAATGAAAGACGGACATGCAGACGGACAGAATGACAGAGACAGAGTCAGAGACAGAGACAGAGAGACAGAGACAATGACAGCGACAGAGACAGAGTGGTTGCGATTTGAGAAATGGCAGACGGCGAGAGAAGGAAATTAAGTTCGGATGGTGCAAGCTGGATTCCGACATGAACTTTTTTAAATTCGTCGTAGCTTTGGATTAACAAAAAGAAATTCAACAGCCATGCTATTATAAGACCAATTCTATTTATAATCGATTAGCAATTTAACTAAACGTGCCCATCTCCGACATACACGTTATTTATATATATATATATATATATATATATATATATATATATATATATATATATATAATACACAAATATATTTATCTATATAATCAGTCATTTCAGACATTTATATAGCGCCCCTTAGAGAGTATACTCATGAGTAGCCTATGTACGTAACGGTGCTGAACTCTTACAAGGATAGAAGCGTTAGCGAACGATAACTTGTCTTGGAACAGCAACGTCTGTAGTTTTGTCGCTCTGCTTAGTAATTCTTGGAATGGCAGCACATAAAAGCAATCCAAAGCCCCGCTATCTGGACTTACACGTGCCGACAATTTGTCACCCTTTTATGGACCATTAAGAAGCTCCATGAGTGGACAGATGGCGTATGAGACACGTTGGTTGGTTGGTCTAAGCACTTGCGCGTTTTTATTGCATTTCCATTTACGAAATCAACCAGAAAACGCTCCCGAATGTGAGATACGGTCAGCGAAACACGCAAGCGCCGCGGTATCTCTCTGAAGAGCCTTAACGCCGCGTCCTACAGGGCAGTCCTGGCTACTGCCATTGGCTGGATTATCGGATGAGTAATGGGAAGTCCGTGGCGGTTATTTATAGCTTGAACGACAACTCCCTCTGGTGTGTGTTTTGTCGACTGTCGAATCTTTATCAAGATCTGTGTGACGATGCCTCTGTGGGGTCGTTTCTAACATTTTGTATTTTCTTGGGCTTCTATTTGCGACCTGTTTTGTTGACTATCTATCTCTATGTCTGACTGTGTGCCTGCCTGCCTGTCTGTCTCTGTATGCAAATCTGTATCTATGTATGTATCTGGCGAGGAGATGGCTGAATGGTAATAAACTGGCACGAAGATCGGAAGGACGCGGGTTCGATACCCGCTAGCCCCATAAGGCTGGCTCAGCCTTTAACTCCTTACGGGCGACTGTAAAATGAACAGGACAGATGGGCGCCTTGCAGGCTGCCATACAGTTAAATTCAACTCCTGGTAAACTTGTTATAATTTGTTACTACTATATCACGTAATCTTCCTGCGTACTTGTCAGTTTGAATTAACAAGCGATTATTATTATTGTTGTTGTTGCTGCTGTTGTTGTTGTTGTTGTTATTATTATTATTATTATTATTATTATTATTATTATTATTATTTTATTTATTTAGTTTTTTTGCCCGAGGTAGTTCTATTCCCTCAGGCTATGAAAACTATGTCTGAAGACGTGGGGTCTGGAACGGCCGCTCACTCAACAAGTTCTTGTTATTATTATTATTATTATCATCATCATTATTATTATTATTATTATTATCATCATCATCATTATTATTATTATTATTATTATTATTATTATTATTATTATTATTATTATTATTATTATTATTATTATTATTATCATTATCATTATCATTATCATCATCATTATTATTATTATTATTATTATTATTATTATTATTATTATTATTATTATTATTATTATTATTATTATTATTATTATTTTTTTTTTTGCCTGAGGTAGTTCTATTCCCTCAGGCTATGAAAACTATGTCCGAAGACGTGGGGTCTGGAACGGCCTCTCACTCAACAAGTTCTTGTTATTATTATTATTATTATCATCATTATTATTATTATTATTATTATTATTATTATTATTATTATTATTATTATTGTGTGTTATTATTATTATTATTATTATTATTATTATTATTATTATTATTATTATTATTATTATCATCATCATTATTATTATTATTATTATTATTATTATTATTATTATTATTATTATTATTATTATTATTATTATTATTATTATTATTATTATTATTTTTTTTGTTTTTTGTTTTTGCCTGAGGTAGTTCTATTCCTTCAGGCTATGAAAACTATGTCCGAAGACGTGGGGTCTGGAACGGCCTCTCACTCAACAAGTTCTTGTTATTATTATTATTATTATCATCATTATTATTATTATTATTATTATTATTATTATTATTATTATTATTATTATTATTATTATTATTATTATTATTATTATTATTATTATCATTATCATTATCATTATCATTATCATTATTATTATTATTATTATTATTATTATTATTATTATTATTATTATTTTTTTTTTTTTTTTTTTGCCTGAGGTAGTTCTATTCCCTCAGGCTATGAAAACTATGTCCGAAGACGTGGGGTCTGGAACGGCCTCTCACTCAACAAGTTCTTGTTATTATTATTATTATTATCATCATCATTATTATTATTATTATTATTATTATTATTATTATTATTATTATTATTATTATCATCATCATTATTATTATTATTATTATTATTATTATTATTATTATTATTATTATTATTATTATTATTATTATTATTATTATTATTATTATTATTATTATTATACCTCGCCTATTTAGAATCTCACAATAAGTGTGCTTAACATGGAAATCCAAAAGATCTAAACAGGTGGTCTTAAGACGGCTTGGAAATATCTCTGTGGCGAAATATTTGACTAGGTATGTTTAATGGTAGACCTTCCCAAGAGGATCTCCAATGCACGATAAAACACGATTTGCCCACATCGTCGATCTAAAGCGCGGAACCAACAGGTCCCCACGGGTCGCTGAACGCAGCGGTCATACACTCGACTGGTTTTAGACGCAGGAACGTAGAGCTCTTTGATGTAATCTGGTGCGGTACCGACTGTGGAAGCTCTTCCCATGAGAAGGATTTTGAAGGCAATCCTATCCTGAACCAGAGACCAGTTGGGCGTATCTCCCATATCAATCAACCAAGCAGTAGATCAGAATTTATATAGCGACCCTTCAAGATTCGTACTCAGACACGCTGCTGACCCAGGCCAAGTGGGAGAAGATCGAAATAAGCGAGAAGTTCGGCTGTTTAGCGACAATGCGGGTGGCGCAGTTGAGGACGGAGTTAAGATGTCATGTCTGAAATTTCTGAAGGTTTGCTAGGACAGACTTACAATAGCCTAGGCGCGTCAGAATGAAGAAGTGAACTAGAGTGGTTTAAAAAGTGCCTATAAAGGCCGTGAAAAAGAGCCCTTAAGGCCAACGTGAATACAAAAGAGCCCTTAAGGCCTCAAAAGAGCTATTATTAGTCAAGAGAAAGCCATTTTACCAATTACAGAATTATTGCAAAGAAAATGCACTTTTGAAAGACTCTCTGTACCAAACAATTGCTTGTACGAACTCAGCAAATCAAATCAACTGAAACAAGAAAACTATCGTTATCACATGTATGTCGTTATCACATGTATGCATTATCCAAAATGATCGTTATCCAAGTAAAGTACAACAGCTGCAGCATAAAGACACTGCCTTTAATTTCGTCACCTCTGCCAGACTTGTATCAAACGATGTATGAAAAGACGAAAATCGATGGAAAATTTTATATAAAATGAACTGAAATACAATTATTATCGTTAAAGATGTCAACGGCCATTGTCGTCATAAGATGTCGTTAAATTTTGGAATAATAATAAGAGTGGCGTCGAATGATAAAATGCGTCGTATGACTCTAAGCTGACGCATTTGATGAAAACGGAACCTGCAGAGGTAGCTGACATGCACCTACAATTTCCAAAGCTAGAGCTATCAAAGCTAGAGCTTCATCCAGAAACAATCCAAGGTCCTGGACAATGCGCTTCACTTCCCAATATGGAGATGGCGCCGCTGTCGCTTCCCTGTCAATTCTTGTTCGCGCCTTTCTCTATGTGCGTTTCTTTGCGTAGCTGTCTGTCTTTTTCTGTATTCATACGTCTAAAAGAATGATAATAAGAAGGCCATAGATCTGTGGCCATCTTTGCTTCTGTCTCCGTGTGCCTTTATCTGACAGCTTGTTTGTCTGTCTATAAGTCAGTTTCGTTCGCTATATCTTTATGGTCTAAGCTAGCCTTGTTTTTTTCATACAGAAGTACATTCACGTAAAAATACGCGCACAAACAAACTAAAGGTAAGGTTCGGAAGGAGAGGAAATGAAAGTGAGCAGAAAGGTAGACAAGGAGAATATAGAGAAGCTTAGAGGTGGAAAGTTTGAGGAAGCGAATCAGAATTGGAAAAGAGGAGGAAACTCCGCATGAAACAGAGTACAAAAACTTTTGAGAGAAAAAAAGGTGGATGAGAATCAAAATAAAAGTAAACACATGGAATAGAATCTTAATTGTAAGAGAAGATGTGGAAAGATTCAGAATAAAGATTTTTTTGGGAAGAATCATACTGGAAGGAAAGACACAGAAGAGATTAAGAATGGAAGAGAACGTATTGAAGATGATCAGAATAGAAGAGAAAACGTGGATGGGAAGTCATGAAAGAGAATTAGAATGGAGGAGGAGATGTGGAAGAGATCCACAATATAAGAGGAGATGTTCAAGGGAATCAGAATTGAAGACAAGAAGAGGAAATGAATCCTAATGTAGGAAAAGAAGAGTGGAAGAGACTGAAATGTGAGAGATGAAACTGTGGAAATCAATTACAATGGAAGATAAGTTTTTGAAAAAGAATTAGAAATGTAAGAGATGAACATATGGAATTTCATTAGAATGGAATATTTCATTACAATGAAAATAAAATGGAAACAATTAGAATGTAAAAGACGACGGGAAGCGGAATTGAAAGAAAGGGAATAAGGAAATACGATGTGAAAAAGAATGAAATGGAAGAGAAAATGTGAAAAAGAATGAAATGGAAGAGAAAATGTGAAAAAGAATGAGAATGGAAGAGAAAATGTGAAAAATAATGAGAATGGAAGAGAAAATGTGAAAAAGAATGAAATGGAAGAGAAAATGTGAAAAATAATGAGAATGGAAGAGAAAATGTGAAAAGAATTAAATGGAAGAGAAAATGTGAAAAATAATGAGAATGGAAGAGAAAATGTGAAAAAGAATGAAATGGAAGAGAAAATGTGAAAAATAATGAGAATGGAAGAGAAAATGTGAAAAAGAATGAGAATGGAAGAGAAAATGTGAAAAAGAATGAGAATGGAAGAGAAAATGTGAAAAAGAATGAGAATGGAAGAGAAAATGTGAAAAAGAATGAAATGGAAGAGAAAATGTGAAAAAGAATGAGAATGGAAGAGAAAATGTGAAAAAGAATGAGAATGGAAGAGAAAATGTGAAAAAGAATGAGAATGGAAGAGAAAATGTTAGAAAGAATGAGAATGGAAGAGAAAATGTGAAAAAGAATGAGAATGGAAGAGAAAATGTTAGAAAGAATGAGAATGGAAGAGAAGATGCTGTCGAGGAGAATAAGAATGATGGAGAAAGAGATTGGACAGACAGTAGGAAGTGATCCACAAGGCGTCGAAAGCCGTTTTAATATATTGGATCAACAATCGATTGGTATACGCACATGACATAAATCTTTATACCCTTGGAGTGAGAACAAAGAAACAGACTGAAGGAAGAACTGACAAACAGAAAAAGAAACAAAGAGACCGGGATGACAGACAGACAGACAGACAGACAGACAGACAGACAGACAGACAGACAGACAGACAGACAGACAGACAGACAGACAGACAGACAGACAGACAGACAGACAGACAGACAGACAGACAGACAGACAGACAGAGTGAGATAGAGACTAACATATGGTAATTGTGTACATATAATTATATATGTACACGTTTCACAGTATATAT
This sequence comes from Aporrectodea caliginosa, assembly GCA_020284085.1. Classification (NCBI taxonomy): domain Eukaryota; kingdom Metazoa; phylum Annelida; class Clitellata; order Crassiclitellata; family Lumbricidae; genus Aporrectodea; species Aporrectodea caliginosa. The sequence goes on from JACEVL010000012.1 coordinate 909,045, forward strand.
GTATATATGCAAATATATATATATAATTATAAACAATCTGCTACAGCTAACAGACGTTTTTGTGAATCGCGCTCTGCAGCTACATGTACAATTAGCCTAAAACTTACCTCAGCCCTAACCAATGAGCGATTGGCAATTGGTTAATAAGAATATGCTTACTTACTTACTTACTTATTTACTTACCTACTTACTTACTTACTTGCTTGCTTACTTACTTACTAGTTACTTACTTACTACCTTACTTACTTACTTACTTACTTACTTACTTTACTTACTTACTTACTTACTTACTTACTTACTTACTTACTTACTTACTTACTTACTTACTTACTTACTTACTACTTACCTACTTACCTACTTACTTACTTACTTACTTATTGACCACGCGTTAACGCGTAAACCTTGGGCACCTCTTAACATCACCGTCAAACACGACACACGAATAACTTCACCACCCTTAAATCGACCTATGAACAGCAGTTACTGTAGTTTTAGCACAATGGAAAATTACCGCTATCATCAATAATCTCAGCACTAGGTCTGACAACATCGGAATTACAACATCCTACAAAACCTCTGTTACGCAAAATAGGTACGCTATTCTTGTAGAGCCAATTCTTAAATGCATTTAGAAAGGTACTTAGGGAGACATTCTGTAAATGGCCGTTGGAATCGGCTTCGCGAAAGAAATGGACAACTCTGGATCAAGATGCCAGGATTGGACATCGTAAATTGTTTGTCGTAAACTCGACAGTGTCTAACGCAACAGCGGAGCCAAGGCTCAAGCTTATTCTCGAGCGCTGCCTCAGTTAAGAGGATATAGAGGTCGTGTGAAGAATAAATTCGGTATTCAGGAGACCAGACAGAGAGAGGGAGAGAGTGGAGCCGTTACGGTGGACTCTGTTTGCGAGAAATTCCAAGGCAGAGGAGTGGATGGATAAAGGTAACATTTCTTGAAAATGGTAGACTTTAGCTTTGAATGGAAAGCATGAGGAGTAGTAGATAGAGGGGCTTGAGAGGGATGATGGTGGATCAGAGACGAGATGGGTAGAGAATAATAGAATTTGCGGAATTCACGAGAGATCTCGTTCCGGCGTCTAGGTGCAGTATGGAACATGGATTGATTGGAGAACATTGAACTACTTAAGATGGATAGTTACTAGGGAACGCGGAAAAAAGGTTAAGGGATGTTTGGGTAGAGCAGACTGATTGGATGGTGCATCGGCACCGACTTTTGCTTTTGTCTCTGGGTGCATGGGTTCTACCCCGGGGCAAATATTTTAATTTTCTACATTGCCGTATAGTGAGTTTTAGCGCATTTTTGGGGAAAGCAAATTGTTTTCTTGTTAAGGGTGACGTAGTTAGATAAAGTATTTGAAATTCACGTGACGGTGAGTGACATATATAGGCTAGTTGTACAAGCTTTACTGCTTTCATGTTCCGAAATTTGTGTATGTAGCCTGTCTGGTAAGTTAGGGGCAACGCACCCACTGAACTCTCTCTCTGGGTGCATTCGTATCCAAGGCTCTAAAGGAGTCGGAGCCTATGGGATTGTGGAAACAAGTGGTTTGTTATTATTACATGGAGCTATAGGTTAGGTCAGCACGATGCGATCGGCCACGTGAAGGAATAGTTACATTCGAGACGCTGAAATAAAATTGAAATCTGACTCCCAAATTTGTAAGTGTGTTGATTTATCGAGCGTAAATTGCTGTTTGTCGATGCATATTTTGCTGCTAATTTCTCTACAGTAATCTTAGACTCTATATTATCTAAGGACTTTCCTTTGCGAGGTCGATTACGGCAGCCGTGTATTCAAGGCCGTATTTAGGGGGGTGTTTTGGGTGTTTAAACACCCCCCGAAATTAAATAATGTATAATATAAATATTGCATTTACTAGTATAATTATACGGTGTAAGAACTAAGAGCACTCATGTGAACTTAGATGATGCAGCTCTACAGTGCTTTGAGAGCTCACAGCGCTCCTGCAAACTCCTTAAGCCTATAGACAGTTGATTTGGTTGCTTGTCGTCTTGTTCAAGAACGAGTAAACACCCCCGAAACAAAATCCTGTCTACGGCCTTGCGTGTATGCGTAGCTCCCTACAAGAACGTTTCTAAATACAAATCTAAAACTCACGGCTGATTTCAAGCATAGATAAAAGAATGCACAAGCCTGCCTGAAAACTAACCAAGTCATACAGTGTATACCCTATATTTAACAATATACCATTAATATCAGCAGTAACAAGTGATCATGACAATGAGCTTTAGCAATTTACCATTAAACAATTAACTATTTCCCTTCAACATCAGCATCGACAAATTATCATTAGACTACAATGTTTTTATAGCAATTTACCGTTAAACAATGAACAATATACCATCAATATCAGCATTAGCATTTCACCATGACAATGACTCTAACAATTGCAATTCACCGTTAAGTTTATAATTAGCTATTTCTCATTAGCGTTGGCATTGAACATTGAACGTTAAGCTTCTTCCCAGGCGTCAGTTGTGCATCGGGCGCGAAGAACGAATTCTCGGGGTCGTGACTCCGGCTGCAAATCAATGAAAATTGGTGGGACCTACGTCAGAAGGAGGCTTCTCAGTCCCTCTAGCGACGAGGAAGCAGAAAGCACAAAAGAGAACGGCGAAGAACAGTGGTCGCAGCGCCTACAACAATCGTTCCGAGTTTTGATGAAGCGAGTCGCATTGGATCGGATGCTGAAGACCAAATCGCATTGGGTTTAGTAAGAATCAGGTTTCGCCGTTGCGAAATAACTCGACGACTTGCAACGCCTTGGTTTACGTCACTCGTTGCGATTGCGACTTGCCGACGTGTCTGGCAAGTTCCACGGAGGCGAGAGATTTATAGTGGCAAGAAGCGTCGGCGTTTCGGCGATTTGCTTAATGAATGAGCAAACGAAACAACAAAAGAGAATGAATAAGTGAGTGATGGAAAGACAGAATGAATAAACACTGACCTCGGCGTGACCTCGAGTGTCTCGATGCAAACGTACAAACATCAAACACATTCATTGTCTTCGTTTACCTTAGGTGACTTACACCGTATCTTTCGATACATGTCCTTGAATATCCATTCATTCATTCATTCATTCGGGAATTTATATTGCACCCCTTCAAGGAAACTACTCAGAGGCGCTCAAATATCATACCAACTCCAACTCAATCCTATAGAATAGAGGAAGTAATATTTATTATTTCAGACTGACACACAACAGTATGATTACAATTCATAGTATGAACAGATGATCGCAATTTATTACAGGAGTCGAATTTAACTGTATAGCAGCCATGCAAGGCGTCCGTTTGTCCTACTGCTCATTTTACCAACGCCATCTGGAGAATGAACGGCTGAGTCGACCTTTGGGAGGGTAGCGGGAAGCGATCCCGCGTCCGTGCTGATCTTCAGCTCTTCGTGCCAGCGTGTTACAAAGTATACCCTAACCCCCCCCTTACCAATGTAATACGGTAGACAACCCCATCCCATTCAGGTTAACCCTACCTAGCTCAACCGTAACCTGTCTATACGCTTCCCATCCCAACCAAACCCTACTCGATCGTATACCCTACTCTATACTCCATCCTACTACTCCATCCTATTTTACCCTACCTTATACCCTACTCTATCCTAACCTATCATACCTTAACCCATGCTACATTAGAAAGTCGTGGGAAAATGGAAAAATTATTAACGGCTCTAGTGTTGTATATAAATTCTTAGATGTATGGAAGAAGATAACAACATCCGGCGAAATGGTTGTCTTCCACCTTTTACTTATGAATAAATTTGCATAAATTGTTAGACACATTTCTAATAATATTTGCAAATTTTGATAAAATAACTATTACATCGATAAAATATATAGAAAGTAGGTCCTATAGTTCGTCTAAAATAAGTCTTAAAAGTCATGGTAAAAGGTCATGGCAAGTCATGGAATTGTGTTTTATTAACCTTGTGGCAACCATGCTGACCTTACCTAATCCTAAATACTTTAACCTTACCTCACCTAATTTTACCTTATCTATGCCTTCTCCAAGTTTACACTACAGCGCCTCTGAGTAGGGATCTTGAAGGGGCGCTATATAAATTTTGATTGATTGATTGATTGATCGATTGATTGATTGATTGATTGATTGATTGATTGATTGATTGATTGATTGATTGATTGATTGATTGATCACCTAATCTTACATTATTTTCCTTGCCACAACCAACTGTACATTACCTCAGCTGATCTTATCAGTCTTACTTTACGTTACCACGTTGTGCCTTGTAGCTGTCAGGACGTGGATTCGGTGTCTGTGTGGGTGAGGACGGATGATTCTCAGCGGGAGCTGGGTCTCTACTGCGGCAGTAAGCGTCCTCCTGTTCTCATGAGTCCATCGACGAAGCTCGAACTGACCTTCACCAGCGGACGATCAATACACACGAACAGAGGATTCATCGCCAACTACAGCTTTGTCACAAGTAGCTATCTATATTTATTCTGTACTTTAAACTAGGGCTGCATTTCGATTAATTTTTTAATCGCGATTAATCGCACGATTAAAAATATTAACGCAAAAATTAACGCGATTAATCGCACATTTATTGACTTTTCTTGTGTTTATTTTTAAGGATCTAGAATTCAAGTAATTCAATCAAAATTCTAAAGCAAGTGTCTCAATCTTTAACTGTAGCAGTCTGGGATGCTCGCTTTTTAGTGAAAATAGTCCCGTATAGACAGAGAACACGTTCGGAAGGAACACTTATGGCCGCAGAAGCTAGATATTTCCTTACTACAGAAGCTCGGACTTTGTGGCCTATAGCAGAGGTCTCCAAAGTTTTCCAGCGGGGGGCCACATTGCTGACTTTCTAAAGCTCCACGGGCCAAAACTCCGAAGACAAAAATTTCTCTGTGCGCAGCTGTCCAGTGAATTGTGAGTAATGCGATGAATGCTTGGATTCATAATGTCTCCGAATATTGTACTCTTTAAGCACTGCAATGGTGTCATTGCTTATCAGGCACAGTGCCTTACAAACAGCGACATGGCTTTTGGCAATATGGATGTCAGAGTACAGCAGCGTTAAAATTTTCAATTTTCCCAATTTAGTTTGTTTCTTCAAGGAGAGTTCCGCGGGCCAGATTAAAGGCCTTAGCGGGCCGGATGTGGCCCGCGGGCCGTACTTTGGAGACCCCTGGCCTATAGCATGCTCCTTCCACCACTGCAGTGGACCAGAATCCACGTCATTCTCCAGCGCATCTTTGTAGCGAAGAAGTGCATATGAATTTGATTTTGCCCGAGAAATCAACGGTTTATCATCATCAGATGATGATGATGAAAATTCACCGTTCTTCAATTTTCCGAGCCACATGTAAAAACTAAGAAGGTATGTGGCAAGACAACGACGAATTACTCCGGTGGTATAGAAATCCTCGGCTGCAGTGTCGACCACTACTTTATCAGTTTTAAATCTAAATTGTTCATCCTTTACTGTCTTGCGTATATTCTTTGCCTCCACAATGTTCGACACAAATCTACCTTGATTTTTATTAAATCGACACGTTTCTCTGATGTCAACAAACGAATGAAAGAACATGCGCTGGAGGACCGAATGTACGCATGCAGGAAAGAGAGTAGTGCTGAGTGACTCAACAGAATTGGACGATAATCGATAACCGATTATTTTGAGAAATATTGATTAGGCCTATCAGAACTTAAATTTTTAATTTGACTTTTTTATTTGAGACTTTTTATCCAGAGATTTTTAACGCATTATTTTTGCGTTAAAATAATTAATCGCAAAATTTTTTAAACGCGTTAATCGCGGGCGTTAACGGCGATTAACGCGCAGCCCTACTTTAAACAAATAATAATAAATAATAATAATAATAATAATAATAATAATAATAATAATAATAATAATAATAATAGTAATAATAATAATAATAACAACAACAACAACAACAACAACAACAACAATAATAATAATAATAATAATCATCATCATCATCATCATCATTGTTATTGTTGTTATTGTTGTTGTTGTTTTCCTTGAAGTAGTTAGATATGATCCCTCGGGACTTAAAAGAACTCCAGAGAAACAGCATGTGTCTGGATTCGCTAAATCCCTCTCATTTTTCTCTGTCTCTGTCTCTCTGTCTTCTATCTGTGTCTGTCTCTGCTTTCTCTAAGCGTCTCCTGTAATTATAATCTCTTAGCTTTTTAAGAGAACTAAGCCGCAGGAATCAGCTTCTTCAATACAGGCGCTGGATCAAAACAGGGTCGACATACAGGTACATGTAGATGCGATTAGATTCAGGGTCAAAATCCAAGGATGAGACAGTGAGACAGAGAATCGGCCAAGGTGTGTCCTGTATGCTGTTTAGAATTGAATTTTTAATATATTCCACGTATCTCTTTCTCTCTCTTTCTGTCCGTCCGCCTGTCTGATTGTCCGCTTGCCTGTCTGCGTGTTAGTCTGTCTGCCTGTCTAGTTGTCGGTCTGTCTATCCATATGTCTGTCTATGCATCAATCTGTCCGTCTGTTTGTCTGTCTACCCATCAAACTGTCTATTTATCAGGCTGTCTGTCCCTTTCTGTATCTTGTCTTGTTCTCGCTCGCATTCCGACTTCTTCCTTCCTTCTTTCTTTTCTTCTGTCATTCTCTTTGTCTTCTCACTGATTTCATTCGCTTCAGTCGCTCTTCCCTTTTCCCGCCAACGCTCTCACGCCACCTACCGACTTTCATTAGCATTCTAAATATACTTTGTCGCCGAATTAATGGAATTTCGGCGAAAATTTGACACATTCAGAAGAAGGAAAACCCCGGAGAGAGAATTCCCAAGTGAGCGATCAGTCGAATGTTTTACGATGATCAATCTTATTTACTCAAATAAATTGATAACCAATGCAAAGTCATAATCACACAGCTATGGCTATTGACAGACAGACGGACGTACGGACGGATGGACGGACGGACGGATGGTCATAGAGATGGACGGAAGGATAGATAGAGACAGACTAACGAACTGACGGATGGACAGACGGACAGATAAACACAACGACACACAGACATACAGATGGACGGATTGACTGACTGACGAATGACTGATGGATAACTACTCGATTTGATTCCAATCGAATAGCTAATCCATTAGGCAAACAGCTAATTCTCATTCTAGTCGCTTAGCTACAAGATTTTGCTAATTTTAATTCTAATCGATTAACAATTTAGCTAATCGATTAGAAATTTTTAGACAAACAGCTAATTCTAATTCCAATCGATTAGCAATTTAACTAATCGTGCCCATCTCTGATTTGCAGTCCGATGTATGCACCTATGTGTGTATGTGTCTATGTGTGTATGTATGTGTATATATGTGCATGTGTGTGTATAAATTGTATATGTGTATGTATATGTGCATGTATGTGTGTATCGTGTGTGTCTCTGTATATGTGTGTATACGTGTATATGTGTATGTAATACATATATATACATACATACTACATACACTATGTATGTATGTATGTATGTATGTATGTATCATAAAATTTATATAGCGCCTCCGCGTAGAGCCCTTGAAGAGGCGCTATATAAATTTTATGATTGATTGATTGATTGATATGTATGTATGTATGTATGTATGTATGTATGTATGTATGTATGTATGTATGTATGTATGTATGTATGTATGTATGTATGTATGTATGTATGTATGTATGTATGTATGTATGTATGTATGTATGTATGTATGTATGTATGTATGTATGTATGTATGTATGTATGTATGTATGTATGTATGTATGTATGTATGTATGTATGTATGTATGTATGTATGTATGTATGTATGTATGTATGTATGTATGTATGTATGTATGTATGTATGTATGTATGTATGTATGTATGTATGTATAGCGACAACAAGTGCAGCAGATTTAATTTCTGACCGACAATGTATGATAGGTACTGATTAGGCAGAATAAGGCAATTGTATTTAAGCATTATGTAAAAACCAATTTTTCCAAGAATTAATCAACGAATGCCATACATGTATACACAAATGCATGCATGCATAGATGGTTCAGTGTCTCTGAACAAATGGGTTTCTGGCGTTCAACTTTACCCAGTGGAGAAACAGCTGCAGTAGAAATACTGAGGCTTTGGAAGAGACGTGAAATAGAAAAATGAATGAACTCATGCAAGAGATGAAGCCTTTGTCTGTGGAACACTGGTCGGTGAGGATAAGGAGGATGGTGGTATGAGGAGGAGGAGGATGGGAAGGGGAAGATTAAGATGTGTGGAGGAGATGGATGAGGAGGAGAGGTAGGGGGAAAGAGGTGGAGGAGAAGAAGGATGAAATGGTAGAAAAGGAAAAAGAGGAGGAAGAGGAGCAGGAAAAGATGGATACAGCGGAGTGGTAAATGTATGTAAATGATATTCAATCAGTAACCAATCTGAGCTTGATTATGTTTGCAGATGATACAAACATCTTTACAACTGGATATTGTCCTCTCCTGTTAGCTGCATCATTAAATGATAAATTGAAAGATATAAGTCATTGGTTCTCAGCGAATCTACTTTCTCTAAACTTAAAAAAAACATGTTTTATGATATTTGCCAAAAAAGTACTTGGATATTGATATCAATATTACTATAGATGGAGTACCTCTGACACAGGTGCATGAAATTAAATTTCTTGGTGTTGTACTTACTGATGACCTCAAATGGAGGAAGCATGCTGACATGGTAGTTAATAAAATATCTAAAATAGTGGGTATACTCTACAGGATTAACCATATCCTTGATCTCGACAAACTAAAACTACTATACCACACCCTACTTGAACCGCATATGACATACTGCTGCTCTGTATGGTCGTCGCCACACAGAACCGGGAATTTAGACCGGATATTGAAACTTCAGAAAGCTGCTGTTAGAATAATCACCCACTCTTCTTACTTATCTCATTCCAATCCTTTATTCTGCACCTTAAGTATAATAAAAATTTATGAGTTATCGCATTTATCTAAACTTGTGCTCATGTTCAAGTTTGTACATAATATGTTACCAAAAAAATTCTCCAATTATTTCACAACAGTTGATCAAATTCACTCCCATAACACTCGGAGCTCATCCAATTATGTGGTTCCTTATGCACGCACTGCATCCAGAGCGGGCAACCTCCAGGTCTTGGGATCTCGCTTGTGGAATTCACTGTCTGATGAACTTAAAGAAGAGAAATCTCTGTCCACATTTAAAAGAAAACTGAAAATAGGTTACCTACTAAAATACAGTGAAAACTCACTTTGTTAGAAATAATAGGTCGTTACTGAACAAGCCATCTCTTTTTGTCTTGACCAACTTCGATGCACACATTCCTTAGTTATGTAGTAGTGTTATTCTAAATAGTGCCTTATTTAGTTTTATTTCATTTCATTTGTGTTTTGTTCTATTTTATTTCTTTTGTCATAATTTTGTCATAATTTTGTCATAATCTTGTCATAAAATGTGTCTCTGTTTACTTTGGTTCTGATTTATGTGCTCTATATCATGATGATAATGTTTCATGTATGAAATGTCCAATGTATAATACTAAAACTATTCGGACTCAGCTGCCTGTTAGTATAATTTAATCTGGATCTGTGTGACACTAAACGTTGACTGAAATGAACCAGGTACTAGGGGCCAGGGTGATATAAGCTTTTAGCTTTTTCCTGGCTTCCTGTTGCACAGTGACTGAACTGTTTCTCTCATGATGTATATTGTTATCTGTTCTGTTGTCTGATGCAATAAATAAATAAATAATAAGAGGAGGAATAGGAGGAGGAAGAGAAGATGGAGGAGGAGGAGGAGGAGGAGAATTAAGGAGGGAGGAGAAGGGGGATGAAGAGTTAGAGGATGCGCAGGAGGAGAGGGATACAGTGGAGTGGGTAGAGGAGTAGGAGTAGAAAACAGGAGGAGTAGAGAAGAAGAAGAGGAGGAGGCGAAAGAGTAGGATGAGGTGGAGCAGGAGAAGAAGTATAGTGGAGTGGGTAGAGGAGTAGGAGTAGAAAACAGGAGGAGTAGAGAAGAAGGAAGAAGAAAAGGAGTAGGCGGAAGAGTAGGAAGAGGTGGAGAAGGAGGAGAAGTATAGTGGAGTGAGGAGTGGAGTATGAGTGGGAAGGGGAAGAATGGTAGAGCGGAAGCTGCTGTCCGTTCATAATGAGGTCGTTTGGTCAGACGTTCCATCTGAAAGCAAATGGCGAATAAGAGAGAGAGAGAGCGATTCAATGAATCAATCAGTTGGCCACTTCATCAACTAAACGCTCGGTTATCACGACAGCCAGTAATCAAACAAGCGAACAAGTCATCCAATCAATCAATCAATCAGTCGTGCGCTCAGTCAAGTCAGTCAGTCAGTCAGTCAATCATTCGATTAGTCAGTCAGTCATAATTCAGTAAGTCAGTCAGTAAGTTTGCCAGTCATTCAGTCATTCATTTATTTATTTGATCATTCTTTCACTCAGTCATTCAATCAGTCAGTCAGAAAGTCAGCCAGTCCATCACTCATTCAATCAGTCAGCCAGTCATTTAGCCAGTAAGTCAGCCAGTAATTCAGCCAGTCATTAGCCAGTCATTCAGTCAGTTGTTCAGTCAATCAATCAGTCAGTCAGAAAGTCAGCCAGTCCATCACTCATTCAATCAGTCAGCCAGTCATTTAGCCAGTAAGTCAGCCAGTAATTCAGCCAGTCATTAGCCAGTCATTCAGTCAGTTGTTCAGTCAATCAATCAGTCAGTCAGAAAGTCAGCCAGTCCATCATTCAGTCATTTAATCGGTCATTTAATCAGTCATTCAGTCTTTCAGTCAGCCATTAAATCAACCAGCCATTCAGTCAGTCAGAGACAGTCAATCTAATCTAATATAATCTAGAAACTTCTATGGCACCACTGTCGCAATACACAAGGCATTACGTTAACAGCTGTCTGCATGTCAGTCTGTCTGTCCGTCTGTGTGTCTCTCTGTCTGTCCAAGAATACCTATCGTGTTACAAGTACGTCATACGTTATATTGCAACAATTACGCAACAAACGCACGAGATTCGAGACATCGTCCTCCGGAGATTGGACAGTCCTCTGGGGTTTGCCAGTCATGCTTGATTAAAGGGGAGGGCATGTTGAAAGGGAGGGGGAGGAATCCCTTTCGCCTTAACAGAATTAACGCGGAACCAGCAGACGCCAATTGCTTCCACCTATGTTGGCATCTATCAGCTTTTTGCGGGAATCTTCCGGCAGCTGCGAGCATCGCGGGAAATGCCGATGAAAACGTCTTCGATGAAAGTAGGAGGAGCAGAAGGAGGAGCAGAAGGGTGGAGGAGGAAGAGGGAAAGTGGAGGAGGGAAGAAGGAAGACGACCAGGAGCATGGGCAGGAGGAGGAAGAGGAGGAGAAACAAAAGTAGGAAGAAAACGATGAAAGAAGGATGAAGAGCAGTGTTACAGGATGGGAGGAGGAGGGGAAAAGAAGGAGGAGGACAGAAGGAAGATGAGCAAGAGAAGAGAATGAAGAGGAGAACGAGAATGGAGTATGAGGAGCAGAAGGAGGAATAGAGGGAGGAGGGGAGAGGAGGAGGAAGGAAGGGTATGAAGTGGAGGAGAAGGATAAATGTACGAAGAGGAGGAACAGAGGAGTTGTTGAAGAGCGAGGATGAGGAGCAGGTGAGGAGGAGCAGGAGAGGAGCAGGAGAGGAGAAGCAGGAGGAAAAGGAGCTGGAAGAGAGAAAAAGGAGGATGAAAGAAGGAAGATGAGTATGAGGAGGGAAGACGAAGAAAACACTGAAAAGAAAGATAGATAAGAAGTATGGAATTGAAGAAAGAGAAGTAGGCGAGGAAGGGAGGAGGAAAATGAAAAGGGGAGAAAATGCAAATGTAGATGTTTTTCTATGGCGAACGTATGACCTCGACCCTGCTCATATTTCAGTGAATCGATTGGATGGGATCCTTCACCACTGCTGTCCGATTGAAATGGTACCACACCATGCAGTAAAAGTAAGAAGAGGAGGAGAAGGAGAAGTAGGGGGAGAAGGAGGAGAGGATGAAGGAGGAGATGGTAGGGAAAGGAAGGAGAAGAAGGAGAAGAAGGCGGTGGAGGGGAAGGAGCAGAAGGAGCAGAAAGAGAAGACGGCGGAGGAGGGAAGGAGAAGAAAGAGAAGAAGGCGGAGGATGGGAAGGAGAAGAAGGAGAAGAAAGAAGAAGGCGGAGGAGAAGAAGAAAAAAAGGAGAAGAAAGTGGAGAAGGTGGAGGAGAAGGAGAAGAAAGAAAGAAGGCGGAGGAGGGGAAGGAGAAGGAGGAGAAGAAAGAGAAGAAGGTGGAGGAGGGAAGAGAAGTAGGAGAAGAAGGAGAAGAAGGTGGAGGAGGGAAAGGAGAAGAAAAAGAAGTAGGAGGTGGAGGATTTGGAGGAAGAGCAGGAGATAGATAACGAGGAAGTACTTGATAAGAGGAAGAGAGAAATGAGGAGTATAAGGAGAGAGAAGAAGAGTGAAGGATGAAGAGGAGACAGGGGCGGAACAGGAGGATGAGGAAGGAGATGGCGGTTGGCTGGAACTGGAAGGAGGTCGATATACAACGGATTCGATGCGGATAGGAACGACGTCGAAGCTGGTCGTGAATGTAAATCAGAAAGGAAAATGGCGGAACCATCAGACGCGACCTGTATCGCCCTCTGTCGATGCGAAGCAGGAAATGCGACTTAATCTCATAGATAAGAACGTCACAGAGAGACATGAGAGGCATACACAGGCATACAAAACATGCATGCACACTGGCATGCACACAGACGGAAGACAGACACAAGTAAAGGCATGCACTCGGAAATGTTAAGAAATACATGCAACTACACAAGTACAAGTTTAATATGCACATAACGAGGCAGACATACACACAGACACCCACAGATATAGACACACTCAGGTGTAGACAGACAATCATACAGACACAGTCTCATACAGACACACACTCATGCAGAGATAAACACGCAGAGAGACACACGGACAATCGCACATACAGACACTCATGCAGGAAGTCAGATATACATATTCATACAGACACACTCTCATACAGACAAACACATTCAGATACACTATCATACAGACACATACAGAGAAACACACGGACAATCGCACATACAGAAACACATACAGAAAGTCAGATGTACAAATGCAGACACACACACAGACACACACACACACACAGACACGCACTTATACAGACACACTCTGAATAGTTATTCTGCAAGAGACGCTATATAACTCTACAGATACAACACAGTACAAACATACACTCATACACACACAGGAATACAGGCACGCGTTTATACATACAAACGGACACAGACAGAAGGAGAAATAGAGCGTTTAATTGATCCAACGCGCTCCTTCACATCATAAATCTTCAGCATCTCCGTAATTTAATGCAGAATAACTGTAAAGTTCAGCGAATGGGTCAACTGATATAGCGCCAGATCCACATCCGAGGCACAAAGTAGGGAATACACAGTGGCCACGCGAAAATAAAACCGGCCTTAGGGAAATAAAAGGAAGAAAATTAAGTAAATTTATTCGAGGCTCATTGACGTATACGAAAACAAACAACCGGATAAACGACAATAAACAAAGTCGTAAACGACGCTGTAAACAAAGACCCGGTTGTAAACAGGACAATAAACGTTAATAATTAATATTATTGACGACTCATTAAAAATAATTGCAATTTTCTCTGGAAATCAGATTAGAATTGGACACATTTGCGCTCTTTGTATTAGCAGTGTAAACAACGTAATATGTAATTATGTAATTGCAATATCTTCAGAGACAAAATCCAATATACAGTACAATACAACTGTACTTTGATGTTGCTCTCCTATAGCAAAAGTTCAGAAGTGCGCACATGACGATGTTGCAGATACAATTTTCTTGCAGAGCAGTTGTGAGGTAATGACTTGCTCAAGGTCCCTACACAGCAACTGTGACGGACGAGGTTCGAACCCGTACTCTCCGCGTTACAGGCCGAGCGCTCTAACCAATCGACCACCGAGATGGACAGAGGCAGACCAAAGTATAAATATACAGAGACGAATGTCCATTAACTTAGTTTATTGCGACAGAGAAACAGAGACATGCACAGGGACAGAAAGACAGAGACAGCCGAAAAAGAAAATAATGAGATGGAGAGACTAAGGCAGATAGATATATACAGACAGACATACAGATAGACAGACAGACATCTACACAAACAGATAGATAGATAGATAGATAGCAAAGTTCGACCGTACGTTACAGCAGAAAATAGCGTACGCGTACGGTACGTAATTTACTAAAAATAATAGCGTACGCGTACGGTACGTTCGTATTCCGTACGTATGAGCAGCCTTTAATATTAGTTGCTTCTCGTGACGTCACATTTTGTCTCCTCATTTTCTCGTCGTTTTTTTTCTCGTCGTTATTACGTCACTTTACAGTTCTTATTTGTAGTTCCGTTTCAGCGAAGAGGTAAATTATTATTTTGTTTTTATTTTGTATAATTTTCCATTCTTTAATTTGTAATTTTGTTATTCCTTGTTAATTCTATAATAAAAAAATATAAAATTAGCGTACGCTATTTATTAATTTAGCCAAAAAATAGCGTACGCGTACGGTACGCATTTCAGCAGAAAAAATAGCGTACGTTCCGTACGTACGGTCGAACTTTGATAGATAGATAGATAGATAGATAGATAGATAGATGGATGGATGGATGGATGGATGGATGGATGGATGGATGGATGGATGGATGGATGGATGGATGGATGGATGGATGGATGGATGGATGGATGGATGGATGGATGGATGGATGGATGGATGGATGGATGGATGGATGGATGGATGGATGGATAGATAGATAGATAGATAGATAGATAGACAGACAGACAGACAGACAGACAGACAGACAACCAGACAAACAAACAGACAGTCAGTCAAATAGATAGATATGCAGACAGAGAGGCAGACAGATAGGCAGGTATAGGTGCATGGGTGGGTAGTTATGGTAGGTAGGGAGGGAAGGAAGGAGGGAGTGAGAAGGGGAGAGAGAGGGGAGAGAGATCTCCGAAATGAGAAAACAATTAGAGAGGTGATGCGACCGAGAGAGACATTTCGAATTGAGAAAACAGCGACTACGCTTTGGGAGACAGAACTCGAAGTGAGGCGTCGGCGTCAGAGCGTATAAGGTTATAATCCCACGCAAACATTACGCAACATTAACCTTCATAGACACGCACATACACTCACGCATATCTACACGCTCTATTTATTTACCTGACTCTTGGAACAGTTTTCCCCGCTGCACTTACACAAACACACACGAACAAACACACAAACATACACATACGAAACCCACACAAACACATATATATAGTTCATATAAAGGGTATCTGAAATGCAATTGTTTTTAGGCGACAGTCACGAGCGCTTTTATGAGGTACTAAACATGCGCTACACCAACTGTCTTGGACACTTGCGTGTATGCATTCGTGCGTGTAGGCCTATTATATATAACACATTATTTTGTATTAATTTGTAATTTCGACGTTGCCGGTGTCATGAAATAGAGTATCTCCTAAATGAGTATCCCCCTTATAGCAAAATGAAGTATCCGGTTTAGTTTGCATTATTGGCAGTTTCTTGTATTCAGTCGTACTGTTTAGATTTATTGTAGGCCTAAACATAAAAAATTGAAATTGCGTATCTTTAGTACATCAACTTTGTACATCAACTTGAAATTAATTTCTTCGTTTTTGGTGATTTTGACTGGATTTTCGTCTTGGCTATCGTGATGCGTAAGACGATGGGGGATAGAATCGTTTATCCCCCGGATATTCTACACCGGTTTATTCCATCTGGGGGATATGGTTTTTGGGGTGGATAGAATATCACGGGACACCGGCGTTTAAATGAGCAAGGCATATCCACCTCTGGCATACCAAAATCCAGTTCGGTCATTATTCAGAAGATCAGTCCACTGAAAACAGAGCGGCAGCCTATAGGGTGGATAAACAAAAATATTGAATAATAATAATAATATGATATTTATCGCAGATAAGCCTAGATATTACAATTTGATATGAACTATACGAGGCAATGTGCGTTGCTGTTTTTGATTGACAAAACCGTGAGACGTGGTTCCATCTGGCGAGTCCAATCGAATATCTAAGAGTCGAGACAGCTGAGGAGAAAACTGCAGCGTGTAGTATTTGGATGGGAGCGTGGGTTAGGGGAAAAGGAGGGAATATGGGACAGGCGTCATCTTCAGCCCAGCAATAATCGCAGTCAATTGCGCTCGAAGAATTGGCGTCACATGGAGTCTCATTTCTAGTTGGGTGGCTTAACCGTGGCTACGTCACTGCGGCGTCACTGCGATGTCACAGTGACGTCAGTTATCGTATTCGCGGACTCGGTACCCGTGTGAAAGGGTCGGTGTATTTTCGGGTCTCAACAGGGGCCCGTGGCGCTTTGGGTAACAGCTGGCACAGAGACCGAGAGGTACCGAGTTCGAGCCCCCGTTGGGCGGATTTGCTTTGTAGGCTGCTATTAGCGCCGTTGTATTACATGGCTGTCTGTTCTGTTAGTAGTTAAGATTTCAATTGCATAACATGTAAATGTACAGCGCAGTGCGTTTGTCAGGCGCTTAATAAAGAAAAGATTATTATTATTATTATTAACACAGTTTGATAGCCATAACCATGACCATAAAAACAATTATCATTGATTGATGAATGATGGATTGTGAAAGATCTAAGATGGATCTACGTCTAGAATTTCGAGGTTTGTGTTTGCGGTGATGCTAACATTGGCAAATGTAAAGAAGCGTGTCAGCATTCCTAATTTAAGGAGCGTACGTACAGTTACTGTAGTACTAGGGTTGCCAGACGCCCGGGAAAGGAGAACATGTCCTCCTTTCTGGTCTCATGTCCTTTGTCCGGCAGGCAATGCTAAAAACCTTGAAAATTTTCGGCTTTTTGTTTATGGTTTTGTAAATTGCTGTATTGGACTATTGGCTATTATAATACTTCATGGCAGTTTTTAACGATTTTACACGCACACGTTGTCCCGAAGTTCCTATCGGACCCTACCAAGCTAACAGTCCAATTTACTTACTTATTTTTGTATTGCAGTTCTATTTCTGCCAAACGTGTTTAGTCCATGACCTAGTCCTGTTAAACACAATGTATAAATATATATATATATATATATATATATATATATATATATATATATATATATGGACTGTCTATGAGACTGAGACTCGTTGGTCAAAGTGCTAATGTCACAGAGACATCAGTTTTCGTAGGCCTATTCGCGGACTCGGCACCGGTGTGAAGGAGTCGGTTTACTTTCGGGTCTCCATTCAGTTTGATAACCACAACCATGACCATAAATACAGTTATTATTGATTGATGAATGATGGATTGAGGCAGATCTAAGATGGATCTAGGATTTCGAGTTGAGTTTGTGGCGATGCTCGGCATTGGCAAATGTTGAACAGCATGTCAGCATCCATAATTTTAGGCACGTACATCCAAATGCATCGCTGGTGATTCGTGCGCGCCCTACTCATCGTTTGATAATTAACTTTAGTACGAATTATTTATTATTACTATTTTTAGGCCCGAGGTAGGGCCTACATATAAATGATAGGCCTACCTCTCGATTGCAGAAATTAGAGGAGTGTTGTTCTGGAAGGGCTTCTCTTCGCAGATGGTTTTTTTTGTTGTTATTATTTTTGCCCAACGTATTATGATCCAACGGGGTCTTAGAGATTAATTAATTAAATTAAGTAATGGGCTGGATAAACTTTGTCAAGCTCGGGTAGGAACTAAGCGAGGTTTATTGTTATTGTTATTGTTACCACCACCACCATCATCATTGTCAGCATCATCATCATCATCATCATCATCATCATCATCATCATCATCATCATCATCATCATCATCATCATCATCATCATCATCATCATCATCATCATCATCATCATCATCATCATCATTATTATTATTAATTTTTTTTCATTGAGGTAGAAAGGATCCGTCAGGCTCTTAGAAACTATGCATAATTATGGTTTAAGGGTTCTCGTCTCCATCGTGTTGCAGAAAGGAGCTCCTAAAGGCTCTTTTATTATTATTATTATTATTATTATTATTATTATTATTATTATTATTATTATTATTATTATTATTATTATTATTATTATTATTATTATTATTATTATTATTATTATTATTATTATTATTATTATTATTATTATTATTATGCATTTATTAAGCGTCATTATCTAATAACAAAGTATCATTTGATGGCGCAGAGCAATTGTGAGTAAAGGGCTTGCTGAATGTCCCTACACAGTAGCTGTCTCAGGGGAGAAGGCTCGAACCCGTACTCTCCGCGTCACAAGGCGAGTGCTCTAACCAATTGGCCACCACGTGCTCCAGCGCTCGTGAATAAGCTGGTGCCCTGCGCTTGGCTTTCGAGTGGCGCTTTAGAAATTTGGAGATTACGATTACGATTACGATTACGAAGTACAGACTTGACTGAATTATTTATTCATTTTTATTCATTTCTGTATTCATTTTTATTCATTTCGGTGTATTCATTTTTATTTATTTCGGTGTATTCATAAAGTTTTGCTGTGCAGTCAGTGTTTCCCTTTAATGTAGGTCGTTCATCATTATTTTCCAGACGTTTACGATATTCTTTATTTCAGATTTCGGAATAAAAACGGGAAAGCAAGACACTGGTCAAAGTGAGTGGAACATTGCTTCTGCGTCTTCTACATTTGCGTCCACTTCCTAACATTCGTCTTTGTCATTTCGAGTTGATAAGCACGTATCCCGTCTCTGTCTCTGTTTGTGTCTGTATGTTTGGCTGGTTGTCTGTGGCTGTCGGTCCGAATGTATGCGTGTGTCTGTTTGTCTGTACACGTCTGCAATTGGTATATTTGTGTATATCTGTGTCGGTACATCCATCTATGTGTATGTCTGATTATAGTATAATCGGACATAGCCTACACCAGGGGTTTTCAAACTGTGGTACGCGTACCCCTGGGGGTACGCCAGGTGTCGCTAAGGGGTACGCGAAAATTTCCAAAAATTAAAATTTTCTATAAGTTTATAGACTTCATGTCCATCTTTCTTTCATTAGCTATTCTACGTCCACCGTTCGCTTATTTTCTGTACATTTCTATGAGTTTATACCATCAGATGTAGTGTTGCCGGCTGATTTTTCAGTCCAGGAAAGAGACCATGGCAGTTTGCTGAACTATCATGTTATTGTGGATTGAAGAACGAATTCAAGAAAGACATGTTGTGTGATTTTTGGCTAAAACGAAGAGCTGAATATGGATTAATTTCTGACCGAGCTTTAAAATTTTTGATTCCTTTCAGCACGTCATATCTGTGTGAAACAGATTTTTCAGCTATGCTTGCGATCAAAAACAAATAGGCCTACAGAACAAAGCTTGAACTCGAACTAGAGTTGCGTTTGAAATTGACAAATATTAAAGCAGATATTGTAAATCTGTGCTTGTCAAAACAAACCCACTGCTCACATTAACACTTTCTAATAGTGATTTTATTTTTCCTTTTTGTTGATATGACTACATTCTTAAGTTAAAATGATATTACTTTTAAAATTTTCTACCTATGACTAATACCCGGTTTCCACCAATGATTAAAAGGAGTTGTTAATTGCAAGGGGACTTCACGCTCGCCTGTTGTTTTTGATCTGACCTTGTTGGGGCAGGCGCGTAACTAGCATTACGCAATTACGCAACTGCGTAAAGATTTTAGCAGCTCTCAAAATTTTTTAACCGTTTAGATTACTTTTTGACATTCTAGATTACTATTATTCGTTGAATTTCTAATGTGCAGACGTTATTACTGTACAGTCAGTAAACCTTTCCCTTCGCCGACATAGTGAAGACTCTGCAAATTTCGTGGCACTTCTGAAATTTCGATCACAGACCGACACTAGGCCTATAGATTAAATCATCGTAAGCTAATGTCATCTGGTCCACGCAAAACCCAGTACATAAGTCCGTTGATTCAAAAATCAGCTGATCCACCTGTGTGGCCTGTGAGTTCGAGACATTATTGTGGCAGAATGTCGTGCGGCTAGGTTGTACACTTTATTGTTTGATGCGAGCACAGAACAGATATCGGTCAGCTTATACGATATGTTGATAGCGTGAACAACCCGGTTCTCAGCATGTGGCAAAGAACAATTTATAGGGCCTAACTGTCATTCCAAGTTTTCCCAACGCTTGACACCACTGGCGAAACTATTGCGACACTCGTAAAGCAGCAGCTTTATGAAGTTGGTTTTCTGTATATGTTAAGGTATCTTGATAAGGACAATTTGCTGCCGACTTTTCAATCTGGATTTCGTAAAGGCCACTCCACGGAGTTTGCCTCCTCTCTGATATCTATAGGGCTATTGATAGGTCACAGGTCATCTTCTTAGAATTATTTGCTGTCAGCACGGCGTTTGACACCGTCGATCACGATATCATTCTTAGGCGCCTATCTACCTCGTTTGGCCTTTCTGGTAACTTTCTTGACTGGATTGTTTCCTACCTCCATCACCGTTCCTTCTCTGCGGTCTACGTGTCTACTAGGACTCCATGTGTTCCTGTCCCGTTTGGCCTGCCCCAGGAATCTGTGCTGGGCCCTCTTCTCTAATTATATTATTTATACTGTCTATACTGGTCCTCTCCTGGTCTCTTGCTGAGCCTTGCTCTGTGCTGACCTAATCTTATGCGGGTGACCTACAGGCGTTTTTCCACTGTCCTGCGTCAGCAGCCATAACCGAAGCCCGGGCCATGAACCGGGCAATGGAGGCTCTCGAGGCCTGGATGTCCTCCAATCGCCAGTGGATCACAGTGGCAAAGAAATTAATTAATTGATAAATCCCGGCAGGCTATCAACTTTATAAAATAAAATTATAGGCGTGTATGTAATGAGATCGACGATCGTCATGAAAACTGCAATCTCTTAGAGAAAATAACATATCCAAAATTAAGTGGCCAAAGGCAGCATTTTGGGCCGTCGCCCCGGGCGGCATTTCAGCTCCGTACGCCATTGCTTTCTCATCCTTTGTCCGGGACCTTGGTGTCACATTAGACCAAGAACTAACGTTCACGCGGCATATCAGCCTGCTATGCCGCGATTGTGTATACCAGCTGCGTCAGCTTAGAGAGGTCTTCCGTTCCTTAACCTTTAATGCTGCCTTAATGCTTATCCACTTCTTTGTTGTTTCCCGTCTTGATTATTGCAGCGCCCTCTGCGTGGGTTTTCCGGCGAGTCGGGTTGGGTGCTTGGTTCGGGTCTTACGCTCGGCGGCACGCTATATTGGTTGCATCCCAAGATTCTGCCATGTTACTGACTATATGCGGGATGTCTTGCATTGGCTTCCTTTCCCACAGTGGATCGCTTACCGGATCTCTTCCTAGGTCTGGCGCTGATGTGGTGTCTGTTTATCTACAGGAGCACCACCCTCAGCATCCAGCACCGTGGTTCTCCCTCGCTCTTCTAGGCAGGCTGAGGTTCTTGTCTCCCGGTCGCGGACTTCTATTCTGCAGCGCCGTGCTTTTTCTGTTGCTGGCCTGCAATCTGGAATGGGCTTCCTTTGGCACTACGCCCTAATGCCGAGAGCCCTTCAGATCACGTTCTATTCTAACTTCAAGACTGTTCGGACTTCGGAGTTGGGTCGGGTACGCTCCTAAGTAGATAATCTTGAAGGGGCGCTATGTAAATCTATGTAATGAATGAATGAATCATAATTTGCCAAAGAGCTGATGTAAAATATACTTTTAACCATAAAGATTATCTCCAAAATGGACCATTACAAACCAACAAATAAATTTATTTTCTTATGCTTTAGTTAATTGCTTTGATGAGTCTGTCTGTTTCTAGTCTACGTTGGTTGCTGGGACTTTGCAGCTGAACCCATTTTAAAAATCAAATTATGAAATTATAATTATAATTTTCCAAAGAACTTATGTAAAATGTTATTACTTTGAATCAAAAGTTGGTCTCCAAAATGCACCATTACAAACCCCTAAATGAAAATTTTCTTACCCTGGGAGAGGGCACAGCCCCTCCCCAGACCCCTCCCTCAGAGTTCTTCAAAACTGCGTAATTTTATGGAAGACCTGGTTACGCCACTGTGTTGGGGTACGCCAAAATTCAATTTTTTTTACCTGGGGGTACAATGAAAATAAAGTTTGAAAACCGCTGGCCTACACATTGATATTGTCCTTCTTCAAAGTTCAAAAGTGCGCACGACTCTGTTTTATTATTATCATATTCGTCTATTGATAACAAAAACTGACAAAGACACAGGCACATTGTGAAAGAGCAAAAACACGAATAAATAGGGCCTACTAGTGAGCTGTTCTTATTAGAGTGTCAAAATTAGGTCGATTTAATCAGAGTATAATTATGTCTGAGAATATCTATGTCCATGCCTGATAAATAATTTACCTCAGGGAGAGTGCAGGCAATTGTATAAAGAATATGTGATGAGAGTGCGTGTTTAGTTATTCCTATCTACAATTATACACATGAGATGAGATAATTTATCGTGCGACAGAACATCGATGTGGCAGAGCAATAATTATTGTGAGTGAAGGTCTTGCTCAGGGTCACTACACAGTAACCGTCTCGGGTGGGACTCGAACCCATACTCTCCACATTACAAGGCCGAGCGCTCTAACCATCGAAGTATTACCTGCATTATAATTATATAGTCATATGGGTGCGTTTCTGTTATTCTTCCAGAGTGCATCTTCCACTACGAGAGCGTCGTTCGACCGAGTGGAAACTTCACGTCGCCCAACTTCCCCGGTCTTTACCCGTCCAGCACCGAATGTCACTATCTGTTCTACGCCAAAGACAATGAGAGGATTCGAATCAGATTCCTCTACTTTGACGTCGAAGGACTCCCGCCGAGGTTGCTGCAGTGCATAACGAAGATTTATGATGCATATCTTGTGTTAATTACCTTGCCTTAATTAGGAACCTTAATCATGATGCATATCTTATGAATTAGAAACCTCAATTGTGCCAGGTTACTGTGCATAACGTAGACGTTGTGATACATACTTATTAGTTAGGAACCTCAGTTGCGCCCGTCAGAACTTCAGAAAGGCGCTAAGCATTGCTAACCAATAGATCTAACTCATATGTATGTATGCATGTAAGTATGTTTGTATGTATGTCTTTATGCATGTATACATGTATGCATGTTCGCACTAATGTACATGTACGCTTGTATGTCTATATGTATGTATGTATGCATGCATGTATGATTTTATGTATGTATGTTTGTATATATTTATATTTGTTTGAATGAATTTATAAATTATGCTTGTATGTATGCATGGATGGATGGATGCATATATATATATGTATGTATGCATGCATGTATGTAAGTATGGCTGTATGTATTCTCCAATGCACGAGAAAGTACGTTGTGCCCGGATCTTCGTACGGTAGCACGGGACCATCATTTCCCCACGGGTCGCTGAAAGCATAGAGTTTTGACCATGCCCTCAAGACGGAGCCGAAGAGCTTTCTGAAGCATTATAATGTTTATGGGACTGCACTGACTATCGAATCTCTTCCTATGAGGAGGATCTGGAACCTAATCCTATCCTCGAATGGAAGCCAGTGCAGCGTGCCTCGCTTGTAGCTCGAAACATGAGAGAATTTTGACAGGTTTGCGACGATTTAGGCGACGCAGTTAAGTACGGAATTAAGATGTCATACCTCGTACTGCAAGAACATAGTTAGAATAGTCAAGGCGTGTCAGAAAAAGGAGTTGCAGCGGAATCGAATTTAGTTATGAATTGGTTTATTGCCCAGGACAGGTTTTAGTTTACAATCATGAAACAGCAAGTACTCTGCAACAGGAGCCAATGAAAGCTAATAGATTATACTTAGCTTGACCCGTCTTTCTTGATTATTTTTCATAAATGTATTTGATACTTAATTAAGACTTAAATAAGATTTAAATAAAAGTTAGAGTAATAATGACAATCACAGCTATGTTGGCACTTCAGTGTACTCATCATCAAATATCGTTGACATCATCATCATCACTATCATCTTTTATAGTCAGTATAACTGAAGTTGTTTCTCATTGCGGGTTATTGCCCATTGTCATTATCATTAAATATCGTTGTCATCATCATCATTTACACTGTGATCAATATGACCATTATCACCAAAGTTATCATTTATTATTGCTGGTTAATGTCCATTGTCGAATTTGTCGTTATCATTAAATATCTTTGTAATCACCATAATCATGATCACCATCATCATTATTATCTTCATCATCATCATCGTCATCATAATCATCGTCGTCATCGTCATCATCATCATCACTATCATCATCAGCAGCAGCAGCATCATAATAATAATGATAATCATCATCACTATCACCATCATCCTAATTATCATCGTCATCATCATCATCATCACCATCATCCAAGTGGCCGTTGTAATGAGAATCCTTTGGTGCTTCCTTCAGCTGTTCGGAGGACACTCAGAGCGATTTCGTCGAGTTCTCCAACTTCAACATCCTGCTGCTCGACCGGAAGATGGTTCGCTTATGCGGGTCAACGCTCAACGGAGGTCAAAAGGTCGTCCAATCAGACGGAAGCTTCTTCCGAGTCACGTTCAAGTCGAACAATATCTACGATTCCATCGGTTTCAAGGCCTTCTACGAATTCGTTCAGTTCGAAGGTTAATTAGGTCATCTAAAATAGGTTAATTAGGTTTTAAAAATTAATTATGTTACCTAAGGTTAGATAGGTCATTTAGGGTTAAACAGGTCATTTTAGGTTAACTGAGTTCTTTAAGATTAATTACTGTCACTTAAGGTAATTATGTCATTCAAGGTTAATTAGGTTAATTAAGTTTTATTATTATTATGCATTTAGGCACATAATTACTGTATATAATTATAGACATGGATATTGAAGTTTGCAAATAATTATTATAGAGAAAACAATAATAGCAAAAAACCATTACAGATCCTATAATCTGATTTCTTCTGAGGATGTCCAAGACACTTGAGGCTAAACGTTCGATTTTTTCAGATTTAAATAAATTCTGAAAAGGTTCTAGGTCGAGGCTAAAATGCTCAATTGTCGAATATGGTGTCGATGTTAAACTTTCGTNGTGAAAGGGTCGGTGTATTTTCGGGTCTCAACAGGGGCCCGTGGCGCTTTGGGTAACACTACATCTGGCACAGAGACCGAGGTACCGAGTTCGAGTATGTACAGACTGCTCTGTTCTGTTAGTAGTTAAGATTTCAATTATTGCATAACATGTAACACGATTTTAAGGTGTCTTAATAAAAGATTATTATTATTATTATTAACACAAATTCTTACGTAGCCATAACCATGACCATAAAAACAATTATCATTGATTGATGAATGATGGATTGTGAAAGATCTAAGATGGATCTACGTCTAGAATTTCGAGGTTTGTGTTTGCGGTGATGCTAACATTGGCAAATGTAAAGAAGCGTGTCAGCATTCCTAATTTAAGGAGCGTACGTACAGTTACTGTAGTACTAGGGTTGCCAGACGCCCGGGAAAGGAGAACATGTCCTCCTTTCTGGTCTCATGTCCTTTGTCCGGCAGGCAATGCTAAAAACCTTGAAAATTTTCGGCTTTTTGTTTATGGTTTTGTAAATTGCTGTATTGGACTATTGGCTATTATAATACTTCATGGCAGTTTTTAACGATTTTACACGCACACGTTGTCCCGAAGTTCCTATCGGACCCTACCAAGCTAACAGTCCAATTTACTTACTTATTTTTGTATTGCAGTTCTATTTCTTCCAGACGTTTTTGGTCCATGACCTAGTGCGGTAAACACAATGTATAAATATATATATGCTGCTGTATATATATATATATGCTCACTCACTGCTATATATATATATATATATACTCTCTCGTATATATGGACTGTCTATGAGACTGAGACTCGTTGGTCAAAGTGCTAATGTCACAGAGACATCAGTTTTCGTAGGCCTATTCGCGGACTCGGCACCGGTGTGAAGGAGTCGGTTTACTTTCGGGTCTCCATTCAGTTTGATAACCACAACCATGACCATAAATACAGTTATTATTGATTGATGAATGATGGATTGAGGCAGATCTAAGATGGATCTAGGATTTCGAGTTGAGTTTGTGGCGATGCTCGGCATTGGCAAATGTTGAACAGCATGTCAGCATCCATAATTTTAGGCACGTACATCCAAATGCATCGCTGGTGATTCGTGCGCGCCCTACTCATCGTTTGATAATTAACTTTAGTACGAATTATTTATTATTACTATTTTTAGGCCCGAGGTAGGGCCTACATATAAATGATAGGCCTACCTCTCGATTGCAGAAATTAGAGGAGTGTTGTTCTGGAAGGGCTTCTCTTCGCAGATGGTTTTTTTTGTTGTTATTATTTTTGCCCAACGTATTATGATCCAACGGGGTCTTAGAGATTAATTAATTAAATTAAGTAATGGGCTGGATAAACTTTGTCAAGCTCGGGTAGGAACTAAGCGAGGTTTATTGTTATTGTTATTGTTACCACCACCACCATCATCATTGTCAGCATCATCATCATCATCATCATCATCATCATCATCATCATCATCATCATGTCATCATCATCATCATCATCATCGTAATGTCTAATCATCATCATCATTAAATTATTATTAATTTTTATTAGGGTAGAAAGGATCCGTCAGGCTCTTAGAAACTATCAATCAATTATGTTTTAAGGGTTCTCGTCTCCATCATGTTGCAGAAAGGAGCTCCTAAAGGCTCTTTTTATTATTATTATTATTATTATTATTATTATTATTATTATTATTATTATTATTATTATTATTATTATGTATTATTATTATTATTATTATTATTATTATTATTAATTTGATATACGTCATTATCCTAGCAACCAAGTATCATTTGATGGCGCAGAGCAATTGTGAGTAAAGGGCTTGCTGAATGTCCCTACACAGTAGTCGTGTCAGAGGAGGAGGATCCGAACCCGTACTCTCCGCGTCACAAGGCGAGTGCTCTAACCAATTGGCCACCACGTGCTCCAGCGCTCGTGAATAAGCTGGTGCCCTGCGCTTGGCTTTCGAGTGGCGCTTTAGAAATTTGGAGATTACGATTACGATTACGATTACGAAGTACAGACTTGACTGAATTATTTATTCATTTTTATTCATTTCTGTATTCATTTTTATTTATTTCGGTGTATTCATAAAGTTTTGCTGTGCAGTCAGTGTTTCCCTTTAATGTAGGTCGTTCATCATTATTTTCCAGACGTTTACGATATTCTTTATTTCAGATTTCGGAATAAAAACGGGAAAGCAAGACACTGGTCAAAGTGAGTGGAACATTGCTTCTGCGTCTTCTACATTTGCGTCCACTTCCTAACATTCGTCTTTGTCATTTCGAGTTGATAAGCACGTATCCCGTCTCTGTCTCTGTTTGTGTCTGTATGTTTGGCTGGTTGTCTGTGGCTGTCGGTCCGAATGTATGCGTGTGTCTGTTTGTCTGTACACGTCTGCAATTGGTATATTTGTGTATATCTGTGTCGGTACATCCATCTATGTGTATGTCTGATTATAGTATAATCGGACATAGCCTAGCCTACCAGGGGTTTTCAAACTGTGGTACGCGTATTGCCCCTGGGGGTACGCCAGAAGGTGATCGCTAAGGGGTACGCGAAAATTTCCAAAAATTAAAATTTTCTATAAGTTTATAGACTTCATGTCCATCTTTCTTTCATTAGCTATTCTACGTCCACCGTTCGCTTATTTTCTGTACATTTCTATGAGTTTATACCATCAGATGTAGTGTTGCCGGCTGATTTTTCAGTCCAGGAAAGAGACCATGGCAGTTTGCTGAACTATCATGTTATTGTGGATTGAAGAACGAATTCAAGAAAGACATGTTGTGTGATTTTTGGCTAAAACGAAGAGCTGAATATGGATTAATTTCTGACCGAGCTTTAAAATTTTTGATTCCTTTCAGCACGTCATATCTGTGTGAAACAGATTTTTCAGCTATGCTTGCGATCAAAAACAAATAGGCCTACAGAACAAAGCTTGAACTCGAATCAGAGTTGCGTTTGAAATTGACAAATATTAAAGCAGATATTGTAAATCTGTGCTTGTCAAAACAAGCCCACTGCTCACATTAACACTTTTCTAATAGTGATTTTATTTTTCCTTTTTGTTGATATGACTACATTCTTAAGTTAAAATGTATATTACTTTTAAAATTTTCTACCTATGACTCTAATACCCGGTTTCCACCAATGATTAAAAGGAGTTGTTAATTGCAAGGGGACTTCACGCTCGCCTGTTGTTTTTGATCTGACCTTGTTGGGGTACGCCAAAATTCAATTTTTTTTACCTGGGGGTACAATGAAAATAAAGTTTGAAAACCGCTGGCCTACACATTGATATTGTCCTTCTTCAAAGTTCAAAAGTGCGCACGACTCTGTTTTATTATTATCATATTCGTCTATTGATAACAAAAACTGACAAAGACACAGGCACATTGTGAAAGAGCAAAAACACGAATAAATAGGGCCTACTAGTGAGCTGTTCTTATTAGAGTGTCAAAATTAGGTCGATTTAATCAGAGTATAATTATGTCTGAGAATATCTATGTCCATGCCTGATAAATAATTTACCTCAGGGAGAGTGCAGGCAATTGTATAAAGAATATGTGATGAGAGTGCGTGTTTAGTTATTCCTATCTACAATTATACACATGAGATGAGATAATTTATCGTGCGACAGAACATCGATGTGGCAGAGCAATAATTATTGTGAGTGAAGGTCTTGCTCAGGGTCACTACACAGTAACCGTCTCGGGTGGGACTCGAACCCATACTCTCCACATTACAAGGCCGAGCGCTCTAACCATCGAAGTATTACCTGCATTATAATTATATAGTCATATGGGTGCGTTTCTGTTATTCTTCCAGAGTGCATCTTCCACTACGAGAGCGTCGTTCGACCGAGTGGAAACTTCACGTCGCCCAACTTCCCCGGTCTTTACCCGTCCAGCACCGAATGTCACTATCTGTTCTACGCCAAAGACAATGAGAGGATTCGAATCAGATTCCTCTACTTTGACGTCGAAGGACTCCCGCCGAGGTTGCTGCAGTGCATAACGAAGATTTATGATGCATATCTTGTGTTAATTACCTTGCCTTAATTAGGAACCTTAATCATGATGCATATCTTATGAATTAGAAACCTCAATTGTGCCAGGTTACTGTGCATAACGTAGACGTTGTGATACATACTTATTAGTTAGGAACCTCAGTTGCGCCCGTCAGAACTTCAGAAAGGCGCTAAGCATTGCTAACCAATAGATCTAACTCATATGTATGTATGCATGTAAGTATGTTTGTATGTATGTCTTTATGCATGTATACATGTATGCATGTTCGCACTAATGTACATGTACGCTTGTATGTCTATATGTATGTATGTATGCATGCATGTATGATTTTATGTATGTATGTTTGTATATATTTATATTTGTTTGAATGAATTTATAAATTATGCTTGTATGTATGCATGGATGGATGGATGCATATATATATATGTATGTATGCATGCATGTATGTAAGTATGGCTGTATGTATTCTCCAATGCACGAGAAAGTACGTTGTGCCCGGATCTTCGTACGGTAGCACGGGACCATCATTTCCCCACGGGTCGCTGAAAGCATAGAGTTTTGACCATGCCCTCAAGACGGAGCCGAAGAGCTTTCTGAAGCATTATAATGTTTATGGGACTGCACTGACTATCGAATCTCTTCCTATGAGGAGGATCTGGAACCTAATCCTATCCTCGAATGGAAGCCAGTGCAGCGTGCCTCGCTTGTAGCTCGAAACATGAGAGAATTTTGACAGGTTTGCGACGATTTAGGCGACGCAGTTAAGTACGGAATTAAGATGTCATACCTCGTACTGCAAGAACATAGTTAGAATAGTCAAGGCGTGTCAGAAAAAGGAGTTGCAGCGGAATCGAATTTAGTTATGAATTGGTTTATTGCCCAGGACAGGTTTTAGTTTACAATCATGAAACAGCAAGTACTCTGCAACAGGAGCCAATGAAAGCTAATAGATTATACTTAGCTTGACCCGTCTTTCTTGATTATTTTTCATAAATGTATTTGATACTTAATTAAGACTTAAATAAGATTTAAATAAAAGTTAGAGTAATAATGACAATCACAGCTATGTTGGCACTTCAGTGTACTCATCATCAAATATCGTTGACATCATCATCATCACTATCATCTTTTATAGTCAGTATAACTGAAGTTGTTTCTCATTGCGGGTTATTGCCCATTGTCATTATCATTAAATATCGTTGTCATCATCATCATTTACACTGTGATCAATATGACCATTATCACCAAAGTTATCATTTATTATTGCTGGTTAATGTCCATTGTCGAATTTGTCGTTATCATTAAATATCTTTGTAATCACCATAATCATGATCACCATCATCATTATTATCTTCATCATCATCATCGTCATCATAATCATCGTCGTCATCGTCATCATCATCATCACTATCATCATCAGCAGCAGCAGCATCATAATAATAATGATAATCATCATCACTATCACCATCATCCTAATTATCATCGTCATCATCATCATCATCACCATCATCCAAGTGGCCGTTGTAATGAGAATCCTTTGGTGCTTCCTTCAGCTGTTCGGAGGACACTCAGAGCGATTTCGTCGAGTTCTCCAACTTCAACATCCTGCTGCTCGACCGGAAGATGGTTCGCTTATGCGGGTCAACGCTCAACGGAGGTCAAAAGGTCGTCCAATCAGACGGAAGCTTCTTCCGAGTCACGTTCAAGTCGAACAATATCTACGATTCCATCGGTTTCAAGGCCTTCTACGAATTCGTTCAGTTCGAAGGTTAATTAGGTCATCTAAAATAGGTTAATTAGGTTTTAAAAATTAATTATGTTACCTAAGGTTAGATAGGTCATTTAGGGTTAAACAGGTCATTTTAGGTTAACTGAGTTCTTTAAGATTAATTACTGTCACTTAAGGTAATTATGTCATTCAAGGTTAATTAGGTTAATTAAGTTTTATTATTATTATGCATTTAGGCACATAATTACTGTATATAATTATAGACATGGATATTGAAGTTTGCAAATAATTATTATAGAGAAAACAATAATAGCAAAAAACCATTACAGATCCTATAATCTGATTTCTTCTGAGGATGTCCAAGACACTTGAGGCTAAACGTTCGATTTTTTCAGATTTAAATAAATTCTGAAAAGGTTCTAGGTCGAGGCTAAAATGCTCAATTGTCGAATATGGTGTCGATGTTAAACTTTCGTGAATAGTCCATCCAAATAGTGCATCACAAGAGCTGAATAATGACACCAAGAACACGCTTCTAACTCTGATATAAGCTGAGATACTGGTATCCACATGTACGAGGTCGAGCGGGTCGGGTCAAATTTCGACGACCCATATCTCGGAAAGTAATGGACCAAAATTATTTTGGGGACGGTTTATACATGTCTTATGAGGCCCAACCAAGTGGACCAAATTTTATGTAAATGCCAGTCGGTCATGTCAATCATGTTGGTTAAATTGACGTAGAATAACCTTTTTTAATCAACGGTAGCGTGTTATCTGAAAAATGTAACTTGTTCAAGACCAGATCCATAACACTGATCGCCTGGATCCTACCAAAAACTATTACCATATGACCAAACCAAAGTACACAAAAAGTTTGGTACATTTTGTCCAACTTGTCCTCATCCGATTAAATTTTCGGTCTTACAGACTGTACTGATAGGCAGGGCTGTTAAAGGTTTGGTTGTTTGGTTTGGGGATTTTAAAAAAAACAAGCAGAAAACCGCAAAATTTGCTTTTGTTTTTGTTACAAATTTAGAAATGATAAATGCCAAAAATAGCGTCTCGTCAACTCTCTTGGCAATTGTTGTATCGTCTTTGTTAATTTCCTTACATGACATTCTACAAGTTCTACTTAATTTCATTCATGCATCTGATTAATTTGAACGGTGTACATGCCATTTTTATGAGTTTTATGATCCGAAATACGATAATCTTAAAAACAAACAACCAAGAGAAAAAACTTTGGGTTTTTGCACCTCTGCTAATAATTAAGTGGAACATGAGCTACATAAATTCGTTTGCATTTATTGTAGATCCGCAGATGGTAAAGAAAATGGCTCGATCTTCTTCCGGTTTGACCACCGCCGTCTCCACGTCCCTTGTCTTCCTCGAACTGAAATTCATTGCCTACAGCGCCACCAGCTGAACTCTAACCGCGTTTGCTATGGAACACTTGCAAGTGTACACAGTGCACCAGCAAATGTCTGTGTATGTGATCTAGTTGAATTAGTGTCCGATGCACGCCAGACACTGCTATGGACAGAACGTTCTTAGACGTCTTGAACACACTAACTGTGGCCCTTAAGACAGCTTTGGTCCTCAAGTCAGCCTTAATCCTTGAGTCAGCTTTGGCCCATAAGTCAACTTTGGTCCGTAATTCAGTTTTGGCCCTTAAGTCAGCCTAGATCCTTAAGTCGGCATTGGCCCTTAGACCTAAGTAAGCTTTGATGCTTAAGTCACGTTGGTTTTAAGTCAACTTTGTCTTTTACGTCAGCTTTGGTTCTTAAGTCAACTTTGGCCCTAAAGGTTACCTGTTGTGAGCCTTACGTGTAGCCCTTAAGTAAACTATGGCTCTTAAGTCAGATGTGGTCCTTAAGTCAAGTGTGACCCTGGTGTCAGTTGCTGTCATTAAGTTAAATGTGGCCCTTAGGTCAAACAGTTGACCTTAAGCGTGGCTCTGAAGGCCACACTAACTTCGTTTTAGGTCTACACCCGAGTGATGACTCGATGTCTGATTACGTTCTGGCCACAGTGTCTGGTAATGCGAGCCATGATAGTGTGACATCATGTCCAGTGCAAACGGTTGTCTTCGTTCTAGAAGTCGTTATCGTTGTTCGTAGATTCGGCATCATGAGATACTAACGCATGCAGTTATGACGTAGTTATGACGCAGTTATGACGCAGTGTCTCGTTCAACCGCAGACCGATGTATTATAGTCCCTGGATAAGCGCATTCTCTGTAGGTGAACTTTCGACTGATAAGCAGACAACCATACAACAACAACAACAACAACAACAACAACAACAACAACAACAGATTAATCTTTTATCGCTTTGTTTCTACGGCTACAGGTTTAGGTTTTTGTTGATTTGGAGATTAGAATTCGAACGCAAAGTTAATAATAAGTTCGCCCCAGCACACACTGCCTGTACATAGCCAGAATTTTATAGATCGGTCCCCAGATGGTGCGAGAAACGGCGATTGTTGTAATGATAACGTTGATGATGTATGAATATAAGTGTATTTCGACAGCGAAGACTTCGTCTGCACCATTCTCATCTGAAAAAGATTCTATCGGTTGAGATCCGTCACCGACGCTTTTCTTTTTGAATGGGAAGAGTCACTCCTTTCAATCAATCAATCAATCAATCAATCAATCAATCAATCAATCAATCAATCAATCAATCAATCAATCAATCAATCAATCAATCAATCAATCAATCAATCAATCAATCAATCAATAAATCAATCAATCAATCAATCAATCAATCAATCAATCAATCAATCAATCAATCAATCGATATGAACTTGATATAGCGCCCCTTCAAGATATCGATTAAACCGTAGTTTACGTTGCTAAACTGTATTATATTGCCAATTTAAAATGGAAGCTGAACTGATAAAAATAATTGCTGGCCTAAATGGAAGTTGGATTGATTAAAGTTAGTCTTTTCTTCAATAGAAGCTGGATCGATGAAGGTTTCTTGCTTAAATATAACCATAACCATAAGCAAATTTTTTATATAATATAAGTTGGATTGACGAAAATATATCTGGCCTAAATAGAAGTTAGACTCATTAAATAATTCTTTTCAAATGGAAGTTGGATTGATGACAATAATTCTTGCTTAAACAGAAGTTTGATTGATTAAATAATTTTTTGCTGAAGTGGAAGAGCTGGATTTATGACAGTAATCATGGACATTGGTAGACTGCTTATTTGCCAACGTCATGTACGGTATTGAAAACATAAAAATAATTTAGCAGCGTAAACTCCGGGATACCTACCCCAGAGACGCTCCCGGCCCAGCCGCGGCTGAAAAGAACGGCGATGATTAAAGGGCAGACTGGAATTTGTCCTTGGTATTAAACATAGCTCCAATGGAAGGCCGTTCCAAATGGTCGGGCCCACGACTTTGTATTGTATCCGACAGGGCCGTAAATACCGGGGAGGGAAAGGAGGGAATTCCCTCCCCACTTTTAAGCTTGGGGAGGGAACGTGAAGTAATTCCCTCCCCACAAATTTGTTTAAGCGGTGTCATTTTTCTAAGCTGTGTCATAAATATTATGGCCCAAGCCTCAATCTCCGCAAATTGTTCATTGGGAGAGTATTGAGAAATCCTGAATCGGCCACTGGCATTGTCTTGTCTTTTACATGATTACCTTTTAAACATTAAAAGTTAGGGTGCAGGTTATATAAATGTCTTTAAAACATTGCAGGGAATAAGAGTAGAATTGAGTGGGGCTAATTTGTCCCCAATAACTTTAATTGTTTAACTTAGTGTGTAGGCTAACTGAACTCTGCAGTAGTGGGCTTCTTTAGGGAATTATAAGCACTTCCGAAGGGGCAGTTTTCCCTCCCCACATCGTTAAACAGATTTACGGCCCTGGTATCCGATCAGGTACTTAGCTATCTATATTCTGGACAATCTCTGAGTCTGTGATAGTGAGAGATACAAGTCTCCAGGTTGCAACCACGATTTAGGAAACAATAATTATTAGATGTGACGTCTGCGTAAAGACAGAAGCTCTATTATCGACGCGGCGATGCGAGTCAGGGATATTTAAATTGTTTCCATGTAATATTATCTGAATTAAGATTATGCATTACATAGCCATTTAGTGCTATTACTATTAATGTATTTTCATGTATCATTTTCATTATCACAATTATTGCAACTACTCAGTGGTTAAAGTGGTTTGGGTGAGCAGTGGGAACGCTGAAGAAGAGTTTTATTGGAAGGCATGTTTTATCATGGTTCCATTGCATTGTATTGTATTGTATTGTATCTATCAATTTATATAGCGCCTCTCGCAGTGCACACCAATCAGAGGCGCTCGCAAGCAACAAATTTCGAGAGCAGTGGGAACGCCGTTCCTGCGGTTTTCACACCACTTTAAACACTGCAACTACTACTACTATTATTATTGTTAAAAAGTTTTGCCCGATATAAATAGGCTCCCTCAGGGTCTTAGATAGGCTATTACTAGCTATCATGTAGTTTGCCAGGCGTTGACCCTACTCGTCGTTGTCCTGGTTGGCGAAACTGCCCCGGAACGCGACCGCGCTAAAGCGTTGTATCGTTAACGAGATACGCTGGTAAAGGAAGTTTCTCGTGGGTCCCCCGTGCTGAGTTTTGTCCTAATTCGGAGAGAAAGGCTTGCCTTTGCTGTTTATTGGTCCCATGGTCTCGAAGGCTAGAGGGATGAAAAGTGTGTGGTAGCGAGCGGATTATATTTTTTACTGGCTGCTGCTTTTACTCTCGGCCGCCGCTCCGCTTGTCTCGGAGGCATCGTATCGTATCGTATCTAATAATTTGAAAAGCGCCTCTCGCAGAATAATTACTCAGAGCCTCAGAGGCGCTCTCAGCACGGAGGCCCCCGTGGGAAAAGAATCGCCTTTAAAGAGCGAGAGACCGATGAGGAAAACCAGTCTAGCTTAGTCTTGTCCTTAACTATTAGTTTAGCACTTAGTCAGAGGGAAGGCCGTAACAAATGGAGGGATCCACCAAAGCAAACGCCGGGTTTTGGGCCAGAGCAGTGTCTGACAGCTTAGTAGTTCCGCAGAATGGCTAAGGCGTCGTGCTTTGTAATATCTTGCATTTTCTGGAGCGCTTTACCGAGGACCGCCATGTGGACCACAAGGGATTCTTCCAGTGCCTCCAGGGTAGAGAGAGGATCGCCCAGCAGTGATGCCCTCCGTGGGCTGGTACAGAGCTTCTCATTTAAGGCGATCGATCGATCGATCTCCTTGGTCGATCGCCTAGCAAAGGTCTGGTCGATCGGTAAATCGATCTCGCTCGATGAGTTAGACTTCAAGAGGAACCTGAAGCCAGGCCATTATTTTTCAATATAATTTACATTACTTTACTTGTGAAAGTTCAGGCTAGGATCGATACAACATTGCATCGACAAGCAGAGGAGGTTTATCAACGGTTAATACGTTTTACGTATACTTTAGCAGTTAATGGACAACCATATAATATATACAGCTGTACGAATACGATACACAAAATATGCTGTACACAAAAGGTCCCGAGGTCGACCGCGCATTGATCGCCTACTCAATCCAGCGCGATCGATTTTCAAATCGCCTTCTATTTTCAAATGAGCAGCTCTGGACTGGTATGCGTAAAGCTGCCCAAAACGTGGTGCTTCGCTGCCAGATACAAGACGTGCGAGATTACGTCGCATTTGACGTAGTTGTGTTGTAGATCCAGGGATTTGCATTAAGCTCCCGAAGCGCAACTTGTATAGCTGTGTTAATTAGGCTTTCTTGTGTCATCGGATGAGCCCCACAATTATGGCGATTATCGCTATTATTCTCTAGTTTCGTCGGTAAGTTGAGCGAAGGAGTTTATGATCATTGCATCAACTCGTGGGACAGTTTAATCAAGAGATCAGACATTCTCAATTTGTTATATAGGTATATTCAGCACAATAAGTGGTGTCACAACTTCAATATAGGCCTATATTCATCTACTCTACCTAGCGGTAATGATTAATTTAATATCGATCAAACAATCAAAATTTATATAGCGCATCTTCAAGATCCCGACTCAGAGTCGCTCCCGACCCAGGCATGCAGAAAAAGGCAGTCTTCAACAGTTTCAAAGGGATGAGCCCCACAAATCTAATGTTAGCCCGTTCGAGGTTGGTGGACCAACCGTAGAGAAGGAACGGTTTTACATTGTCGCAGAACGGGCGAGTGGGACTACCAGCCTGTGCCAGGTCACCGTGGACAGAGGAGCGCAGTGTTCAAGAGGAAAGAGGGTGGAAAAGCTCCCGCAGGTAAGAGGGTGCCCAGCCTGATAAGCACCGTCACACCAAGGACGCGTGAGATGCGCTGTGGGAAAGGAAGCCAGTGCAATACCTCACGCCTACACTGGGATATGTTGTCGGTCTTGGAGAATCCTCCGATGAGTCCCGCCGCAGTTATGGGAAGATCAGAAGGCGAGTGAGAGGACCATCCAGCCTCGTATGCTGACTCTTTTAAATCCATGCTAAAATCACATTTGTTCGCCAGGGCTTATCCCGACTGTTGTTAGTTGTCTTGTAAGGCGCCCTTGTAACGGCATGGCCGTGTTACGGCGCCATAGAAATTGTCGTAATTATTATTATTATTATTATGCTGAAGCTATGATAGTGAAATCGCAAAAACTTCGTACATGGTTGGCTCTCATGTCGAGCCTATCATCATCATCGTCATCGTCATCATCATCATCATCATCATCATCATCATCATCATCATCATCATCATCATCATCATCATCATCATCATCATCATCACCACCATCATCATCATCATCATCATCATCATCATCACCATCATCAGAGGGAGGAAGCGGGCAAGGGAGAGGAAAGGGATGGGTAGGGGAGAAGGAATGGTCAGCAACACTATGTGGGGTAGAACTACGATCTTGGTTACCAGTATGTTCTCTGCGTGTATCACGTGTATGTAATTTAAGGATAGTAAATAAGAGATCTTGGAGGAAGTCGGGGAACAAGACGTATGCATGAATGTATATATGTATATATATTATGTATGAACGTACGAATGCATGCATGTATGTATTTATGTATGTACGTACGAATGCATGTATGTATGTATGTATGTAAATAATGTAAATACAGAAAATGTGCACGCTGACCAATTGAAATCGAATATATTAGTTAAGTAAGCTCTACGCACCCACATTTCACGCGCAAGTCAGTAAACTCTTTGGTAGCCATCATTACACTTTAATCGACCTTAAACATATCACCACTCACTCATCTCTTATTTAGCATATTAAATACAGAAAATGTGCACACTGATTGAAATCGAATATATTAGTAAAGTAATAGTTAAGACTCCTTATTGCTAATTTTGATCCAAAGCTTATTTTTTTCAGTTGGCCTATAA
>JACEVL010000012.1:952500-967500 GCA_020284085.1 Aporrectodea caliginosa
AATAATCTTTGTCGGCGGCAACGGCCTTTGTTGTCATAAGCTATCACTAAACTCTGGATCTATCTATAGTAATGTTTGATGAATTTTGTTAGTCAAATTCAAATAGCCTACTTTCTAAGCTGATAGACAGAGCTGTGCTCCCACGAAGGCTGCATTCCAGTGGGGGGGACAATAATGTCCATACCTAGGTAGTGGGGAACAATGTAAATTTAAATGTGCTAATTATTCTGACGTTCTCCATCGGAACTAGATGTCTAGATTTCCCCATCAAACAATACAAACTAGGGCCCACCACACATAAGATCTTTATAGTGTATTATACCCGTATACGAACGGTTCAACATAATTTCTGCCGACGTCAACGGCCTTGTTGCCGTAAGATGTCGTTCAAAGCTCGATCCATCCACTCTAATATCAATTCCGCCACTGCCCTAACTGAGGCAGTACCAGTCCTTAGCCTGGAGAAAGAGGAGGGCGACACTAATAATCTTTGTAATCATACATGTACATTGTCATTAAATAGCAGCTAAACAAACCCACCAACTGTAATGTCTCTGGAATCATTTGCTTATTCATTCATTCATTCATTCCGAGCATTTATATAGCGCCCCTTCAAGGAACCTACTCAGAGGCGCTCCCAGCCCAGCCACGGCTAAACAGAGAAGACTTGAGAAGGCGGCAGTAAGCAGGCAAATTGCTGCGAGGCATCAAGCGCAGCTCAAGTGGCAGCCCATTCCAGGTTGAGGGCCCAACAACCGAAAAGGCTCGGCGCTGCTTGCGACATAAACGGGCCCGGGGGACAAGGAGCTCTCCCTTGGCCGAGGAACGCAGAGCCCGACGGGGGGCTAGGTCAGAGACAGGACGACAGAGGTCAGATAGGTATGACCGTATGATGGAGCACAGCCAGCAAGGCACCGCCAAACTAAGGCTGCTATTCGGTAAGAGATGCGCTGCGAGGCAGGAAGCCAGTGTAGAAAATCGCGCATGTAAGCAGAGACTGAAGCGTATTTTGGAATACGACCAATAAGTCGGCGTCATAACTCCTACAGCCATAAGGAGTCGTTAAACATAAGATACTATTACTTTTAAGGATTGATTTGACTTGATTGATTTGATTGTGTTTAGACACCTTTAAATTTGCTATCCCCGACGCTATATAGCGTGCGTACCGACCAAATCCGCACTACAACTGGTTGTTGTGCACTGTATTAGATCTGGTTAGAGGAACGATGAGAACTATTCAAAATAATAACTCTCTGTAGTTGTCAACGTCCTTTGTTTCCATACGATGTTGTTTTTTAACTCTCGATCCAACCACTTTCCAATGCCTGTACTCTAGATTCGTTTCTTGACCATTAGGCCTACAGCTATTTTCGCTGACAATAGAGGTTTTCAGTGGCCACTAAAGTTGTTTTCGGATATCATAAAGACTCTTTTCAGCTTTCCAGTGGACATTAAAACTCTTGCGGTGCAAAGTGCCATGCTTGGCAAGGAGGAGAAGGGCGACACATATTATTACTTTTAAGGATTGTGTTTAAACACCTTTAATTTGCAATTCCCGCCGCTATATAGTTGGTCCGAGTTTTAAATAAACGAATAATGATTGACATCCATATTCTAAGTCCCAACTAACTATAATATAGGCTTACACTGAACTCCGTCACTGCCGTTTTAGTTTGGCACCAGTCCCAAGCATGGACAATCGAGGAGGGCGGCGCAAATTATCTTAGTACTGACACTGCGTCGTTAAAGAGTGACTAGACATTATCCTGATGTAGAATGCAGAAGCCATATGAATGGCGTGGACGATTTCAACGGCCGTGACTGCCACAATGTGTTGTTTGAACACTGGATACTAGAGTGGAGTGAAAAAAGTGAAAATTAGAAATCTGAACAGTAATAGGGCCTAGCAACTAACAGTTGCCTAATGGCATGGGGTCAAAAAATGTCGAATTAAAAAAATATTAATGTCTTCCGCCCCCACCAGGGTGCCAAAGTTAAAGAAATAACGTTTTTTATAGAAAATTGCAGATTTTGATGGAATAAACGTAAATACATAGTCTACAACTCTACATACATTTTCACCGTTAAGTTCAGTTCGTTCTATTGTGGCGACCGCCGCCCGTACGCTACCTCTCTGCTCACGGGACGGTGTCGGCTCCAGCCCACTATCCGTCTGGAGCCGCCCGAGTCACTGCCTTGTCTATCTTCATCGTAAAATGGCTGTTCTCTAACTCTACCCATGGTAACCGTTTCTGTCAGGGGAGGCTTAGCATTTGCCGTTTCTTTAAGAGGGGTAACACTGTACAGCTCCGTATTGGGGTCTGACTCTGCTTCTTCCACGGTCGCCGGATGGGCAACGTCCTGAGGATGGCCTTTTCTCAGAACAGGGTTCGTCCTTTTACCCGCAAGAGGCTTCTTCTTTGTGCATACCTTCTTAGCTACGGGCCTTCTCTTCTTCTCCGCCTGAACTGAACTTTTACGTACCACTCTACATCTCGTGACTCCTAAGCTCTCGCCAATAATAGGGGACACCAAACGTTCTCTAAGTTCCTGAAACCAGGGATACTTATGACAAGTCTGTAAATTATCTCGGCCTAGACAATACTTAGAGCAAATCTCTGCGTCATCTCGCCCTAGACCATACTGAGGACAACTCTCTTCGTCAACTCGTCCTAGACAAAAGTCCATGGGGCAATGAGTCTTACTACTGTCATGTGTCTCACCGTCCATTTCCGTGTTTGGCATGCGGCCTCCCACGTATATTGTCATGCACCACAATTGACGGAGTAAGTTCCTTACTCGCCTCTGTGTTGGCAAAGAACGACCAACACAGTGATAAATTCTACTTTGAAATAAAGAAACACTGGTAAGGAATCTATGGACTCTGATAGTGAAGGCAAAGAACAACCAACACTATGATAATTCTGCTTCGAAAGAAAAATACACTGGTAGGGTATCTACGGACTCTGATAGTGAAGGTTCTCTCTCTATAACTTTCACTATCTACACACAGAACTTCGTTCCGACCTACGCACGAGGGGGCCCAGCCTCGCACTTCAGTCAGTTCTTAGAGCTGTGTGTTGCGACAAGCATATATCTTTTTATCCGGGTATCCGACTACCCGACGTACACGTATCGTATCTTGGTCTGCGTTGATTTCACTTTGATCTGGATATATGAATATCCAGATTCTCTCGTATCGGTAACTATCTTGGTCTGCGTTGATTTCCCCACCTGGGGTTTTCGTACTCCTCACCAAGGGCGTTGACTCGCTGTGTCTCGCGAGTGTACCCTTCCCCGGCTTGAGTCTTACACAACCTTTGTTCCCGCTATCCGAATCAATCTGACCCGGACCTGCCAACAGAGTGGGCCCTTACTCCGCCTCAGGTATCCGTTGATCAGACTATCAGACTCAGATAGCGAACGTTTCGGTTGTGCCCGGGAGCGCACAGAAGCACGGTAACCAAGGGTAAGTTTCACTAACGTTACCCCTTTGTTTCTCACAGACCTGTGTATTTACTTCCCTGTTAGGGAATTGTACTGTCTCTCACACCTGAACGAACCACGGTCAGATCTGTCGGGTAGTTTTTCCGAACAGAGAGAGATAAGCGGCTAGTCCCGCTAGTAAAGAATTCGCTGGGAAACCGCGACTAGAGATAATGCGGTTAGTACCGCAAGTAAAGATTTACCGCGGGG
Source organism: Aporrectodea caliginosa (assembly GCA_020284085.1). Lineage (NCBI taxonomy): Eukaryota > Metazoa > Annelida > Clitellata > Crassiclitellata > Lumbricidae > Aporrectodea > Aporrectodea caliginosa. Next base: position 956,200 of record JACEVL010000012.1, read on the forward strand.
AAACCGCGGGAGTAAGTACGCAAAGAAAGATATTCAGCGGGGAAACCGCGGAAGTAATTATGAACGACGCCAGGCACGCGACGAAAGACGTTCCACGGGGAAACCGCGGAAGTAACTAAGAACGACGCTAGGTAGGCGACGAAAGATATTCCACGGGGAAACCGCGGAAATAGCCTAACTATGATTTTTCGGTAAGTCGCGTAAGTAGAAAAGGTGCGGTAGACCCGCAAGTTAAAAAGAATAGAAAAGAATATGCGGATGGGGTCTATCCGCAATGGTTGAGATTTAAGTGCAAGTTTACCAGATGTTAACGAACCGGACCAGCGGGGAATTTCCCCGTATCTATCTGTCACCAACGGGGTCGCCCTCCCCGTATTTGATCGAACCGGGTCACTGGGGAATTTTCCCCGTACTTTTTCACTCGCCGTTGACTGATTTCTCGGTCGCCCCCGTACGCCGAACTTTACGCGGAAACCGGACTATGAATTTTCACTCGCCGTTAACTGATTTTCCCGTCTTTCCCGTACGCCGATCTTTACGCGGAAACCGGACTATGAATTTTCACTCGCCGTTAACTGATTTTCTCGATCGGCTCCCGTACTCTCCGATCGAACGGTATCACCGGGGCCTCGCCTGCCCCGTGTATTTATACAGACCTGTGATTTCTCGGTATTCCCCGTATTAGACCTGTGAGCCTTTATATCTCACGATCGGTCCTTCCCAGAGTTATGCTCAGCCGTTAAACTCCCGCAATCGGGATTCAAACCGTCTCGCGATCACGACAGGGTGGGCCCCAGCCCTGCCGAATCAGCGGAAACGGTCCGGACACCCAAAGAGCGTTTGCCTTGACTGTAACTCCGGAGCGCACTGATTAGTCTTGTTTTGGACGCTGGTGCGACCGTAACTTTCACGAACCGATTTCACTCGCTTACCGCACTGGTGTGTGGTATTTTTCGCTAACCGTAACCGAACGATACCAAAAGATCCGTATCGTATATGCAGAGTAGTAAACTGTCGCTACTCTACATTATAAGCGATGCACGGTGAGGCAGGCTATATTCATCCGTGATCAATGTATAATGTAGCATCTCAACGCTTATAAATGCGTCCATACCAAAAAATTTAATATAAGGTAGGTGTCTAAGAGATAGATCTCCTAAGTATTAATGTAGGCGATGCCTATCTTTAGTCATCAATTATAGGCCGTGGAAAGATGTAATTTCATTTAATCACTATATTAAAACGATAAAATGGCAAATATTAAGCGGGCGTATATTTTTATTATATTTATTAACACTCGAATCGAACGTATGTAACCTTGGGCTACGCCACCTAGCGACTCAGAGGCGCGACACCGTTTAACAGAAAATCAATATCATTAGGCCATTCATTATAGGCCAAACAGCCTAAATGCTACCTTGTGGCTTGTCCGCCACACTATGAATTCTTTGATGTCATTCAGGTCTAAATTACTTAAGACTCGTCTCTTTCAATTTCCTTACCCATCGTAGTCTGGCTTCTGATTGCTTTGATTTATCGGATGTCAACTAATAGCGGGATTTCATCCCTTCTGGGCCTCCCATTTGTCTACGACTGATTATTATGTTCTTCGTGTATTTGTCATTATGTCTTCTTCTTCTTCTTTGCTTCTCCTCCGTCAGGCCAAGGCCAACGATGAGTCCTCAACTTGTCGTCTCCAGAATTCTCTATCCTTGATTTGTTGGAGAATTCTGGAGACGACATATGTCATATGTGCTTCACGACAATAAACAAACTGATTGATTGATTGATTGATTGATAGTCAAAAAAAACTTGACTTCTCTGAAGTATTAAGCTTTTTATCGCAATTTCACTCGAAGTGACCCTCAATTCATGCCTTTGGCATCATGATCACAACCAGTGCTTTTTTCTAAAAGTAGCCTAAAGGTTCCAGAACTCAAAAATTCAGAACAATTAAAAGGGAATATTTTATGCTAATATTTCTATTTCATGTAAATCGATATCAATAAACACTGAAAGCACTGAAATTAAGTTAAAGTATCTACGTAAATTTAAAATAGTTTTTTATTTAAAATTTACTCTACTAAATTACTTTTAATGGTTGAAAAAAGTTCCGGAAGTTCGGAACGCCGTTCCGGACCGCTCCGGCTGAAAAAGCGCTGATCACAACACTATTTTAATAGTGGCAATTAGATCAGATTACATTAGATTAGATTATATTTAGATTACACTGTCACCTGTCGTCACTCTACCCTATCGACGCAACTTGGCTCAGAGACTCTGAACATCCATGCCATCTGTCAGTTTTCGACTTGAATCCATTGGTTGGTTACACGTGTGTGCGTGGGCCCGCCACTGGTGACTCTTCTAGCTTGTCTAGCTTACTGTGCATTATTTTACTAACTGACGTAATCTATTCGTTCGTGATGACAAATAACATCATAATAGACTAGCTAGCGCAAAGATCGCCTCTGAGTAGATACCTTTAAGGGGCGCTATACAAATGTTCAGTCACATTACATTAATGTTTAGCTACATTAGATTAGCCTTATCTAATCTGCTCCGGTCTGACTGAAAACGCCCACGATTGTTTTCGTCACATTAGCATATGTTGCTTCAAGACAATAGTCACAAGATGCATTAGTTTACCTGTCGTGTGTACCTTTTGATTATAAAACCTGTTGTTATTCTCAGTCACTGTCATATTGTCTCGGCGAGCCTTGGCGAATTGGATTTCTCGAAAGCAGCTATATTGCGTCGGAGACGTCGAAGACAGTTTCTAATAATACAGCGAAATGATTAATAGTTATTTTTTAGCCCACAAAACCTTCGTCATCGCCTCTACTTCTCCCTCCAACGCTCGCTGCCTCCTTTCTCTGTCTTTCTGGTGTTTCCGTGCGAATACGAGAAGGTCCAAGTCAGTGGCAATATGATTACCTCAGACAACATTATACTATACACACACAATAATTACATATCATGCCATGCTACAAACCGCCCATATGATATCTTGCATATAAGAGGGTTTTCAGGCTTACCATCCAAACTATCGCCGCATCTTGTTCTTGATATTATTCTGAACACAATGTTATCTATAAATAAATGAGTAGGGGTCTGTTGGTTAGGTTTCACGTGTGTGCCTGTTCTATTTTCTGTGCATTGTTTTGTTTATTAGGTCTAATTAAATTTCTGTTCTTAATTACATTTTGACATCATATTTGGGATAAATTGGAGAACGTATCTGATTAGTGTTTCCGAAGTTGAGCTAGGCAGTGCCCCGAAATACTTCTCAGACTATATATGCGAAAGCCGTCATCAGTTCTGTATCCTCATCTCGCTCTTGCGCTCTTCAGAGCGCCTTGATCTCTTTGTTTCTAGGACTAGGACTGCTCTGGCCCAACACCGGGGAGGATCCCTCCATTTAGAATGACCTTCCTCTTCACTAAGGGCTAAGCTAATGACTGGTTTTTCCTCATTAGTCTCTCGCTCTTTAAAGACGTTTCTTTTCCCCCGGGGTTCCCGTGCTGAAAGCGTATCTGAAAAGTTATTCTGTGAAAGACGCTTTATAAACTATTAGATCCGATACGATAGGAAATAAATATCCAATTAAAATTATAATCTGGCAATTTTCCGATTTCATTCTCACTGAGTGGATAAGAAAATGGTCGTGGACAACGGACTAGCAGGATAATGGAATAGACAAATGTCATAAGAGCACAGGAAGGCACTAAAAGAGCTGTTAAAGTTCATAATGTCTCAAGCTGTGAACATGCATCTTCCTCATGCATTTCGCTTCCTCTCACCTACCTCCAAAGGCAGACCTGCTGGGTGTTATGGTCAGATATCTGAGTTTAGTTAGCCAATGCAAAGAATGAAGTCCAGGTTGGTTAAGGTTACTCCATGTAGACAGACCACGATCTCATCTAAACTCAGTTGCAAGGGCCACGACAGCCTGTATCGGAAGCCTCGTGAATCGGGTCATCTGACAATCGGGTACGGGTAGGAGCATTACGGGTACGGGTATACCCGGTTTTACCCGTACCAAACTGAGGTTTTTGGGGTTACATGTAATTGTGACTCTTGCACCTTCAAAGACTTACTGTAACTGGCGGTATCTTGTATAGGTACCATGTGCTTGTGTTGACGTATGTCCGTGCGTCTTAGTGGGCTTGACATTCATTTATTATGCTCAATTTACAGTGGCAAAATGGCTTATTTCCATTAACACAATCCAATCGTAGTGTTTTTACATATATCTCATCCGAGTTTCAGTCCCGACAACCGGGGGTTAGAGGTCGCCCGAGGTAAGTGCAATCCCTCCGACGAGTTTTGTCGTTCTTGAGTTAACGGTCATCTTCACCCGTCAAATGTGTAAACGTGCAACACAAGCAATAGCATTGAATCGTTGTGTACAAACTGAAAGACGCTGAAGAGGCGTGCTCTGTCCCGCGGGTACCCGAAACAAGTATATTATTATTATTATTATTATTATTATTATTATTATTATTATTATATTTTATTATTTATTATTATTGTTATTATTATTATTATTATTATTATTATTATTATTATTATTATTATTATTATAAATTATTATTATTATTATTACGGTGATCATCACCATGAACGTCATATACTATTAGTATTTACCACATGCTTTGTAAGACCATTGGACTGGTAGGGACTGGGATTATGGGAAATCCTAGCAATTACGTGGCGGGTACGGTACGGGTACGGGTATACCCGCGGGTACGGGTCGGGTTGGGTAGTAATTTCGAGTACGGGTCGGGTACGGGTACGGGTTACGGTCCTGGGTTACGGGTACGGGTCGGGTAGCAAAAATGCTGTACCCGCAGACCTCTAGTTGCAAGGTACACGACAGGTGTTGGTCCATTGCATAGCCTGCCCCTGAAGCCTCGTGAAATTGAATCTCATCCGTATAGGTCTGTTTATAAACTTAATAGGTTTTGGGAATGCGGGTTTAGCTACATTGTAGAAGCAACCACCGATTGATATGCTCGTGAATAAGGTGGTGCCCTGTGCTTGGCTTTCTGACTAACTGACTGGCGTCACGATAAGAGCTCCAGAAGCTTCGTCACAGGATTTATCAATTAATCAATCGGAATTTATATCAGAGACGGGTAACTAATCGATTAGATTCTAATCGATTATCTAATCGATTGGACAGACGACAATTCCAATTCTAATCGATTAGCTACAAGAGTTTGTTAATTCTAATTCTAATCGACTAGCAAATTTCAGTAGCTAATTCTAATCGATTAGCAATTAAACTAATCGATTAGACAAACAGCTAATCCTAAATCAAACCGATTAGCAAATTTTAGTAGCTAATTCTAATTCCAATGGATTAGTAATTTAACTAATTGTGCCCATCTCTGATTTATATCGCACCCTTCAAGATCTGTTCTCATAGGTGCTCAAGGTCTTCCAGCCCCACGCTCAATTCTCTTCCATTCGCTCCAAGTTTCACGAATCGCATTGTGTAGGCATATGTAGGGCTCTGCTATTGCTTTCCCTCGATCACTCATCGCTGTCACGTCAACCCATTCATTTCCACGTGCCAGCTTTGATGAACATGTAGCAACAACTCGCACCTGCTTCTTCTTCCGCATTCTGGAGAGGGAGAGACAGATAAAAAAAGCCGCAAAAAGCCAGAATGATAAGAAGCCGACAGCGTCACAGAGCTTTGGCTTCGCACACGAGTCCAAAGACACGGCTTAAGACCTTATGACTATTCGTTGCTGTCTTAGCCGCAGACGTACGGACAGGCGGACGCTTGGACGAACATGCATATGAACTACGGAGGAGCTATGGACGAATAGACTTACTTACTGGCTGACTGACTGATTAACTGACTGACTTGCTTAGTAATGCTTACATACTAAATGACTGACTGACTGCCTGACTGACTTGCTTAGTAATGCTTACTTACTAAATGACTGACTGACTTCCTGACTGACTTACTTACTGATTGACCGACTGACTGACTGACCAACTAACTGACTGATTTCCTGACTGTCTGACTGACTGACTGACTTACTGACTTACTGGCTGACTCGCTTCCTAACTGTCTGACTGACTGACTGACTGACTTACTGGCTGACTCGCTTCCTAACTGACTTACTGACTAATTGACTGAGTGTTTACTGACTGACTGACAATATATCAACGAATACAATAAATAAATGATGAGGAAGAGAAGGAAGAAAAGGACAAAAAGGAGAGTGACGACGAAGACGATGACGATGACAATGACGTCCATGGTGACAAACAAGAACAACGATACTGTAATTATTTTTGTCGGCCTTGGAGCAGTTGAAATGAAGGCGAGCAAACGCATGCGATGCGCCATCGCCATCCACCCATCCACCCACCCATTAAAATATCCACTCATCCATCCACCCATCCATTAATCCATCCACCCATTTATCCATCCATCCACCAATCCACCATCAATTAATCCACCCATCCAACCATCCAGTCATCCAACCACCCAGTCATCCATCCATCTATCCACCCACCCAACCATCCATCTATCCACCCACCCATTCATCCATCTATCCATCCACTCATCAAATCATTAAAATATCCATCCATCCATCCATCCACCCATTCATCCATCCAACCACCCAGTCCATCCATCCATCTATCCACGCACCCACCCATCCACTAATCCATCCATCCACCCACCCATTCATCCATCTATCCACCCACCCACCCATCCACTCATTCATCCATCCACCCACCCACCCATTCATCCATCCATCCATCCACCATCCATCCATCCACTCATCCACTCATTAAAATATCCATCCATCCATCCATCCACCCATTCACCCATTCATCTATCCACCCATCCACCAATCCAACCATCCACCCATCCATCCATCCACCCATCCACCCATTCAACCATCCACCCACCCACCCATCCAGTCAGTCATCCACCCACCCGTTTCTCTGCCCCATCCCTCTCCCCTCCCGCGATAGTCGAGCCTCGTGCGATTCAATCTCGACCAGCGAGAGCCAGATAAGTTTGCGCCACATCAGATTGCACCTGTAGAGTGTGTTCTATGGTTTCTCTTGCGACCAGATCAGCCGAACAGATGCGACACTTGACACAAGGCACGAGTCTTGATACAGGGCACGAGTCATGACGAACACCTGACACACGTAATGAAATACCAACGTTGGATGTACGTATGTGTGTATGTGTGTATATATGTATGCACTTGTATATTCGTATCTATGCTTGTAGGTAAGTAGTAATGAATGTATGTGTAAATGGATACATGCATTATGTATGTATTTATGCACGTATTAATGTCTGCATGTATATATATATATATGAAGGCATGCATGTATGTATGCATGTATGTGTTTGTGTATATATGTATGTATGTATGTATGTATGTATGTATGTATGTATGCATGTATGTATGTATGTATGTATGTATGTATGTATGTATGTATGTATGTATGTATGCAAGTATGTATGTATTTAGCCTATGTATGTATGCATGCATGTGTGTGTGTATGTATGAATGTATGTATGTGTATCCATAGATGGATGGGTGAACGAATGAATGGATGGGCGTGTCGACGGATCGCTCTGCAGACGGAGGGAGATACAGACAGAGACAGGGACAGAGACAGACAGAGACAGAGACAGACAGAGAGAGTGACAGAAAGAGTAAGAGAGACAGAGTGAGAGTGAGAGTGACAGAGAGACAGAAAGACAGAGAAACAGAGACAAACAGAGACAGAGTAGCATGAAGCTGGCGGGTGACCAAGTGACCGCTAGCCAAGGAAGGACTCGGTGAACCCTGCGTCAACGCGCGCTAGCCTTGGCTCGACGATTAAAACTTCGAGGCAGAGCGAGCAGTCTCCTGGACCGTCTCCTGGCAGGTAACACAGATGAACTCTCGAGATACGGGGTCCGTCCGTTGGGTTTCTTTACACCAACACCACCCACCCAGTCCTCTGGGCGTCGTTAAAAGGACCGACTGGCTGTACTTGGTGGCTGAGGGACGTGCCCGTGGACGTACCCAGGTATACAGCGCAGAGATTTTCAAGCAGTCCACGCATCGTTGTCTCAGTGGGCGACAGACGGCTTTGCTTCTGGCTCGGACGGAAGACTGCAGAAGCATCGGAGAGCTGGAGCAAGAGAAGAGAACGCTATCAGCGAATTTGGTGAGTCTGCAACTGCGAACATTTCACAACAGAAACGAGGTGAGTTTGAGAATGTTAACACGAAAAAGAACACGAATTTGGAGATTGCGAACGTTACTTGTAGTTAATAATTATAGTAGATGGATTTGCTATGAGAATGGTATTCGAAAGTAAGGAGGGTGGTTTGGAAATGCGAAACATCAAGCTATACAAGGTGGCGAGTTTAAAAATGTGAAAATCTAGGCTAAGTACATAAGTGAATATGGAACTGCGAAACTATTTCTTCCAAGTAGGCTAGGTAGGCCTATGTGACGGTGAAGTGCGGAAAATTAAGCCAATTAAGTGTGTGATTTTGGAAATTCGGGAAATTAAGACAAGTAATTGGGTGACTTTGGGAATGCGGAAAATTAGTTCCAAGAAAGAAGACGAGTTTGTAAATGCGGAAAATTAAGCCAGGTAAGCGGGCTATTTTATAAATGAGAACAGTCATAGCTTGTGATATAGACTATAATGGCAAAGATATATTAGTTATTAGTTTAGATTATATACCCATACATCTGAAGACCTAAAAAGTGTGTGTTTTTCTGACACAAAATATACAGCTGACATTTCCGAGTATGCAGTTAACTTGTCTTGAGTGTGCAATGCGTAGTATAAATTTATAAGAGATTAGGCCAAGTTAACTACTCACGATTTCATTGTAATACCTGAATTTATTTACCAGTTAGTGCAGTTTGACAGTTTGAGGAAGAGTATGCAGTAGACATTTCCAGGTATTTTAGGCTCTGATCCATTTGTCTATAATTATATCTTCCTGTATTCTCATTATTGTTGATTGTTTAGACGTATAAATACGTTACGGCGGAGTTCTTCCCAGTAGAACAGATCCATCCATGCCTATCAAAACTTATGGTCCGCTTTTTTAAATTTTCAACGTCTTTGTCTCTCCAACTGCGTCAAGCGTCTCACCAACTTTTGATGCCTTGAGCGTAACCTTGCTCCACAAAGTGACAGTCACCAATTCCCACTCACCCTATTCTCCCCTTCCCTGTTCCGTTCGCCAGGAATGGGCAAATTACACAGTAAAATGTAATTGAATTACAAATTACAAATTACTTGGGAAAATTTAATTGAATTACAAATTACTTTTGAAATTTGCTGGAAATTACAAATTACGCAATTTCAGTTACATCAAATTACAGATTACATACATAATTTGGATCAAGAAATTCCGGCAGAAAACATGTGCTATATTTCCACTGTTAATTTATATTACACTGTTTGAAATTGTTTATTTAATTTTCTTTAAGAAGTGGCAAATGTTAGAGCAAGGTATCCGATAACTGGTGTCTGTTTGACCTTACAACCATGCTTGCAAAGCTATAATGCGCCTGTCTTCCAGAGCAGATGAAGTAAGTGCAGCATTAAATTGTATTTGTCAATCGCTGAGCAACCGGAATTTAGAAACTTGTACGCCTAACTGGCCTCAACTCAGATGCCACAGTCATGGCCCGACGTAGGCTACGTTAGGTCGACGAATAGGTGATGCAGTGGAGAACAGAATGGAAGCAGTTAAAGAAGAATAATTATTATCTGAACAACGATTTGTCTGCACGACTGCAGATGTGTGGTCTACAAAACATATAAGTCACATGGGAGTAACTTGTCACTGGATCGATGCACCTACATTTGACATGAGTTGAGCGACGCTTAGTTGCCTTAGCAAGAAGACGTTTTGTTGGATCACACATGCGTGATGGAGTAGCGCAACGGATCTATGTAATACATAATGAGTTCTTTCTGTCTGAGACATGACAAAATTGTTGCCACCATTTCTGACAATAACTCAAATATTGTGAAAGCATTCAAACTTCAAAGAGATCAATTTTGCTATTATTCATTCCAGAGATAGGCTTACTGTAGTGATGATGATGAAGATGAGGATAAGGAAAAGATGCTTTCAAAACTGCTTTGATTGTGTAGTGTCGAGTTCTGGTTCTAGTTTTCGTTTCAAAGTAATTTGATTTTCAGGATGTAATTTGAAATTACAAATTACATGAAAAAATGTAATTCAATTACAAATTACAAATTAGGCCTACATTGATGCAGAGCAACAAATTACAAATTACCAATTACAATTATTGTAATTCGAATTACGTAATTTCAATTACATCAATTAAATTAGGGTCTACTGTCCATCCCTGCCGTTCGCTTCTTCCCCTTCTCAATAGTTAAGCATATAATAATAATAATAATAATTAATAATAATAATAATAATAATAATAATAATAATAATAATAATAATAATAATAATAATAATAATAATAATAATAATAATAATAATAATAATAATAATAATAATAATAATAATAATAATAATAATAATAATAATAATAATAATAATAATAATAATAATAATAATAATAATAATAATAATAATAATAATAATAATAATAATAAGACCCTAATCCCCTGTAGGGATTAGTTCCAAATCCTGAGGGATCATTGATACCTCGGGTTAAAAAAAAATAATAATAAAAATAATAATAATAATAATAATAATAGTAATATTAATAATAATTTGTCCTTTCATGTCTCCTGGGACACGGTCGGATAGCCAGACACGCTCTCATAATGTCATCATTTGGTTTGAACTCATCATCAGGCTGGACTCCCAGCAACAAAGGAGCATTGTCAGGTCCGAAGGGAAACGGCCAGACATTTCCCGCACAACCTGACTCGCATATCCGGAGACATTCGAGAAGCTAGCTATCTGTTTCAGCGCTTCTCAATTACCATCCAGCGCTTCAACGATGTCGCGTTCCGTGGTACCTTTGTTACGCCTGAATTGGAGGAGACGCTACTGTCATGAACATCTTGGCAGAATCATATCGTCCCAGATCCGCTAAGGCCGCATGTGCTGCTACTGAAATAGCAGCTGAGAAACACATCTGAGTAGGCTACACTGGAATTCTGCCCGCATAGAGCTATTGCCCTTGGCCTTTGAAACTCTTCTCCCAATGAATCACGAAGGCATGGCTTTCTTAAACAGCCTCGGCCACCGCCTTGCCCATAACTGGAGACAACGGAGAAACTATACATCTCTACCAG
>JACEVL010000012.1:972500-1055000 GCA_020284085.1 Aporrectodea caliginosa
GAATGTTGTACTCATATTGACAATTGATTGTTATTAAGATGTATGTACACGAGTGCGGATCGAAAATGGCTTCTGCTCGTAGAGGCACATGTGGCATTGAAAATGCGCTGGTCCAAACTTCTACGGCCTTTCAACTAAGTCGTTAATTAAGTCAGTCGCTAACAAATAAAGTCATTCGGTAATTCCCTAGCCACTGACTACGGGGATACGTCTATACGGTGAGAATGTAACCGCACGGTACTCCTTGGATTGGCGTCGACTGTAAGTCGAAAAGTTGAACAACCAACCTACGATCATTGCCTTAGCCCGCACAAACGTCTTGTCCTGGTGTCCTGAAGGATATCCTGGGCCGGTAGCATCACGTAGTTTCGGTGAAGTCATTTGGTTCTCTTGTCTTATCCGCTGAAGATGGCTTCCAATGGGTAGGTTTGAAATTTCACTAAAAAGTGTATAATCTGACCTAAGTAGATCTATACATGTGAACCTTTACTAAATCTTGGTTCTAATGATTTGTGTGTGTTCTGTTAACAAATGACAGCTTCAGACATGATTGATGATACCTGAAATTACGTTGTTAGCTACTTAGCTATTACATACATGCACACGTACATGTACTTACATAAATGCAGCATACATTAATGCTCTTAATTAATTAGCAAATTCTATCGCGCCAGTGTCTTGTGTACAAGGCAGCAGCTTATATGCTATGAGCGCACAGGCCTATGAATTAGTTGACTGTCGCTTTATAAATGTTCGATTACAATTGCAATTACTAAACATGAACCAAGCCGTAATCCAGTCAATATAATTACGATGAAGATCAACCAAACAAGACACAGAGGTTACCTATACGGTGGATATGGTATTTAGAAGGTAAGTCAAGTGGAGAGTGACATGATATATAGGCGACCGAGCAAAACGGACAGTTACAGAGAGAAAATTCAAAAGCATAAATTCAAGCAGGCAGACATAATTATATCCTGCAGATGCGCCTGAATACAATATTGGATTCAGGGTTATTTATTATTTTTAATTGGCCTACGTTATTAACAGATCTTGTTGACCTTCATCGCGCATTTTTATAGGAGGCCGCTGTTGATATGTTCGGATGCTAACGTCTTCTAGGCACCTACAAGAGTGTGCCAGTTGGTACTTATGTACACGCATGCATGCACACATGCATACATACACGCATAAACATACATACATACATGATACATACAAATGTATGCATGCATGAAAACATACATACATACATACATACATGCATACCTACATACACACACACATGCGTGAAAGCATACTACAGGTTATGTGCACAAATTCATGTATGCATACATTGCTAGGTATAGGTTGTTACTTCCTTTTGCAGGTTTAAGTTTGCACTTCCGTGCACTTTGTTAAGATGAAAATGATCAACTTCTTGTGTATTGTGTTGTATGCATAAAGGACTTTGCCAAAGACGAAAATGTCGACCAACATGTTGATTCATTTTCTAGGAATTCATCTTGCAACCATGCAGTCGAAGACAAAGTCTGAAGACAAAGTCCGAAGACAAAGTCCGAAGACAAAGTCTGAAGACAAAGTCCCGAAGACAAAGTCTGAAGACTTTCGTGACGGATTTCACAGTGAACGAACAGTCGGACGTTTCCAGATCCTGTTCGTTGTTGTTGAAATTCGTTTTGAGAGTCTATACACAGCATCAGGTTTCAAGCATCAAGCCACGATGGTCAGTGCTGCCCAGCATAATGTCAAGGAGCTTTGTACTTCAGTCTTGAACAATGCGTTCTGTCTCCCGCAGAGAGAATGTGAAAATGTGTATAGGTACGTATTGAGCGTTATAATTTTCCTGATCCCACGTGAGCTACTGAAATGGGCGGAGTTACGTTCAACTCGGACCTCGTGATTGGCTGCGGTATTAATGTTAACAGTAGCTTAATAGGACTCGCAAGGCCTGATGGGATTGTATTTAGTACTTTATAGAATTGTAGTTAAGTGTTTGTAGGATTTTAGTTAGTTCAGGACAAAACATCTCTTACACGAACAATGGATAGTATCTTCAAGTTTTACGGGAAATATAAAATACAAAATTGCTAGTTGATGGTTTCTGGTTTAACCCATACACGACACCAGTGACAAGTTGAATTGCGAAGCGGAGTCATTCACTCAACCAAATAATTTAAAATACCCCAAAGATACTCATAATTGACTATTATGATTCCGCTCGCTCAGTGGCCAGTTCTTATTAAATATTAATAAATAATAATTGATATCCAAATAAAAGTGTACATTCAGAAACAATATACGACGAGAAATAAACAATTCCTCATATTCTCAAATCCTCCACCCACCTCTTCAAAAATTCCATACCCTATTCCTTCGATCCTCTGCCGTCCAAGCTTTCTCGTCCTTAAGGAAACCCGCCTTAGCAACCGCTCTGCCTCTTCTCTCTGGTCTCTCTGGCAACCGGACTTGAATCTCAACTGTGGACCCTTTTGATACGACGTCACCAAAACAGTGAATAAGCTGGTGCCCTGCGCACAGCTATAGAGTAGCACTTTACAAATTTGTAGTTTGCGATTACGAAACGGATTGTTCAGACATACTGTGCTTTCTTGTGCATTGGAGAATCCTTCCAGTTGCTAGCAGCAAAGACCTACTGTTGTCTGCTGTTACCACAAAATAGATTTTAAGACATCAACAGGTAGGCTTGTGAAGCCAACAAAGTTAATAAAATAATAAGAGCTACAAATAAGAAATCAAATAAGTTAGTAAAATAATAAGAAAACAGAACTGAAACTAAAACAAAATGATCTAACACGTTCAGCTGTCACAACGCAAGAATTAACAAAAAATATTTTAACTATAACTAAGACTTATGAGTATAACGAAAATAAAACTAACGTTATCTTCGTTAAAAAATAAAAATAAAAAGTGCAATGTCAACACACATGAGAACGTGAAAATGCGCTTCAACTAATGGCCGATGTTCGCTGAATGCACCCATTCTTCAATGCCTATCGAAGCTCTAATTAATCAAACTGTGTACCGCGTCTTAATATGCACAGCTGCTGCATCTGAAGGCAATTATTTCGCTTAGCCTTAGTCTAACTAAGTAGTAACTAAATTAAAAATCCAGTAACTATAACTATAACTCACTTCTACTCCAGCAATCTCCTAAACCCACCCGTGTAGCCAGTACATGTCAAACCGTTGCCTTATTGTTTCATTTGTTCTTTTTTCTCTTCTGATGCATGGTTACAGAAATAACTGATTTGATTTGATATGATTTGTCTTCCTCTCAGTCCATGATACCCTGAGGATCTGGCGCAGACACTTCCAATGCGCTGATTCTTGCTTCCTCCACCTTCTTAATGGTCCATCTATCACAATCGTACATTGCCACTGACCACACAAGAACTTTCATAAGTCGTATCTCCGTGGCAAGCAAGATGCCTTGACTTGCTACAGCAAAGTAAAAGTACTCTAGTTATATCTCAGCCTGTCTCAAGTCAAACCTCGTAGATCGTTCAGTTAGTCATGTTTAGTGTCTGTGTGAGGTTATAAAAAGTTGTTTTACGAATAGCCATATACATATAGACTTACATAAAACTAAACGTATAGGGCACCCAATGTCCCAAGGTCGAATGCAAGAAGGTGTCCATATCCTACTCTTCGGCCTCTGAGCACGACATAATCAGCTTAGGGAGAAGTGCTGGAATGATTGACAATTCAACGACCGGGAAGAACAACGCAAACGTCACAATCAAAGCGGCCTGAGAAGGCTGAGATATCGCTTAATGGCACACCGCTATCTCTTGAGATAACTACTTAACGGGGGATAGGTAGGTCTCTTGAGATAACTACTTAACGGGGGATAGGTAGGTCTCTTGAGAGAACTACTTAACGGGGGATAGGTAGGTCTCTTGAGAGAACTACTTAACGGGGGATAGGTAGGTCTCTTGAGAGAACTACTTAACGGGGGATAGGTAGGTCTCTTGAGATAACTACTTAACGGGGGATAGGTAGGTCTCTTGAGATAACTACTTAACGGGGGATAGGTAGGTCTCTTGAGAGAACTACTTAACGGGGGATAGGTAGGTCTCTTGAGATAACTACTTAACGGGGGATAGGTAGGTCTCTTGAGATAACTACTTAACGGGGGATAGGTAGGTCTCTTGAGAGAACTACTTAACGGGGGATAGGTAGGTCTCTTGAGAGAACTACTTAACGGGGGATAGGTAGGTCTCTTGAGAGAACTACTTAACGGGGGATAGGTAGGTCTCTTGAGATAACTACTTAACGGGGGATAGGTAGGTCTCTTGAGATAACTACTTAACGGGGGATAGGTAGGTCTCTTGAGATAACTACTTAACGGGGGATAGGTAGGTCTCTTGAGATAACTACTTAACGGCAGACAGGTAAGCCTCTTGGGATATCTACCTATAGCCGCAGAGAAGTGAGTATCCTGAGATTTTTCCCTTCGTGGCACAGACAATTATAAAGGTCTTCGAAGACACCCGTAGGTCTCTTGGATAGGCCTACCTCCTAGGCTCCTAGTGACAGAAAATATCATTTAGTGGCAGGCAGGTTCTTGAGATATGACTTAGTGTCAGTAAAGAGAGGTAGGTTGGATATATATATATATATATATATATATATGAGCTCCATGGTCGTACAGACAGACAGCCACAGCAGGAACAATCCCCGGCAGCGGCATTAAGCTTGGGCCAAAGGCAGCCTGCAGTCAAAGCCTCTTCCACAACCCTTCTTCCTAGAGTAATTGCCTGCTGGCTGAAATGTGACCCATTTGAAGGAAGGCCAATACAGACAAAATATTCTACCCACTTGCCACTACTGCCCTCCCTTTCCCCTACCCCCCCCCCCTACCCCCCAGTAGGCCCATACGCAAGCAAGATGCATTTGGGTTACCCTCCCCCCTCTGTGCGTACGTACTAAATGGATGGCCCCTGGCCCAGAAAATACAGTCGTTCCTGATGGATTTCCCCCGGAAATACGTATTGCTAACTACTGGGGAGCACATGACTCGGCTGCCCCCGAGTCCACACCTATGTACATATGTGCACCACAAACATACATTCATGGCGACTAATTAGTCGTTAGGCGTAATTATTTTACATATTTTCCTTTGAATAATAAATAGCCAAATGAAAATGTGTTTTCAAAAAGAGGGTAAATAAAAACGGAATATTCTGGCATATCGTGCTTTGGGGCCGTCCATAAATGACGTCACGCAATTTTGGCAGATTTTTACCCCCCCCTCGTCACAAAAATTAACACCCCCTCTGAAAATGACGTCACAAAGCTCTGACCCCTAAAACCAAATTTCCATGGCAAAGCAAAATGTTCCTTCATGGAACAAATAGGGAAAGCATGAATATTTTAAAATCTAATGGTGACCAAATATTGAAATAATTAGAAAATTATTAATAATGGTGCCCGTATACAGTAAAATAATTAAAAAAATAATGAAAATTTAATCCTCAAAATTAGTGCTGTTATTCTTAAAATTAAATTGTTGTTAATTGTTAAATTTAATAACATAGACCTGGTGTGACGTCACACTTCTAACATGTCACACATCGTCACAAACTCCTCCCATGTCACACATCGTCACAAATTTCCGACCCCCTCCCCTCCTAGGTGCGTGACGTCATTTATGAACGGCCCCTTTCTTGCTCATTGGAAAATCCTTCAGAGGTTAGCTGAGACGCAGCAGATTATATAATCTCGGCCATCAAACACGGACTAATTTGCAAACAAAAGTTTATTGCAAATCAAAGTACATGTATATTTATACACTTTGATTGCAAATATTCGAGACTTGTACATACAGTATTCCAAATATATAATCTCATTAGACTCTACAACATGTCCGTTTTGTGGTCTTAAAAGGCTCTTTACTAAGCATGATATAAATGTTTAGATACAAAAATACATATGCATACAATACATACATGCAAAAAGGTGCCAGATAAATCCCTGAATGAAGACATAATCAGTTATATAGCCCATGGGTTCAAACTTTACAAAATTCCAAAAAGTTTCAATACACTGTTCAAAATATATGGAAGAAAAATCTCTCATCACTTTTTCCAGTTTAGTACTAAACTTCATGTTCAAAGTAATTTACACTATTGACAGTACTTATGTAAACCACGAGCAGACATAAGTGTGTCTGGTTTCAAAGCACATTCACATCGCCTGTCCAAGCATTTAAGAAAGCCACATAAATGTCAAACAGTGAATGAGATTACTCGTCAAACAGTTAACGTCCATGAATTAATGCAACTCAAAATGTTCACGCGTACTAGATTAATGTCTGCTATTTTTAGACAGTACCTTTAACAGTGTGTATTTCTGTACTTTTATTGTGGCCTAACAATTACGAAACAAGTGTCCCGTAAGAGCACTCCTACTGTGGAATTCAGTCAGAAAAATATTGCCTAAATTCCATGAAATACTACACACTATATTATCTGCACCTAGAGTCAATTTATACTCTTGTTGAGCAGTCTGGTTGCTAGTGTACATAACATACTGTTATATGTCGTTACCATACAATAATTATACATGCACCATCAAAAGGCTTCAAAAGCCAACTAAGTGAATTAAAGTAAGTAAGTAAGTATAGAACTAATAAATCTGAAATCAAATAAGTGAATAAAATAATAAAAGTTACACATCTTAAATCAAATAAGCGAATAAAATAATGAGAAACAGAATTCAACACAGAAATAAAATAAAATAGGTTACAATCTAAAAAGCATCTATCAGAACACAAGAATTAACAAAGAATATATAAACAAAAGTCAAAACTGATGAAAAGTCTCATACAGTTCTCATTTCAAAAATTAAAAAATTCTTCTCATCACAGCTTCTGTACAGAACCTCCATTTCTCGTAACGGAAGCGAGACGACGATGTGGGACTAATTCAAGGTCCGACTCTTTCAGCCAAAGTCCGATCTGTTTACTGATTTTCTAGAAACAGAACGACAGGCAAGAATCAGTTTTAGCGTCACCATCATCTCACTGATCCAAAGTAGAATAGCCACATCTTACAAATCGTGTGCTGTTACACAGGATGCTAAAGGGGCCAAGTCTGTCGACAAACTAGCAGGCAAGGTGGCTATTAATGTTGCACTGAAGATACACAATATCTCAACTATCTTTACTGCACAAAGTCATTTTTCCGCAGAACTGCGGAAAAATGAATGGGTGCTGGAGGAGGCAGGAGTGGCGAGGAGTCTCCTGAAGATGGTAAAAGAAAGAAAACTTATTTACTTCGGACACATCATGAGAAGAGAGGGAATATGCTTGGAGAAAGACATCATGCAGGGCACAATGCCGGGAAATCGGAAACTGGTTGGGCAACATAAAGGAATGGACTGGACTGACATTGGAGGAATTGATAAGACTGACGGAAGACAGGAGACGCTGGAGGAATATTGTTCATAATGTGGCCGACCCTCGAAACGAGGATGGCTGAGAACAGAACAAAAGATACACAAATTATTATTATTACTAGTAATAATAATACTTAGTCATTTCTATCATGGGACAGTGTTTAATGGCAAAAGGCATCCACCGATGGTGCACGAAAACCTCCTACTAGGCCAAAAAAAAAATAGGTGTTTTTCCAGTAACAGTGGTTTTAAAAACTGGGTAGGTAGGAAAAAATTTTATTTTGTAAAATATTTTTATGCAATGCTGCATCGTTGTATAATAATAAACGAATACATCGTCATCATATTTCACCTTGCTAAGGCCAAAAAAAATATTTTTATGCAATGCTGTAATAAAAAGGCAGTTTGACAGCACAAAAAGTGCATGCCTGTACACTAGGAAAGTTGATAAAGTTTAGGAGTTTGTGTTGTAATACTGACTAAAAGGTTAAATTCATGTGTCAATAAAAAAATTTTCCCAGTCGGGCCTAAAAAAGTGACTCGGTCGGGTTACCGGAAACACAGCTTTATTTTGTTTTGGCCCTACTACTATTCCTTTACTGCACAAACTCGTTGACACAAACGCAACAAGGTTACAAAATCTGAAGTTGAGATATTGATTAAACAAAAATAATAGCATCAGTAAACTGTAATCAAGACAATATTCAGAAGATCTGTCCACCAAGACAGAGAGAGGCAGTCTAGGGTGGATATTTACAAGAGCTCTGTCGCTCCACTCCGGGTGTGCAAGGACATTATGGTCTCTGCTCCTCTACACAGGTTCACCATGTGCGAACTGCTATTAGACAGCATCGTGCTTTGTCGGCCCTATGATTCATTCATTCATTTATAAATTTATATAGCGCCCCTTCCAGAGGGCTACTCAGATGTGGCCTGGACTCCCATTAGCATACACCTGATGCTTAGGATTCACTCAAGACGCATTTTATTGCAGCATTAAGACCGTCCTTTTCAGCCGGGGTTGGGTCGGGAGTGCCTCTGTGTAAGGTTACATATTGATCAGGTAGTTTTTACGGAATCCACTATATACATAGAGTTATGCTCCACGAATTGATGTATTTCATCAAATTAAGGGCAATTATTAACAGACTCGGAGCATGTACTAAGACGGCTTTGCCCAGCACATCGAGCAACTCAGTACAAACTGCGCACTCGTCCACATCCATTTGTCCTCCCAAATAAAGACGATAAAAACTTCATTCCACGCATGATGTTTAAAAACATTTATTAGAGTCCCATATCTAGACAATAAAGCCAAGCTTATCTACCTGACCCAGCATGACTCTTTAAGCCTTAACACGTTTCACTGTAGCCAACATTAACTATCGATGAATGAATTCTATAACTAGCTGCGTTATGACAGCTAGAGTAGATCAATAAACGAAAATACAATACAATACCGAGTTATGAGTAATAACCTTGAAGAGGCACTGTATAAATCTCCGTAATGAATGAATGAATGAACTGTATATACCTGTCTGGCATCTGTGAGTGCTGGAGGATCGCGAGAAGAGTCGGACTGCATGTCGGCACAGTGTGCAGTACCTGGAATCACAAGTGCTAGTTCGGATGACGACAGACTGTCAAGCACGCCGAGCGCATGCCACGGATCAATCAAGCCTGCAATCAAATCAACAATCAAGAGTAAAGCTCTGCTTCAAAACAAAAAACCTTACTAACACACAGAAAACAGTTTTCCAATTATCACTATATAGCAGTTGTCAGTGAAGGACAAGGAAACAGTGACTGCATCGGGTGAGGCTCGAACCCGTACTCTCCTCGTTATAGGTCGTGCGCTGTAACCAATCGGCAAACGTAAAAGGTGCATACAGGGTCTGTGGTTTAAAGAACACAGCTATCGGTGAATGGCTCAGTCACTGAAGAGGCACAACGCTGCATTTTCGAAGTAAGTGCAAAGTGTAGAACAAGTTCAGCTCAAGACAAGGACGAAAGATTTCCGTGGTCAGTTAAACTTGAGATGGGGCAGTATAGCTCTCCAGTAAGTAGCCAGGGGCATTCCCCAACTGGACCCACCAGATCACTTCCATACACTGGGACAGACAGATAGGCAGCCAATGAAGCACGTCACGCATATAATGTGATACATGACCACATTTTTACACACCACCAACAAGCTTAGCACCTAATGCAGCATGTGTTCCAACTTTCCAAAGTGCCCCAAAGGGAGGCCTACGTAGATGGCACTGCAACCATAGGCGTTAATTAACTAACGAGTATTTGTATCATTCAAATGGCAAAATTGGCTACACAAATAATTGTAAGCAAACATAATTTCTTCAGACTAGAATAGTCGCAATTGTCTTGAAAGGTAAACATAATTTCTCCAAACTAGAATAGTCACCATTGTCTTGAAAGGTAAACACAAATTCTTGAAAACGAATTGAAATTGTTTACCATTGACAAAGAGAATTCTCGATCCCTCCGGATGATCCGAACCATAGTAAGAGTTGGTGAAGTCAACCCTGTCGTAGACTTCTGTCGTATCAAATTTGAACACGGTTTTACAGATGTCAAAATTTGGAGGCAGCGTCATATAGCGGGAGAAAAGGCAAGCGTCGTCATCACAAGCTTGATCTGAAGAAAACCAAATGCTCAATAATATGTTACATATTATTCTAACCCAGATTGTTAAATCTAATCTAACAATTCCCAGAGCATGCAGTTCTGTATCATTAGCTCTAAGCCTGTTTATACTTTATTTCATCCAAAGCAGAACAGATAAAGTAAACAAAGACTAGAAAAAATTAAAAATTAAAAGAACTACTTCACAAAAAATACTGACTGACAACTCAAACTAACGCTCCTCTTGAGGCATAAGAGTTGTACATCGCGATCTGACATAAGACGTGTCTCCTTTACTGACACACCAAGACCATCAACTAGATAATTAAACTCATGTCCATTACTGAAAGTCAACGACAGCATATTGAGTGTACTATTACTGACAATTAGCATGCTTTTAAGAAATTTAAACAAGGCAATAACTCTCAAAGATTTAAGCACAGGCTGCCTAGACCTACAATAAATTCTCTTACTGATTATAATTATGTTTAATGTGGAAACCAAACACTTTACGATACACATTATTTCAGTTTACTTAGCTGAGACCAGAGATGGGTGATTAGCTAGAACTGCTAATCGATTAGAATTAGAATTAGCTTCTGAAATTTGCTAATCGATTAGAATTAGAATTAGCAAAAGGTTTTAGCTAATCGATTAAAATTAGAATGAGCAGCGTAATCGATTAGCAATTAGAATTAGAGATAATCGATAGTTCGATACATATATTTGCTTCATGAATTTGTCAAATTGTAATCAGAGCACAAGTTGCTACAGCAAGTTGTTGTAGCATATTACAATTCTAAAACCCACTGCTATGTGTTAAAGTCCAAAAGCCAGCAAGCAATTCCCATCGGTCAATACATGCTTCTGTATTATTAGACATTGCTACTGCCTAAGTTCACTATTGCACTTTGCAATTAGCATGTCTTGAATCAGTACATCAACAGCTAGTAAGTACAGCGCCTAGCGTTTAAGATATAGCCACAAAACTAAATAACGTTCTATGGCAGCTGAGGTTGCAGGAACACAATGATGCTGTAGATGAAGAACTGAAGACATGCAAAGATTTCAGTGAACATCGCAGAATCTGACATAAGACGTGTACTATCTCTTACACTGACAGAACCAGATAACCATCAACTAGATAATTAAAGGTTTGAAACAGCCTTCAGATAAGTAAGTAAGTACAGAATATTGAAAACTCAATATTAATAAACTCATTCAATTAATGCATGCTTAGCTTAATTTTCACACATCTAATCGATCAGCTAATCGATTTTCGATTAGAATTAGCTGAAAACAGCTAATCGATTAGAATTACAATTAGCATCAGATGACAGCTTACTGATTATAATTATGTTTAATGTGGAAACCAAACAGCTTTACGATTAGCACAATATTTCAGTTTACTTAGCTGAGACTGAGAAAATCTCACTGCAACTGACCCATATCTTAAAACTTGGAGGCTATATTATGTCTGCTGTAAGTAAAGCTGCATTAGCTCAGACAAACTTGAAGAGTAATTGAAAATAGTATTGCTAGCTGCATAAAGATTGTGCATTATGCTATCCATATGACATCTCAGTTTACTACCAGCAGAAAAGGTATCTCCCAAGTTTTTAACCTGTGTAGTCCACAAACTTTTTGTGACCTAGAAACATATCTGGTAGGAGGCCTATAATCGAGGACCGAATGCTAGGCACCAAGATTTGGAACAATTAACTATCTGGGCTAACTGACTACTAACCACACAACATTTATCTAGCAAGGCTTTATGAAATAGTTGTTGAAGGAGCCACTGACCAACTTATATTAATTAGTAAGCTCTGTGCACATCAATTCCATTAGTTAACAGTTTGTGAAATATACAACTCATGAAATAAAAACAATGTTATGCTTCTTCAGAGAGCTTGTGACAAACTGACAGTGGCCAAACTGAGTACAGGTATGGTACTTTCACAACCAACCAGTCTGGAACAATTTCAGAAAAACGCAGCTCGTTTAAAGGGAGAGAATGTTGAGTTTTTCTAAATAGCTTAAACTGACCAACTTACAGTAGCCGAACTGAGTGCATGTCTGGTAGATCCACTGCCTCATGTTGATCTCTTTTGTCCTGTCCAGCGTTTCGTTTGACAACTGCTGGATGAAATTCTTCCATGAGTTGTCAGCACACTCCTGCGAAGTCCGCTTCAGGAATTCCTATGAGAAGAAGCAACTTAAATAATGCATTGGAAATAAGCAATTCACGGTAGACTAAGTGCTAACTCTCATTTATCCATGGCTACATCAATGACTATCTCATAAGGCAGAATAGACTATATCGGCCTGCATCTCCTGATGCGTATTCATTCATTTCAGATATTTATATAGCGCCCCTTCAAGATTTCTACTTGACACTGAATCGGAGTTTGCGCATGAGCAAGTGAAGACTTGCCCAGGGTCCCTACGCGGCGGCTTGAGGTGATTTGAACCCACAACCCTCCGGCTGCAAGGCACCGAACATACCCCTACACCACCGCACCCCATTGTGGCAATGATCATGACTTTTCCTTTCAGCTCCGAATCCAGATATCAAATCCAGAACAATAACCAATAGATACCACTGCTGAGAGACTCCATATTTTGACTGGCTAAAACAACTGCTCTGCGAGGCCCTAAAAGGGCAATACACACCTACATACATATACATCCATGGATAAGTACATACATATGTGACGTCAGGGGTCAAAACCCGTCACATGTCGGTTTCTGACCTTTTTATTCAGTCATATTCTACAATTAATCTGCTTCAAAGTACTTTTTACAAAATGAAAATATTATTCTTTCTAACGGAGTTCTGTGCGTTTGATTCTTTCATTGGCATAGAGTGAAAAAATCGAATAAAAAGTTTTGGAATATTCATGTCATTAAATTCCTCAGCAACCATCATTTGATTATTGTGCAATTTTGCTGTGCAATAAAGGGCTCTATTCTGTGTTGAATAAAACAAAATCGGACAACTACTTTGCAAGTTATGGCAAATTCACAGCCAACTGCTGAATTTAAGAATATTCTACATTGTTGACCTCTCTCGACTATTTCAGCTTCTAGCTCAGTATTTAGGAAGCGACAAGCGACGGGTTTTGACCCCTGGCGTCACATATTCATTCATTCATTCATTCATTCATAGCATATGTATAGCGCCCCTTGTATATACTACTCATCAGCGCCCAATCATTAATCACGACTAAATAAAATGCATATATGCATACTTTCCCCGATATAATAAATGTACTTATACACACATAAACCCAATCATTAATCAAATCTAATCATAAATTCCTCTATCCATCCATACTTTCCCCGATATAATAACTGACTTCTGGCACATAAACCTCATCATTATTATTCATCTACCTACATCATCTCTCAACCCATCTGTTTATCCATCCAACTGTCCATCCATGCATATGGTCATCATTCCACCCATCTGTCTATCAATCAAATTAATATATATAAAATAAACAAAATTTTCAACTAAGAATTACAAGATATTACACACTTTGTTGAGAGCGATGAGGTTCTGGTAAGCATCTGGTCCCTCTGTCATCATGTGGCAGACCTTGTCAATGTTCAGTCCATTAGGGTCCTCATTGTTATACTGCACCGTGCCCATAAAGTCGTCAGCGAGGTTAGACGTAAACTGAAAAATGTCCTCCTGCGTAACAACTGGTTTACATGAAAGAAAATCACGAGCGAGTGTCGTCAGATTTCCCTTTGATAGAAGGTCATCAACGGCGCGAAAGGCGGCTCTCACCGTGTCAGCACACTGTCACACAAAACAGATGGTTCAAGCAAACTGTCCAATAAAAATACAGACGATTTTATGGCAACATGAAGGAAGGAAGAGCATAACTAAAAGTGGCCAGAAAAAGGAAGTGGCATTGTTAATAAATTCCTAAAGTTATGTCAAGATACAGTTTAAGAAGTATTCAGATTACATTAGATTAGATAGGCTGTAAAATTATATCAGATAGCATATTTATAGGCCTCAACAGTATAGGTATTTATACATATATACATCAGATGTGTAGATTTCATGGGGAACCGAAAGGGTTCGGTTAGTTTAAGGGTTAATAAATTTAAATTAGATTACATACATTAGATTAGATACTGTAAAATTATACAGAAGTCTCAACAGTATAAATCAGATTAGATTAGCATAGATTAGTAAAATTAAATTAGATTACATGTATACACACCTTCTGTGAACCTCCAACCAACTCCGTTGCTAAGCTTTTAGCCACGACATCATTGTACCCTTTAAAGTCAACGATTGCACGAACAGGCGCAGAGGAAGCAATGGCAGCATGCACCAGATGCGGATACTAAACACAGCAGCGCATATTGTTACAATCCAAACTGCATTCAGATATCCAAATGGAAAGACGCATTCAGCATTAAGTTTAACATTACATATAACAGAAATTGTAATTCAAAAACATGTACACAGCAATAAACCACCAAGAATTCAACAGATCAAGAAATCACAGCAGCCAAACCATGCGATAGAAAACTATGCTGGTAAAAAAAACAGGGTAAAACAAAGGGGTTTTGGAGCAAAATACAAAATCATTAACACCTTGTTTGTTATTTTGTATAAGAAAAAGTAACTGGGTTAGATAATTTGAACATTTATTAGTTCTGTTCAAGGTTTTCAGCTGAGCTGGTCATGACAATTCGTCAACCTCCCTCAAAAGTGCCAAGTATCATTCTAATATGCCTTGAGATATCGATATGAAAAGAACACTCACTCAGCATTAAGTTTTACATTACAAATAATAGAAATCTTACTGCAATGATTTACAACAAACATCACATTAACCACTTGGGAGCCATTTCCTTATAATAAGACACTAGTTCAGGAAGTGTCTTATCCGGAGAAAATACCCTACTGCTCCCCGCTTCTTCCCCTGTCTCTCTTCTACCTCTTCATTTCCCCACTTCTCCACTCTTCTATTGTTAGCTTTGGCAACTGCCCAAAAATGTTCACATGTAATTCGCTCAAGGATACCAGATACGTGCCTGTCTAAGTTATAGCTGCATAGATGTTCAAGAATATAAATTTGAAGGCAAAAACAAGCTAAAAGTATCATTGCAAAATGCCTTTACACAAACGGATATGAAACTGCTCCTTGCCTTGATTCGGACCCAAGCAGAAAGAGCACCTGGATAAGATCCGCCAAACGAGATCCACTTGTTCTCCTCAGTCAGATTATAGGTTTTTGTCATTTGAAGATGGAATCTGGCGAGGTCTGCAAGGCTGAAAACCATTAAACAACATATTTTCAACAGACATAAATGCTTCAGTAAATAAGAGACATTTATAAACAAAACTGAATAGAACTCTTAATGCAATGAATTTCAACATGCTCAATAAATTGGGGCCATTTCCTGATAAGACACTAGTTCAGGAAGTGTCTTTAAATCACACCTTCTGGTGTAAGACAATGATTCGAAATTTTTGCAGTTCAGAAAAGCTGTCTCTCTTCTACCTCTTCATTTCCCCACTTCTCCACTCTTCTATTGTTAGCTGCTGTAAACAACCTGAATAATGAAATCATAAAATTTCAAGCGTGCACTGTATATAGAACACTTTGCCAAGAGAACACACTACTTAAAACATGTTTCCTTAATCACACATTCTGGTGTAAGACAATGATTCGAAATTTAGTTGCAGCTCAGAAAATGACCTCATTTAATATCACACAACCTTGCCATAATACTGTTCTTGAGATGGATCCCATAGACAATTATATAAATTTTTAATCATATATCTGCTGTAAACTGACCTGAATAATAAAAACATAAAAAAACCAAGCATTAAATGTATATATAGGACACATTGCCAAGGGAACACACTGCAGTAGAAATATATTGTAAACAGAACACACCACAAAAATATTAATTAAAACTAGAATACATTGTCAAGAGAATATGCTGCAAAAAGGAACGTGCTCCATGCTGCGAATATCTTATGAACAGAACAGGTCTTTTAAGCACAGTTTTAAACAACTAGAATCTACATACGCCTGTTGGCTTGCGAGATATTTCAGATTCTGTAGCTTCAGTCCATCGTCATTTAAGCTCTGTCCATAGAACCGGTGCTCGAGGGCAAATATCAAGGCTCCGTACGTCTCGGCAAACTTTATATAGGCACCTGCAAACAATTCCTGTTGTATAAATCTGTTAACAGGTAACAAAATTAAATAACTGTTCATCTGACAAGACTTTTAGCAGATAAGAGACAAGAAAAACAAACATGCTGTAAAAATTAATAGATAGTGAATGCTACTTATGATTTTCTTGAAGAAAGGCTGTAAGTGTGTGCTCTTTTTATCCATCTACTTTAACTTACGGAAATCTTGAATGTTTGTTTGAATGTTTGTTTGTTTGAGCCACAGGCTAAAAAGTCAAATCTTGCAGCGACTAATTCGATCACTTACAATCATTCAAGTCCTGAATCTTGGCAGATAGACTCGCCCTCGCAGACACTTCATTCTATAAAAATTTCAGCTCCCCCAAAAAGGTTCAAATTATAGAATCGGGGACTAAACTTTTCGAATCGGGGACTCAACTGCTCCGATCTGGCAAGCGTTGCCATTGGCCGCAATAAAAAACAGGCGCTGCCTGAATAAAGATGCGCTATGACGTAAAATGAAGCCGCGGACTATATATTTGTAGAGGTAACTGCTTCACCAAAGACGCATTATAGAATAGTAGATGGATATAGTAAAAAACTTTGTTTTTACGGGCTGTATTTTATTCAAACTGCAGATCCGAATGTTCCCTGAACATGGTCCATTATAAATCTAAATTTTGCATTCATTACTCTCTAGTAACTAACTATCAGCCTCATAACTAGCATTTTAAAGTCATCAATACTAGTCAGTGAGCGATATAGTCTAGTGGTTAGTGTGCTGGACTGTTAAACGAGAGGTCGGGGCTCAAATCCTCACCAGGGTAGAAAGTGGGTTTGAGATTTCTGCTCCATCTGCACCCCAGCCAACTCAGCAACAATAAGTACACTGACTGTACTGTCAGCAGGAAGATGAGACCGTGAGAAAGGGTCTAGCCATCCACCCTCATATGCTGAGGCTAAGAAAATAAAGCTGCTAACATTTCAAACCAACGGCTGCCTCTCACGCTAGCTTAAGGGACTGTTCTTCTCAAATACTTGTGGAGTTGAAGCATTTCTGGATTTGTGTTAAACTTCCATAATTCATTAGTTATTTTGGCTTGAACAAATTCTGATCAACAAAGTACATACGAACAATGAAAAACAATTTTTTCTGTAATTTTATTAAAGTTCTCCTTACCAGCATCGGCAGCATATTCGCTGAGACTGCCTTCGCCTCCTATGTACAGAAAGACCGGTCCATGTGGAGGTTTCCAGTAATTTTTGTTAACCCAATATCTCTGACCATATGTGTCCTAAATTCCAAAATAAACATTATATAACAGCCTCATTCATAGATATATGAATGCATGCATATCAATAAGCACCATGATATTTTCAATTTCAAGATAATACATGTTTTCTGCAGTGATCATGTAGCACTTACCCTGGTCATTTGCAATGCATTTCACTGGTGCATCCTTCAAAACTGCTGTGTGATTGAATGGATTGTTGCTTGCTGCTAAACTGTGCTCTCAGGGCTGAAAACAGTCTCTAATAACACAGACCTTCAATTCTTCAAACATCAAACACTCTATTTTCAGCCATTACTTCTGCATTCAGGTTTAATTTAGCCTGATCATCGAAACTTTACACCTACTTCGTTTTCTTTATTATGTTTGCGGTCTTGGCTCTGGTTTCATGTTCATT
The DNA here is from genome assembly GCA_020284085.1 of Aporrectodea caliginosa. Classification (NCBI taxonomy): domain Eukaryota; kingdom Metazoa; phylum Annelida; class Clitellata; order Crassiclitellata; family Lumbricidae; genus Aporrectodea; species Aporrectodea caliginosa. The sequence continues at coordinate 990,439 of JACEVL010000012.1, forward strand.
TGATTGAACTTAAAAACTACTATAAATAAGCAACAAAAACCTTATTAGTCAAACCACCTTGCAATAAATAAATATCAGCCACACATGCTAAAAAACACTTTTCAGTATGAATGTTATAATCAGCTTACCCTGATCTGAGGATCAAAATGATCGAGTGGCTGGATGATTACATGTGATTCAGGAACATCATAACTGTCCGGCATTTGGGGTGAATGGTATAGTGCCTTGTGCTTCGATAATTTGTTTTCCTTTATTTTTGTTTTAAGCTTCCAGAAATTCAGACCTGTTTAAGTATACAAAATGCAATATTCAGAAGAAAGTATGTACCTTAACAAGTCTTTAAGAGCAAACTGAAGTAAAAAACAGATCTGTACAGCACATTACTTGAATTAAATTTACTTAATCAGATTTTGTTTGTGTAAAATGATTTGGATTCTATTTGTCTCAGTGCATATTTTAACGGATTTGGACTAATGGGACAAAGTCTGCTACTCTACTTTCAATGTTATTGGAAACTAACATAGAAAGTAGAGTATTCCCAGGAACAAATCACCAAAACTACTAGGACAAATCCTAAAACTACTGGAATATTTGGACAGTTAAAATATGCATTGATTTGTCTATTTTTATTATTTCAAATGAAACTTTCTAGTGGCCAATCCCACTATCTGGATTTTACTGTGTGTTATTGCGATCCGTCTGACAGCACTATATCCCTGAGGCTGTGCTCCAATAATGCTTGGAACATAGTTCAATCTTTACTGACAGCAGAGTACAATTGAGTGGAACAAACGCAAGTACAGCAAGGAAATTGTGTTCCTGCTAGTTAATCTGTTTATGAACATTGCAACAGGTCACTGCAAAATTGTTTTATTTCGTACTGTCTTTTTTATTCATCACGGTCAAACTGTAAGCCATGCACTTTTTTTATAAAAAAAACTCCTCTTCAATCAAAATATTTTTATGCATCATTTTCTTTATTATGCAAACAACCTTATACATTCCAAAACTTTACTATTGTTTCACAATGAAAAAACAATAATACTCCAAATCAAGTCCTAGCTATGTCTCAAACAATACTGCAATACATGCATGCAATATTGAAATTGCAAAATATTGTGTTGTATATGGTGGCCAAAGACATACAGAGAGACAGACAGACACACACACACACACGGACAGACAGACAGACACAAGGACAGACAGAATGAGAGTCAGACAGACAAAGAAGACGGTTCAACATGTTTGCATAAACCGGATTTTCGTGCTGCTGCATAGGCTAGGCGTATGCGCATAGGCTAGATAGGCCTGGGCCTTAAATGATAAGACTGTAGCAGAGTGAAAGTTGATGATTCCTATCCCATTGCAATGCATTGGGTACATCCTGGTCAAAGACAAATTGATGTACAGAGGGCCAGAGAGATTAAGACAGACACAGACAGACATATAGAGAGACATACAGACGGAGAGATAGAGAGACGAATACAGAGACGTACAGAGAGAGGGAGAGAGACAAGCAGAGACATAGATAGCGGCTCAATCTAATACGCTTTGGCTAAAGAGAATATAAAAAACCTAGGGAAACGGATAAGTTTCGTGCCGCTCGGTTTACCCGGGTCATACACAGTGGGAAAACATTGGAAGCGAATTTACACTAACCGAATCCATTCACTTGTAGCACAAAAGCCAGAACGAGAACAAAGGCAAGCCTCATCGTTGACAACTGCTTCGAAAGCAGACACAATATTCTAAAACACTATCTAATAGCTAAACAGAATTTGACTAACAGTCGGACAACTTCAAAATAAGCCAATAAACTACAATAGTCGGTCACAAATTCTCATAATAACCCAGTAGTCATATGACCGCTTTCGAAACTGAACGCGCACGTGCTTAAACATCATCATATGACCCAGAAGAAACACTGCATTGCTTTAGCGCTATACATTCTTCTGTGACCGTGCCTGAGAAATCCCTCACAATGTCGAAGTTAATTTGCAGGAAACGCGCTCATACGGCACAATATCGGTGAAAAAGAGTTCGTTGTGCATTTATGTAGCTTGTGTTAGCTTTAAAGGTATAATTTCGAATGCAAAGTTCCACTTAGTTTGTTAATTTATTATTGTTTTTATTATGATGACCCAACAATGAGCCTTCCTAATTCGTAATCGTCAAACTTCTAAAGCGCCACTCGAAAGCCAAGCGCAGGGGACCAGCTTACTCACGAGTCAGAGGGAGTTTCCGAAGGAGGTCCGAGTCCGGTTTCAATATCCCTTTAGCCTAGGCTTATGCCAACTCGTAGGCCTAGACCTATTATTCAAATTACTAAGTCAAGTGTTTTGTCTGCAAGTCTTAGCCAGCTTTTGGAGGTCAAGGGCGACGTACGTCTATGCATACATTCCAAACCGGAAGACACCGTGCCGCTAGGGCACGTGTTCTTCCACGCTCGTAGGCCTCTAAGTACTGACAGTGACGCCCTTGAGTGCTTGAACTCCGCCACGACTCGTACTCTGGTAGTGCCAGTCCCAAGCCTTGAAAAAGGAGGAGGGCGACGCTAATCATCTTTGTTATGACACAGTGTCGTTAATCAGCAACAAGCCTTGAGTGCTTAGCGTCAATTGGGCCTATCACTGGGCCTAAAGGCAAACGGGACATATTTCCATACATAATAATCGTATTAACACGCCTCTACAGAACTGAAGCTCATTGTTCCGTGTTAGAACGATTCGTGTAATCTTACTTATCATCTGTCCAGTCTATACTGTAAAGTCGCACGTGCGTCTGAGAAGCCTATATATACAGGTACCTTGAACTGCGTGCTGCTATTGCTATGGGAAGGGGTTTAGTGTAATGGCCATGAACACTCTGGCACGAAGAGCAGATCAGCACTGATGCGGGATCGCTTCCCACTACTCTTCCAAAGGTCTACTCGGCCTTTCATTCGCCAGATGGCGTTGGTAAAATTGCAGTAGGACAGATGGGCGCCTTGCATGGCTACCAAAGCCGCCGCGTAGGGACCCTGGGCAAGTCCTTCACTCGCAATTGCTCATGCGCTTCGGCGTGAAACTCCGATTCAGCGTCCGCGCAGTAGTCGGGAGCGCCTCTGAATGGGCAATCTGGTAGGGGCGCTATAACAAGTGTTCAAATACAATACAATACAGTTAAATTCGACTCCTGTAATAACTTGTTATCATCAGGGATGGGCAAATTACATGGTAAAATGTAATTGAATTACAAATTACTTGGGAAAATGTAATTGAATTACAAATTACTTTAGAAATTTGCTGGAAATTACAAATTACGTAATTTCAATTACATCAAATTACAAATTACATACATAATTGTGATCAAGAAATTCAGTCTGGAAACACATGCTTTATTTCCACTGTTCATATATGTATTACACTGCTTGAAACTGTTTATTTAATTTTCTCTAAGAAGTAGCAACTGTTTGAACAAGTTATCGATAACCAGACGTCTTTTTGACCTTACAATCATGCTTGCAAAACTATAATAAGTCTATCTACCAGTGCAGGTGAAGGAAGTGCAGCATTAAATAGTATCAATAATATATTTAAAGTTATCTATAGTGTGGTGTAGAAACGCTAAGTCTCTACAACAGTAAGGTAAAGTACTTGAAATAGCGCAGCATAAGGGGCGGTTATACAGACGCCTCACAAGGGAGTTTAAGCGATGAGTCACAGCTGGCAAACCCTGGAGGGATGGCAGTTAAGCCAGGAGCAGTATTGAACGGTAGGAGGAAACGTAAAAGGAGGATAGGAAGTCGCATCTGCCGCAGCCAATGGGAAAAGAGCACGCAGGGTGATGCTGGAGTTTGGTTATACAGGCAAGGGGCAAGCCGCTTTCGTGGCCAGTCTGATGATTCTGCCGACGGAGAGGGATCTCTTACGAAACCGCTGGAAGCGAGGAATAATATTATTACGAATGCGCGGGTCTAAACAAAGGAATTAGACGCTGCGTACGAAGCAGCGACGAAACGGAAAGTTGCAGAGATTCGCTGACGAAATGGTTTAGGCTGGCCCGAGATAGGATCGTGGATCGTCTCGTTAATTAAAGGAATCTACGAAGGATGTGTCGAATGCTCGTAAAGTCGACGCATGCAAAGTCTTGAGGATTATTCAGACGAGGACGACGCTGTCCGCTCTTTTAGCCGTGTTCAAGACAAAAGGATTATGTCAGTGCTTGTGGACTGACCACGGAGTTTCACGATACAGGCAACAAGCCTGAAGAGGTAACATTATCAATGTGCTGAGCCAAAAGGAAATCCCTTATATATATAAGCTGCAGCCGCTACAGAAGCGATGATAAATCTTAGTATAGGATCAGAAACCCGTATTAGCCACGCATGAAAGTGTTGTAAATGTGCGAATGAAATATTGCTAATTAGTTATTATAACTGTTAGTTAATCTGTCCGTAGAAATTCATGTAACGATTTAATTGTCCTAAAATTGTATCGTAGTTGCTTTAATTATACTCTTTAAAATGTTGTCACCGACTCGTTCGATTAGCGAGAGAGAAGGAGAAGAAGAAGAAGAGATTAGCAGTGAACGCTCTCAGACCGAAGATAGATCTGTCAGAGCGCTGGATAGTGTGGTAAAAATGATTACCACTCTGAACAGTACAATGATGCAGATGCAGAGAGAGGCATCCGACAAACAGGCGAACATAACTAATCGAGTGCTAGACCGACTCGAAGCATTGGAAGTTATCGTTCAAGGACAGATAGGGGACCGGACTGCAACTAGAACCACCCACACTCAGCCTAGAGAGCTGAGGACGTCCTGTCCGGACGTGTCGCCTCCCTCGGAAATTATAACCACCTCGTCAACAGAGTACAGAGAAAGAGGGCCAATCGCCAGTTGGTCCTGCCCCTTGGTAGCGCGAGAGGGAAGTTTGGCAGGAGCAAGACAGAGAGCAGAGCAGTCCGGTAGTGGGTACGAATCCGGAGGGCGCGTTAGCTCTCGAAAGCAGTCATACCCACCCTACAATGACGTTCGAGGATGTGATAAGGATTTTTATGATGCTCCTATTGAAAATGGAAATGTAGATAAGTACTTTAATGTGAATGATGCAAATGTTGAAAATATGGATGAAACAAATATTCGTGATGATCTGTATGATGATGTGTTGAGAAATGAAGTGAATGAAGCGAATGGAAGACTCTTTGAAGCCCAGAAAAGCGGCCAGAAGGAGCTATATAAATTGAATGATGAAAGAATGCCATTACAGTTACAATACACACAGGCCAGGGATATCATTAGGGTCGCCAACCGACCCTACCACATTATTGACCAGTGGCCTCAAACACATCATTACATGTCCAGGGATCAAACACAATATGACCCAGTTGAAAATGCAGCAGAAATGGTTAATTTGCAAACGAGGCAGAGCTCAGAAGCTCGAAGTATGCCGGGAATGCATAACGGTTACACGGAGTCTGTGCAAAGCGAAACCAGACTACGGAGTGCTGTAACAAATGAACGCGTCAGAGAAACGGCCACTCAAAATTCAATGCAACGCATGGATCTGGATGTATTCAACGACGTGCATCGGCCGGAACAAAGGAATTCTGTCGAAAGAAGCGACGAATTTCTCATGAGTCGCAGTTATGTGCCAGTCAGTTCAATTCTGCCTTCACAAAGAAACCAATCCAATAATAATATTATACCAATCACCACACCCAAGCGCCATCTAACGAATGCATGGCCAACATTAAACCACGTTGCTGCCCAGACTTTCAACCCAATCAATAACAATTCCTATTCACTCGCCAGAGCAACGGAACTGCAGTCTAACAACGTTCACTTAACCACTGTAATAAATCAAAATTCGGTAGCTACTCAAACTTGCAATTCAGATACAGTCTTAACTCTAAAAAACGTTGCTGCTGCTTCTGCAAACGTTAAAGAAGGTCAGATAGAGAAAGCTAAATGTAGCTTGCGTCTTGGAGCGTACGGAGAGGCTTTGTCTGTCGATCAAAGTCTGACAGTAGAAATGGTTGGCGATGTGAAGCATCGAGCAGAAAAGGGTCATTCGAACGCATATGTTTTGTCCAGGGAGCCGCATTTTGTGAGCGTAGTGAAGGGAACGTTGGCACCTTCTGCGAAACAATGGGAATTAACAGACGACGGGTACAGTAGCAGTACGGATATCGCAGTTGAGCAACGGGCCGATCATGATCTGAGAAGGATCATAAGACGTAAATGGAACTCTGTAGAAGCTACTGCGGGTAACGGGTACGTCGACGAGCAAAGCAAGCAAATTCTGTCTACGTTGAATTGTCAAGAAAGACCGTGCAAAAGCAGGCAAGGTGACGTCAAACGACCGCCACCTCCGAATAATTGGAATTCTTTCTGTCGGCCGACGCAACCTGGGATGGGAACGAGGCAACAACAAGGGAGCTGCCATTACGGAGGAGATACTCGGCGCATCATACGTCACTGCCCGTACCGCGACAAGCCGCCTCTATGCGAGTACATCAGCGATTATCACGTCGGTTAGACTAGTGTTGATCGCCAGATGACACCGCAAAATTTAAGACGACCCGGAACGATGAAGATAGTACAAATGGATGGATAGCAGTGGAATTCGATAATAAAGAACGAACTACGATTGGAGAAATATGAACTCTGGTCGTTAATAAGAGAGGTCGAAGCAAGTGCTGAGAATTAGTGTGAATCATGGTAATTAAGAGGATAGAATTGTGAAAAGAAAGCAGAGTAACGAGAATTAAATAAGTCGGACGCTAAATGTAACATAATAATAAATAAAAGACGAATTCGGTAGAGATAATGAATCAGGTAATTCGCTGAACGATGTCTTGTATTCTGAACGAGCGATCTACCGATCGGCGTAGGAGTAGCAGTTGCAGGCGGTCGATTCGCACAGCAAGGAGGATAGTAGCCAAAGATCTGGAAGAACGACGACGGAAAGTGGGAAGAAGAACTCGATCGTGAACTGTGGAGTATATGAGACAATCGGGGAATCATGTCGGTGGGTGAGATGGAACTCACTCATGTAACGCGTATGATGAATCGCTTTTAGTGCAGCCAAGAAGGCTTTGTTTTTGATGAGAATATGTAGCCGGCAGAGGAACATGCCTGACCGTGCGTTGAAGTAACGAAGGTTAAAGAAAGTTATATACGGCAGAGGACACATTCCTGACCGTGAGATGAAGTAACGAAGTGTTTAAAGGAAAAATCGGCGTCAGAGGAATCAATGCCTGACCGTACGATGACATAGAGAAGCGCTTGTGTGATGTACACGAAGTACACGTTGGGTAAGTCATAGGTCGGAGATTTTGGAAGCCAAAATCTCTACGCCTCCCTGATTACGAGAACGTGTAACGAATGTGTTGTGTGTTACGTTTTACAAGTGGAATTCGGTTAAGTGTGAGCGATTTATTGTGAGTACTGCGCGTGACGACGCGTGGACCAGAGAGAAGGATTCGTCGTTTGTCGGTATACTTCGGAGGAAACGAAAAGATTCAGACGCCTGCTAGGAATTGGGCTACTTGTCATATGAAACGCTGTGTGGATATTCGTACAACCAACGCGCCATTGGAAGAAAGGGATGAAGCTTTATTCGGGAACGGCCCGGACGATGGAACGCCAAAGCCACAGAAGTCGAATTGTCGCCGTTGGATCCAGCTGAGCCAGAGATGGAAACTGCTGTTGCAGAGCGGCCGAAACGGAACGCGCCGCTGCCAGCTCGGTTTCGGGACGACAAATAACGGAATTCTCTGTGCTGAATAATAAAATTAAGAACTCTGCCGATTAAATGTAGGCCTATGAGTGAAAATAGAATCGTCGATATTCTGTTATTAATTCTGTAGGTAAGCGCAAGTTAGAGAGACGATGCCACGAAGTTCAAGTGTGCATAACGATAGACTGTAGTGAAAAGTAGAATTATCTTATGTTAAGCTGAATAATTATGCATATTAATGAAGCCATGTAGGATTAACAGGAAAATGTATTGAATTGTATGATTAGGCCGAACTAGGCTCGTGTATTGAAGCAGAGTTATCATGTTTAGCTAAGAACATTACTGTTGCTAGTGGAATTGAATTGAAGATGAATTGCGATGTGATTGCCGCAGCTGAATTGAAGATGAAATGAATTGTATGACTTATGAAGCGTTATGTATGTGCCATGAAGTAGAATTAGTATTGTTGATTGAGAAATTACTGTGGTTGAAGTATGATGAAGATTACGATGATTAAGATTTGTGTAGTAACGATGAATGTGTCCAAAGGGTTTTGCTATTGCTGAAATTGAATATTAATTGCGATGTGGTAGAAGTTTATGTAGAATTGTGCTAATTACTGTTATTGATGGTGGACTGAACTATATGATGACATGAGGCAATGTATGAAGGCGAATGATTAAGATGATTAAGGTGATGAAGTTGAGAAAGATTAGTAGATGCGTAAATGATTGCAATTTTGAGGAACTTGCATTGAGTAATGATGTTAGTGATAGTCTGAACTGTAATGATAGGATGATGTTGCAGAATGGCAGATGTTGCATGGTCGCATGAGTGAATATGATGTAAAATTATGGCTGCAGTAGGGTATAGAAGACTTGACGCGTACAACTGTTTTAAAAAGGATTTTTAAGTTGTGTTTCTCCCAATACGGTAGAAACTAGGAGGGGCAGTTCGTGAGAGTGTAGAAACGCTAAGTCTCTACAACAGTAAGGTAAAGTACTTGAAATAGCGCAGCATAAGGGGCGGTTATACAGACGCCTCACAAGGGAGTTTAAGCGATGAGTCACAGCTGGCAAACCCTGGAGGGATGGCAGTTAAGCCAGGAGCAGTATTGAACGGTAGGAGGAAACGTAAAAGGAGGATAGGAAGTCGCATCTGCCGCAGCCAATGGGAAAAGAGCACGCAGGGTGATGCTGGAGTTTGGTTATACAGGCAAGGGGCAAGCCGCTTTCGTGGCCAGTCTGATGATTCTGCCGACGGAGAGGGATCTCTTACGAAACCGCTGGAAGCGAGGAATAATATTATTACGAATGCGCGGGTCTAAACAAAGGAATTAGACGCTGCGTACGAAGCAGCGACGAAACGGAAAGTTGCAGAGATTCGCTGACGAAATGGTTTAGGCTGGCCCGAGATAGGATCGTGGATCGTCTCGTTAATTAAAGGAATCTACGACGGAGCCCCTAAAGGGACATGCGGGGAAAATATGCTATGTCGTGCGCACGACTTAGCAACTCGTTCGAACGAGTTCCTAAGTCGTTCCCACGACTTACTAAGTCGTTCCCACGACATAGTAACTCGTTCCCACGACTTAATAAGTCGTGCGCACGACTTACTAAGTCGTTCCCACGAATTAGTAACTCGTTACCACGACATAGTAACTCGTACCACGACTTACTAAGTCGTGCGCACGACTTTACTAAGTCGTTCCCACGAGTTAGTAACTCGTTACCACGACATAGTAACTCGTTCCCACGACTTACTAAGTCGTGCGTACGACTTACTAAGTCGTTCCTACGAGTTAGTAACTCATTAACACGACATAGTAACTCGTTCCCACGACTTACTAAGTCGTGCGCACGACTTACTAAGTCGTTTCCACGAGTTAGTAACTCGTTCCCACGACATAGTAACTCGTGCGAACGACTTACTAAGTCGTGCGCACGACATAGTAACTCGTTCCCACGACTTACTAAGTCGTGCGCACGACATAGTAACTCGTTCCCACGACTTACTAACTCGTGCGCACGACATAGTAACTCGTTCGAACGACATACTTTGAATTCAGAACTCGTTAATCTCGTTGTAGCGGGTATGTGGTGATGGATTAGAGCGCCGTCTATAGGAGAATGTAGGTCAGCGTTTATGGAATGCAGGTCAGCATTTACGGAACGAATGGTGGGTAGGCTGCGTGGCGCAGCTTAGAACTGCTAGTAGGCCTAGGCTACTAGCACACATAAGTCTCCGGGTGGATGTTTAAAGATTCAGAACCACTTGGAGAAAACTTTTGCTAGGCCTATATTTCAATTTCTGACACAAAATTCATCTAAGACTCTGTGTTTCGCTGGCCTAACTAAGCGTTCCCGTACCAACGCATAAACGCATCACATACCCCCACGATATACCCCACCAGTGGGCCACCACATACCGGCTACAACGAGATTAACGAGTTCTGAATTCAAAGTATGTCGTGGGAACGAGTTACTAACTCGTGCGAACGAGTTAGTAAGTCGTTCGAACGAGTTACTATGTCGTGGGAACGAGTTACTAAGTCGTGCGAACGAGTTACTAAGTCGTGGGAACGAGTTACTATGTCGTGGGAACGAGTTACTAAGTCGTGCGAACGAGTTACTAAGTCGTGGGAACGAGTTACTAAGTCGTGCGAACGAGTTACTAAGTCGTGGGAACGAGTTACTATGTCGTGGGAACGAGTTACTATGTCGTGGGAACGAGTTAAATAAGTCGTGGGAACGAGTTGCTAAGTCGTGCGCACGACTTATTAAGTCGTGGGAACGACTTAGTAAGTCGTGGGAACGACTTAGTAACTCGTTCGAACGAGTTACTAAGTCGTGCGCACGACATAGCATATTTCCCCCGCATGTCCCTTTAGGGGCTCCGTAGTCGAATGCTCGTAAAGTCGACGCATGCAAAGTCTTGAGGATTATTCAGACGAGGACGACGCTGTCCGCTCTTTTAGCCGTGTTCAAGACAAAAGGATTATGTCAGTGCTTGTGGACTGACCACGGAGTTTCACGATACAGGCAACAAGCCTGAAGAGGTAACAATATTATCAATGTGCTGAGCCGAAAGGAAATCCCTTATATATATAAGCTGCAGCCGCTACAGAAGCGATGATAAATCTTAGTATAGGATCAGAAACCCGTATTAGCCACGCATGAAAGTGTTGTAAATGTGCGAATGAAATATTGCTAATTAGTTATTATAACTGTTAGTTAATCTGTCCGTAGAAATTCATGTAACGATTTAATTGTCCTAAAATTGTATCGTAGTTGCTTTAATTATACTCTTTAAAATGTTGTCACCGACTCATTCGATTAGCGAGAGAGAAGGAGAAGAAGAAGAAGAGATTAGCAGTGAACGCTCTCAGACCGAAGATAGATCTGTCAGAGCGCTGGATAGTGTGGTAAAAATGATTACCACTCTGAACAGTACAATGATGCAGATGCAGAGAGAGGCAGCCGACAAACAGGCGAACATAACTAATTGAGTGCTAGACCGACTCGAAGCATTGGAAGTTATCGTTCAAGGACAGATAGGGGACCGGACTGCAACTAGAACCACCCACACTCAGCCTAGAGATGAGGACGTCCTGTCCGGACGTGTCGCCTCCCTCGGAAATTATAACCACCTCGTCAACAGAGTACAGAGAAAGAGGGCCAATCGCCAGTTGGTCCTGCCCCTTGGTAGCGCGAGAGGGAAGTTTGGCAGGAGCAAGACAGAGAGCAGAGCAGTCCGGTAGTGGGTACGAATCCGGAGGGCGCGTTAGCCCTCGAAAGCAGTCATACCCACCCTACAGTGGTCTACAAAACATAGAAGTTAGGCTATATGGGAGTTACTTCTCACTGGATCGATGCATCTACATAATACATTTGAGCGATCTCAGTTGCCTTAAGTATATATCAAGCAGCTATTTTGTTAGAGCATACATGCACGATGGAGTAGCGCAACTGTAATATATAATGAGTTCGGTCTAACACTTGACAAAATTGCTGCTACAATGGCTTCAATTTTGTGAAAGCATTCAAAGAGTTCAGTGTTGTTATCGTTCATTCCAGAGATACTAGGCCTATAGTGAAGGTGATCAAGATAAGGAAAAGATACTTTCAAAACTGCTCTGGTTGTGGAGTCTCTGGTTCTAATTTTCTTTTCAAAGTAATTGATTTTACAGATGTAATTTGAAATTACAAATTACATGAAAAATGTAATTCAATTACAAATTACATTGATCCAGAGCAACAAATTACAAATTACCAATTACAATTGTAATTCAAATTACGTAATTTCAATTACATCAATTAAATTACTGCCCATCCCTGGTTATCATACTGTTCATACTAGTGTATGAATTGTAATCATACTGCTTTCATATCAGTTTGAACTAATAAACGAAGATTATTATTATTATTTATCCTATACTTTTGACAACCAAGCTACACGATTGTATTACTTTCTAGACTCGGTAACAGTTTCAATGTCTCTGGGGCTACCTTAAACTGACTCACTTATTACCTCTGTAATCGAGTATTCAATAATTAATTGGTACTAAGGCCCTACTGTCTTGTCTGGCTCGTCAATGTGTCTACCACTAATATCTGTTCTCGCATGGCCGGTCCCTCAATTGTTTTCAATCTTCACTGCATAACCAATCTATTTGGAGTCCAGTTACAAGTGTGTGCCGACGATATTTACGCTACTCGTTGCATCTAATGGTCATAACGCCAAGATAAAATTCGAAGAGCCTCTCTTCAGTGCATGCAAGATTCTGCTTCAACGGCCTGGCAAACATCCAGATAAATCTGAGGTATTCATGCCAAACATGTGCCAATGCCAGCGTTGTTTCTCTCGTCATTCCAGCATTAGTCTTGCAGGCAATGCTGTTCCGATATTTGCAACTACATGTATAAGAACACCTGGGGTAACCCTTAAACAATAATCTCATTTCGACACCACTTAACAAACTTTTGCAAATCTTGTTTCTATCATACAGTATCAGGGAAATATGTCAAATCAGTTCTGCTCTTTTCAACAACATACATGTACACTGCATGCTGTTTTCTTATCTGCCCTTGCCTCAATTGTGCCAGAATTTAACCCTTTCAACCCGAGAAACCAATATATCGGTTTCATTACCCAAGTCGCATGGGAGTGCCGGGTTGAAAGGGTTAAAGTCCAAAATTCCCTGCCTCACGAGATGCTGCATGCTCTTCAAATATACACTCCTTCAGACCTTCACCTTGTTCAGTTAGCATGTGCTCTACAACACTCAAGTCGGAGTAAAGGTTTAGTTTCTACTACAAAAAGGAAAAGTAGTCAACAATGAAGAGTGACTGCAAGAATACAGAAGATTTCCTCAGGAGGAACATTATGCTGAACTAGTGCGCAGATGTCAGAGGTCACTGTAGTAATGAGTAATGATTAAATCTTGATGGAAGATTTCTACCAAATATCAAACAGTAACAGGACATCTAACAGGGAACATTCATGTAAAGCACAAAAAAGTAATTTAATACATTGAATATTTTAGTCCTACAATTCCTCTCTATCAAGTCAACAACCCACGATCGAGTCAGTTTTTTCTTAACGCATTTTCCGAGGATTTGAGTCGTAAAACTCTTCCTGGAATTCAGATAAGGAACAGCCATTCAATCAATCTGACAAAAAGTCACTTGACCACTTAAGTATTGTCTGATATTCGTAAAAGTGGATTTAACGACAGTTCGCACGATGGAACCAAGTAACAGCTCAACGGAACCAAGTAACAGCTCAACGGAACCAGCGAATCACTTGAAGAGTACGGTATGCAGCATTGCACCTAAACACTGGACAATGTTGGACGTCATAAGCACGTTGACGTGTTCTTCCAAATGTCGCTTTGGATCCTAGAAACATCAAAAGCAACAAATTAACGTCCAATCGATACTTGTAACTCTAGCTAAAACAATGGTCACTCTAGCACAACTGTTACACTCAGTGGTTAAACTGCTCATCCACAATTGTTTGGCAGCCATCAAAGTCTGTGAATTTGTCACTTTTGTGCCAGAAAAGTTCACATTTTGTAGAAGTTGAGAATTTGTAATAAGTCTAAATTAAACAATAGGAATTTTTTTTACTGTTTACTAGTAACATACTACATGTAGTAAAAGGACTAAAACTGCACTGTCAGTGTTATGGTACAGAACATATCTGGCACAATCATTGCACAGTCAATAGAATCTATATGCAGAAACGTTTTAATAGAAAATTCAAGCAAGTGGGCATTCTAGTGTACGGTATATATTTAGGAAACCTGTGATGATAGGCAAAAGCTAACCAACCTGCTTGCCAACATTCTTAATTGCCAGCTGTTCTGGTGTCATCTTCTCCTCTTCCTCAAGTGACTGCAAAACATATTAACCATAATTTCAGCATCATTTAGGCTCATGAGAAGCAACTCTGAGAGGCTCTTATAACATGCTATAGCAGGGATGGGCAGTAATTGAAATTACGTAATTGAAATTACATGAAATCACGTAATTTGTAATTCAATTACATTTTCCCATGTATTTTGAAATTACATTTCTAGTCCCAAAGTAACTTGTAATTCAATAACATTTCTCCAAGTAATCTGCTCATCCCTGTGTTATACAATACCACAAACACAGATACATACATGTATACATCATAAAATCATAGAAATAACACAGGGGCAGTCCAAGAAGTCTGTTATTGCAGATGGAGGATTACCTTGATATAGTTTTTCGCCAGCTCGAGCATGTCCTTTACGACAGTCTCGTTGTGGGTGCAGTGGGTTGAGTAATCCTCCAGTGTCAGACCATCCATCCAACTCTTCTTGTGCAAATTCAGCAACATCTGTCAAACAAAACCCAGCAACAGTGAGCACATTTGTATGCCTGCAATCACCACCTATCAACCAGTTCAACACTTTAACGACAAGCGTGTACTAAAAGTGACTAGGAAACAAACCAATGTAGCTCTTCGTTAAAGTGTTAAGAAAGTATTTCAAAATGTACTGTTATTTCATTAGCAATGTGACACGAAGGAATACTTTGTACTCTTTAACGATGAGCTGCATTGGTTTCCCATCTGCCATCTGTAAAACTAATGTTAGGCAATTTTCTGCAAGAATAACTGGGCCTAAACTATGGAACTCCATTGACCGTGGCATCCGTAATCAGAGGTCACTCAACTCCTTCAAACAGGCCTATAAAAAACACTTCAAGCTAACCACCAGACCACCACACCCCAAAGAAGATGTGATATTATGCCATAAAATTCTGCTAAAACAGATACAATAGTGACTAACAAGATACAATAGAGACTAACAATCTTTATTAAATCGTCTTTGCTCTAGTTAAAATATTTGTGTGCATAAAAAAAGTACGAACCTTTTGTTCCAGTTCATTCTTCCTGTAGTTGATGCCGATGGAATAGTAGTGTCTGTTCAGGCCATGAATCAGGGCCTGCCAAAATCAAATTCCATGTACGCATGAAAGCAACTGCAGGCAAAGTACGTAATATAATGTTATTGAGAGTAACAATTTCAAATTGCCTAAATCTAATCTAATCTCTAATTGCGTCTATAGTGCCATTAACATTCTCAATTAGGATGATTATACGAGACATAACTGAGCTCAGTAAACCAATTTGTGAATAGGGACAAAGATTACATTTCTTAACAATAACCAGACAAAGAAATCATTAATATGGGTAAATTTGAGGGATGTGAAAACAATCATTGAACTAGAAGTTGAATTTATTCATACTGTATGCTAAAATAAGGTTTGCAATTAGCATTCCAGTAAAGAACATTCTATCTATCTAATCATCTATCTATCCATCTATCCATCTATCCATCTATCCATCCATCCATTCATCTATCCATCATCCATCCATCTATCTATCATAGCAGTCACAACTCACCTGGATGGATGGCTTATTGAGATGACCCAAGTTGGAAGTCGCCTGCCTCGGCTCTTGCCCAAGAACCATTGTGTTCGGATTGATGAGACGGAAGGCATCTATCACAACCTAAGATCATCAATTTACTTGCAATGTAATGTAACTTGACATTCATAAGGTAACAAACAGTTCACGCAAAATTCTGCAATGCTCAAAACAGCTGATTTTAATGATTAGGTGCACCTATTCTGCTATGAATATTAATAATCTTCTATAAATATTAATAATCTTCTACAAATATTAATAATCTTCTATGAATATTAATAATCTTCTATAAATATTAATCATCTTCTACAAATATTAATCATCTTCTATGAATATTAATAACTTCTATGAATATTAATAACCTTCTGTAAATATTAATAAGAAGTGGTCTGGTCTTGATATGGCATTGAAAGAAACTTCAAATGAAACACATACATCATAGTAGTAAGGCAAGGCAATCTTAGCTTGTGAGTTATAAGCCTCAATAGTTGATTGTGTGACAGACTGACAGTAAATGTAATTGTATTGTAATCGAACATTTATATAGCGCCACTCAAAAATCAGCAGCGCTCTCGACTGCATCAGAGCCTGCATCAGGGAACAAGAAAGTCTTAAGACGTCTACAGAACTGGGAAGGAGAGAGGGCTAGTAACTCAAGGCGAAGAGACTGGGGAAGAGAGTTCCAAGCTGATGGGCCAACACGGGCAAAGCATCTAGAGTGGGCTGTTAGAGCCCTCGGCTTGTAATGTGGAAGTACAGGTTCGAGCTTCTCCGAGGCAGTCGCTGTATAGGGTACTTGAACGTGACATGCACATTCAAAGCCCCATGCATGGATGCAATTAGTAAGTTACTTATAAAGTCATCAAGCCACTTAATTTCAGTGCCAATTTAAGAACCTCACAAAAAGCACTTTCTACACAAATCTAAATGGCGCTAAAAGTTCATCAGTAAGCGATCAATAATCAATATAACATAACAGGTTCATGTTTATTATTCAAACTGACCCAACACAGTATGATTACAATTCATAGTATGAACGGCTGATCACAAGTTATTACAGGAGTTGAATTTAACTGTATGGCAGCCATGTAAGGAGTCCATCGCGTCCTACTGCTCATTTTACCAACACCACCTGGCGAATGAAAGACTGAGCCAACCTTTGGAAAGGTAGCGGGAATCGATCACGCGTCCATGCTGATCTTCTGCTCTTTGCGTCGGATCGTTACCATTCACCCCCACCCATCCCAATACTTGGATAACTAGAAGAATCACCACTGGTGGGCACACACACACACAGACTTGGTAGTCACATCCAGAATTGATCATTGCTACCCAGCTCCGAGTTCCTGAACAGTGTTGTCTGGATGATTAGGAACAATGAAGGCTCATGAATTGGCATCACAACAAACTGCCCAAACAAACAAATAAACACTCAGACAAACTGACCTTGCCCTTGACACTCTGAATCGGATCAACGACGACGGCCACAGCTCTCTCTGACAATGCCTCAAAACTCTGCTGTGTGTTGATGTCCACGCCTGACAGCCAACAGCCGAATCCTGGATGTGAATGATACCATCCAACCACCATCTCAGGCCTGCAAAGAGTCATCAAAACAGTTGACATGACAAATTCACAAGAGAAACACCAATTTCTGAAAACGTTACTGGTATACCTGAATTTACGAACCTATACACTCCCACAGAATCACAACAATTTTTGAAAACATTAATCCAATTTACACCAGTACTGCCAAACCTGCCATGCAGCCTATAGTTTCTAAAGCCCATATTCACAGTGTCAATCAATCAATCAATCAATCAATGAAACTTGATAAGCGCCCCTTCAAGATATCTACTCAGAGGCGCTCCCGGCCCAACCAATGTGTGTTTGGGGTATGTCCTCTGTTCTCACGGATATGGCAATCAATTATTATGTGGTCCAGCGTAAAACTGTACTAAACGGACCATGTTTGGACATGCCTATTATTACTGTATGTATTAATATATATTATTAATATTGACATATCATTATATCGATAATACAAAATCTGTTAAAGAAAAGCTCAATGGTTTCAGACCTGCCCGTTTGTTTCAGCATGTCGAGCATTTTGGCTTGGAACACAGGATCAACGGCCTCAACACTGACACCCTGTCACGGAAAAACAAACACAGGGATAAAGAATTTAAGCCCATATATCACATGATAGCTGATTATTCTTATGTTTTACCCTTTTATTATTTTACAAAGCTATGATTTATGCTTTACTTTTGCTAAGAAAAGTCAAGCATAACTACAATAATTTTTCCATGGTAGACCTCAAAGACCAGGCCTGCTGAAATAAATTTAAATATCACTCTCACTTCAACGAAAATAAGTACCACGTCCAATTAAAATAAAAATACCGCTTTTGTGGGCACAAGAAGCGCAGTATTAGCAGCTTCATTTTTCTTAGCTTCAACATATAAGGGCTTTTGTGGCCAAGCCTTTTCAATTGCTGCCTGATCAACCACCAGTGTGTGGTTAGTGTACTCATTTTATAGCCAAGTATGCTTGCTAATAAGGGTGCAATTGGAGCAGAAATATTGAGGTATCTCTCTGCCCTTTGAACCCCCACTATCTGGGTTGAGAGTCCAGCGTTGACCATTAAACTATAGTGCACCCTTGTCGGCACATTACTCAGCAACACCTTTGATAAAATCATTAACACCACGTTGCCTGGAACAAACCTATCACGCCAGTCATAATGAAGCAAGTCATAATGATTGTCAAGTGTGTAGTCAACATAAGGCATGCATAAATTAGCAGTTACTGTAGACTGTAGTTTAACACTTTAGCGACGAGCTGCATTGGTTTCCCAGTCGCTTTTAGTACACTCTCATCATTCAGAAAATAAACGATACTCACTGTCCCGGACTGAGGCATGGCAAAGACGTCGATGACCCGAACCGTGTAATCGTCAACAAACTCACCCAACATCAAACCCATCACCTCCATCGGCACGCCAGCACGGCCATGTTTCAACATCTGAAATGCAGAAACAGCAAGTCAGTTAGAATTAAAGCCTCATTTTGATGCAATTTAGTAAAATCTAAAGTATCCTATTTAAAGCGTCGGCATGTTTTTACGTCATGCCACTTGCCACTTTAGATCTGTTTGATAGCCACAGGGTTTTTGTGAGGTTGCAAAAAGCTGCTATATAAATAGCCAGATACATATAAATCATCAACATCAGTTCCTGACGCCAGACATTTGGCAGCGATGGGTACGAATAAATGATCTCCATTGTCCTTGGTCATTGTCATGTCCACTGCTTCCCTTAGTGTAAGTCCAAGTGATGTTATGTCAAGATGATCACGAATAAATGACAAAGATAATTCAAAAAGAGGAACTGACCTTCAGAAGGGCCAACGATGAAATGTAAACCTGCTCGGCAGTGTCTACGGCTGGAGAGTCACCAGCAGGAGCCTATAAGGACAGTCAGAACAGCTTGGCATTAGAATAACTAGAACAATTGATGGAAAAGCATGGAATTAGAATAACTAAAACAATTGACAATCCAAGTAAATACAACAAAGTAGACTTGGAAAGGCCAACAGATCTTCAGATCTGAGCTGACAACAGGAGAGTTACTGTAGAATAACTTCTTATAGGGCGCGGTGGTGTAGGGGTATGTTCGGTGCCTTGCAGCCGGAGGGCTGCGGGTTCGATTCCACCTCAAGCCATCGCGTAGGGACCCTGAGCAAGTCCTTCACTCGAGTTGCTCATGCGGCTTCGGCGTGAAACTCCGATTCAGTGTCACGCTGTAGTCGGGAGCGCCTCTGAGTAGAAATCTTTAAGGGGCGCTATAACAAGTGCTCATACATACATACATTATAGAAATACTCAAGTATATGTAATGTTATCTAACTTTAAGGTAATTAATTACATATATATATTTATTATAGATAGCAAGCTACTTTTAATATTGATATCACTGAAATTGTTGAAGTGCACTTTTTAGAAGGGAACAGCTTCTAATTGAAATGAATCAAAGGCAGTTTTAGTGCTTGACTATGGAACATAAAACTTGCATTCATACCTGACCCAATCCTGGGATTCCACCTTGTCCCAGTCTCAGAAGCTGATCCATTGTGTTAATTTAGACTTACGAAAGAGATTCTGCCTACAACACAATTCGCTAGGCAATCAAAAATTTATTTCTATCGATGACAAACTAATACAATTTTGACTTTCTTCACAGACGAATGAGAAATTTTTATGCATCGCGCCCGTTTTTGCGGGCCGAATCGAAACCTGAATCCCCCAAATGAATTTCGGCCGGATCCCCGAAATTGATTTTATAAGTTCGGCCCGAATGAACATCATTAACAAATACATGTTTGAATAGGCAATATATCGTATACATCAAGGCCACGCTAGGTCTTTGTCATGTTTACAATTTAATTTTGAATAGTTCGGCCGCTTTCTAGAAAACTGTTTTCGGGAAATCGGGCTTTTGTCTGTTTTCAGCGTTTTCGGGGATTCGGGTTTCGGGCTGTCCCGTTTTAAAGCACATCATGAATTCTATAAGAATTCAACTAAACGTTTATAGCATTTCTCTACGCTCTACCACCCTCTCTGGTGGCATCTCTACCTCTTTCACCTTAAAACCTTCCTTTAATCTCAGAGTACCTCGCACTGGGAGCGCTTCTGAAAGGCCTTTGCTCTGAGAAGCGCTTCATAGATGATTAAATACAATACAATACAATTGTTGAAGCCATTGCAGCAATTCAGTTGGCTGAAGACCAGTACATTTACCAGTGGGATCAAGCCGGTGGTAAGTGATGTGACTGATGGTCCTCGAAGGACATACTGACGAAATTAATATTCGGTAACATTTACATAATTCCCGTTTAAGCCATTGTAACCGGCATGGACACTGCGGTGATTCGGCAGATTGCAAGTATAGCGAATAATTTGGTCATGATAACCTACGACTACATTTAATCAAGTATCGAATATATTATAAGGTATAACGAAACGATCGTGAAAGTTGGGGAATACGTTCCATGCATTTTAATAGTTAAAAAAGAAGTTTTAATTTGTCCGTTGTATTAAAACTTACACACAACTGAAAACGGTTAGCTCTCGATTGCGTTTGCTTTATCACTCTGACTCTGGTCTCGTATAAACTGATATTCATATAGCGCGTGCATTTAATTAAGCATAACAAAGTCTCTCGACAAGTATTCAAAGGAATTATTACTGTTTGTGGGTGTATTGTTAAATTCATCGTAAATTTTCACATTTCATATCAACATACGTTTAAAATTAAAGCATAGAAAGGATTTTAGATCCCAAATTAAATAAATGTTAACTTTTGTCTTGCTCCTAGATAAAACCAACAAATAACGATATATGAATGAAACCAGGTAAAGAAATATGATTCACATAAGGTATAGGGCCTATCTGTTAACATAAGTGGTGCAGTGTATCTTTTCGCTTACTTGCTCACTAGCCATTTAATTTAAGATCTAGTTGTAACGCCCATGTCTTTAAATAACTATTTCATTCCCTAGATGGCTGAACATAGGCTACTCTGGAACAGCGTGATAAAGTCGTCCACAACCAAAGACCTTATATATAAATGGCACAACAATTCTTATTTTGGAAACCGAGGCTTCTTCGCAAAGACTACGTCACTCATCAGCTTAACCCACTCAACAGAGAGCAACGGGAATTGAATTCCTAACGCAGCGGGAGTTAATTACTCTGATATTCGCTGCTGTAGGCCTACTATCAGGATGTGACGCAGTTTGCGGTTTAGAATTACACGATTTTGCACAGACACTGCACATAGGCTACTTTCTTTCATACGATCCTATATTATGCATTTTATAGATTAAGTTTATTATACTTAGGCCTAATGTAATTTGATGTGATGCAATGTAAGCCTAATTCACAAGCTATCGGTTGATGCCTTGTGCATTAGACACCGGCTCTGCAGATGTTCCTAGGCCTAATTACAACAATGTCATTTTATACCTGTTATCTTTTTATGCTATGATATGCCATTCAATGTAATTTTTTTCATGTAGTACTGTGTAATCGTAATCGTAAACTCGAGCTTTCTACAGCGCCCACAAAAGCGAAGTCGCGGGAACCAGCTTATTCACAGGCGCTTTATCAATACAAAATCGATAAGCAGAGGTCAAGATCCGGAGATTCAGGCTGGGCGACAGGCAGACGGTAAGCCTGCCTGAAATGCCCTGAATCTCCGGCGAATGATGTTTAGAGTTGAAATGGTGAGGAGGGAGGTGTGGAGAAGAGGAAGAATCGGGATAGGATATGTGAAAATGTTATGCGTCGTCATGCTATTTGATGTCATGCTGTTTTGTGCTATGCTATTAATTAATTCATTCGGAAACGTATAGGTAATTATAGTGACCCTTCAAGGAAACTACTCAGAAGAGCGTTATGTTATATTACATCACATAATGCACCAAAAGTCCATTGCGAGACGGTGCGTGTTACTCTGATTCGCACTCTAACAGAGTGTTACTCTGATTCGCACTGTAACAGCGTGTTACTCTGATTCGCACTGTAACAGCGTGTTATTCTGATTCGCACTGTAACAGCGTGTTACTCTGATTCGCACTGTAACAGCGTGTTACTTTGATTCGCACTGTAACAGCGTGTTACTCTGATTCGCACTGTAACAGCGTGTTACCCTGATTCGCACTGTAACAGTGTAACATTTTTCAATCATTGTACTGAGACGCTATTTGGAGTCTTTTTCTTTCCTCACCAGACGACAATTGACTTCTTAAATGACCTTATCTACATCGACCAAAGAACCGCCTGCGCCACGCTCATACATGAACAACGATATGATATCTCGGCTCTATAGAAGCGATTAGATTAGCGCACAGTATGGATTGGACAAGATTATCGGTAGCCGTTTGCGTCCAGTTTGTCACGTGATACCAATAAGATGAGTACATCATCACCTCCTCGTTTAGATATGGCTTAGGATGCTACAGCTGCTGCTGATGGTGATTGCTTGTCTGCAGAAGGGAAATGAGCGCAGCAGCTGAGGCTCAATTGTGAGGGTATACCGCCGCAGATATAGGGCTTCCCCTTCCATCCCGATGTAACTCATTACTATATATAATGACTTCCTTTCATGTTATACAGAGTTTGGTTAAAGTTATTTGATGGCCAAGCGGATACTTAAACAGGATGAGTGAGTGAGTGAGTTTATGAATGAGTGAATTTGTGAATGAGTGTGTGAGCGAGTGGATGAGTGAGCGAGTGAATGATTGGGTGAGTGACTGAATAAGTGAGTAAGTGAATGAGTGCGTTGATAATTACAAAAGAATAGATTCTGCTTAATACGTAGTAAGAGTAGTACTGATCATACGACGCCATCTTCAATTCTGTTCTCTGCACAAGTTAAAACTTTATCTTAACTGTTGAAATCATCGGCTAACTTTATTTCGCTGTATAGAAAACCCGATCTCGCCGTCTCGCATTAGGTAAAACTATATTGAAATAAACGAGAATTCATTCCATGCAAGTTCTAGAATTATATTTTAATTTTGACTCATAGTCGTGTAAAAAAATGTGTTGTCGCCATTTTAACAGGAAAGACGCTCAGTGTGAGCCTATAATCGAAAATGTCGGAGGGTAGCCAAGTTGGCCAAACTCTTTCAATCTCTTCCGAACTTCATTGGTTCGGAGGCGGTCAGCTCCGCGAAGAACAGGTGCATCTTTAATACTACTTCATACTACCACCCATGGACGGACCTCATATACACACCCACATATATTTATATATATTATATATATATATATATATTTACCATACATATATACACGTATGTACACATGCGTATACATGCATGCATACACGTCGTATATAGATGTATGCGTGTATGGATGGCGTGTCCATTAATGTCAGAAGTTGTGTCGCCGTTAAGATAAGGAGAGGAGGTCTGGAGGTTGGAGCTGGTGCTGCCGCCGCCGCCGCTGCTGCTGCTGCTGCTGCTGCTGCTGCTGGTGCTGATAAGATAGCCCAAATGGACGGATCGTGTAGGATCGGACTGGGATGTCTGAATTCCAGCGGTCGTCCATCAATCAAAGACGTATTATCAACGCATTAGAGGAGTTGTCAATTTCACAGGTTACGCTCCATCCGGTCCAGGCCCTGCTCGTCGTATGCCTCCTCGTCCGCCTCTGTCTGCCTGCCTCGCCGTTTGCATGTCTGTCGGGTTCTGTTCGTCTCGGTGTTTCATGACTGTTTCATTTTAGTCGCTTTGTTCGTTGGTTCGCCTGCGTAAATTTAGAACTCTGAAATTGAATGTAATAATTAACAACAAAAAGCAACAACAACAACAATACATAATAATAATAATAATAATAATAATAATAATAATAATAATAATAATAATAATAATAATAATAATAATAATAATAATAATAATAATAATAATAATAATAATAATAATAATAATAATAATAATAATAATAATAATAATAATAATAACAATAATAATAATAATAATAATAATAATAATAATAATAATAACAACAACAACATTAACAATAATAATAATAATAATAATAATAATAATAATAACAACAACAACATTAACCAACAACAACATTAACAATAATAATACCAATAATAATAATAATAATAACAACAACCACAATAACAATAATAATAATAATAATAATAATACCAATAATACCAATAATACCAATAACATAATAATAATAATAATAATAATAATAATAATAATAATAATAATAATAATAACAATAATAATAATAATAATAATACCACCAAGAACAACAGTATTAAATAACAAATAATAATAATAACAATAACAATTATAAATATTAATTACGAAACTGATAGTGATATTGATAGTAATATTGAAAGTAATAATAGCGGAACAGTCATCAGAGTCATCAATCATAATCATCGTCATCATCATCATCATCATCATCATCATCATCAATCATCATCATCATCATCATCATTATCATCATCATCACCATAATTATCGTCAATTTTGCGCTTCATAAATTTACGACGGTTATAGAACAGTCTGCGCTTATATCTTTGATGTCCATTGTACACTACCAGATGGTCAGTGAGTGTTCATCCTGCTGCATACAGCATGACCATCCTGCTTCAGAGGCTGGATGGGTGTCCAGCTAAACTCTGCTATCAGGTGAGATGAATTAGCTGCTAGGTTTATCTTCTCTCTCGTCGATAAGGTGCGCTTTTGTTCTTTCCTATCGCAACAATTCACTATACAGTCGGTTAAATCAAGAGTGTGACCAGTAACCACTGCGGTGGCACATAAAATGTCTAGTTATGATTTGTCGATAGGCGCTATACAAATGTGGCGATTACGATTACCAGTGCGATTACGATTGCTAGAATGGGTATACAATTAAAATTGCAA
Organism: Aporrectodea caliginosa; assembly: GCA_020284085.1. Taxonomy (NCBI): domain Eukaryota; kingdom Metazoa; phylum Annelida; class Clitellata; order Crassiclitellata; family Lumbricidae; genus Aporrectodea; species Aporrectodea caliginosa. The sequence continues at coordinate 1,015,594 of JACEVL010000012.1, forward strand.
TTGAGATGACGATGCCACAATTGTATTTAGGCCTACATTTGGATTGGATAGGATTGGATAGGGTAGGAAAGAATAGAATGGGATTGAATATGATTCAATACGATAAGATAGGGTAAAATAGGATCGAATTGTAGGCCTTTATAGGAAAGGATAGGGTAGGGTAGGATAAGATAACCAGACTTGGACAATGGACATCCACTGGACCACTGGCCAATCCCTCTGAAACGACGCAGCGCTCGTGAATAACCTGCTGCCCTGCGCTTAGCTTAGAATAGCGCTGTAGAAATTTGGGGTTTACGATTACGGTTACGATACAGTCAGATAGCCGATGGATTAGATTGAATTGCATTAGATTGGATTAGATTATAATAATATTAGATTATGCGAATAGCTTCCTAACTTACCTTAGATAGATAACTTACGTTAGGTATGTTAGATAGTCACAGATACAGCGCTTAAATTTTGTGAGTTACCTAAAACACGTTACATAAGATATGTGTAGTTACCATAAAAAAGCCACAGTAACTTTTGCTGAGTTTGTTGTTGCATGCCAGCAGACATCTGATATCAGATCGTTTCATCAACACAAGTGTCTGGTCTGAAGAGACATTATCCTCCCATGGATCAAGGACTAGTATTGGATAAATTCCGCAATCCTCTTTCGTCTCTCATCCGCCTGGGAGCAATCGACATCTATATATCTGCGTATTTCATATAGCGCTACTCTCCACAAGGACCTCTCAAAGGCACCGCGTCGTAAAGAGGACAGATAGGGAGCTTCCTTTGATGTCTATGGCGGCCTTTGTTTATCTTGCAAATTCCGCCAACGGGATAACCGCCACAACCCCCCTCTACCTTTCGTCTAGAGTGGGTGGAGAGACGGGGGCTGCAGAGGGTGCCTGGGCCTTCATCTCAGCCGCCGATCAGAGGGGATTGATACATCGCAGCCGTGGCATTACCTGTGGCGATCCTCCTGAAAAGGTAGTCGCTGGAATCCGCCTGGAAGGGGAGTGGGAAGGATTAGCGCTCCCCTGCCAGAAATGTACTCTACCATCTAACCAGTCGAACGAATTCCGGTGGCCGCAGGGAAAGAGAGAGAGAAGCGGAGGAGGGGAGAGAGGAAAGGAGGAGGGATGAGTAAGAAACAATTGCAAGGAAAAGTTGAAAGACCGAGAGACTGCAAACTGAACGATACGTGCATAGATAATTTTTAGATATAAAATGTATTAATGTGAGGTGCTCTATCAAAACCAGTCGCATGACGCAAAATACAATATCGAGAAAATGGACAAAAATGAGCTGCAGGATCACAATTGTGTGTTTTGAGTTTGAATCAAATTCGTGTAACATAATTACTACTTTCTCAGAAAAATATTTTGATGAAAACATTTTGCATTTTAATCTGCTGTTGTAGAAGATCCTGAAAACAAAATAAAAACAACCATTTTTAATGCAAATACATCGCCTTCTACTATTGCCATCTAGCGTTTGTTCTTACATGTATAGAAAGTTCTGAATGCCTATTTCTAGATTTATTAATGTTATAACCTTATTTTTCAAAAACCAAATTTCACAACGCTAGCTTCATTATTACTAGTATGTTGTCCACGACTTTCTAGTATTAAACTAGAAAGTCGCAACAATGATTGTGATTTTCTCAGTTTCGGTATTCTCATGATTATAGCACTTCAAATGAGCATAATTATCTCAGGTTCTACTGAAGATAATTTAATAATTTTTGAATTGTCAGAAACGTCATTTCACGTTGTAAAATAAAATGAACGAATCTCATTAAAAAAAATTCGACATGTTCCTGGTTTTTTGATACAGCACTGTGCATCAATTTTTGGCACTGCTCAGGCTACATCAGCGAGGTCTGTGTTCCAGTCACGAGTCAGCTGAATTGGCAATCGTTGCGCTCTGCGCCCCATGGAGATATGAAGGTGCCACGCTGTCGCACTTCACTTCGCACCCATCGTGCCTTATCGTGGAACAGTCTGCAACTGCACTTATGTACTGTTGCCTTTGACTCTGTGCAGCGTACATTTTAAAACGCACTTGTTTAGATATGTTTAGATAGTCATATAGGTACAACGCCTCTGTCACTGTGAGGTACCTAAAATGTGCAATATTAAGTATCATGATATATACAAACAGACAGACCTAGCCAGGAAGACAGATACTTTTAGACTGATTCTTAGCGGGACTGAGTCACTGAGGAAGGGGTTCAGTGTTCTTGAGGGTATATGGGGATAATATTGGGGGAGATGAGGGTGCGTGACACCTGGTCAATTAACCTGAAATCTAAACACACATAATGTTGGTTCCTGTGTTTGTTTATATGGTCTATGGGGAGACCCTCCCCCATGCGTTACCCTTTGCCCCAATCGTTCGTTGTTGTAGCTAGTCGAGTGGTTCGTCTGTTTACCCAATGTAGCTAAGTGGAGCTTTATAGCCTACTGGACTTGGACGGTGTATTGGGGCAACGGAAAGCTATACCGTCCATCCACCAGCCACGTACCTGCAGCCAAACCAACTATGCTTATATATATATCCATCAACGATCGAGTATCCACCTACACATCCATCCATTCATCCATCCACCCATCAATCCTTCCTTCCATCCATCCATCCATCCATCCATCCATCCATCCATCCTATTAATCCATCCATCCATCCATTAATCCGCAACCCATGCATCTACATCCAAACACCCACCCACCCAACCGTGCATCCACCCAATCTTCTATCATCCATCCACTCTTTCATCCATCTATCCATCCATCCATCCATCCATCCATCCATCCATCCATCCACCCATTCATCCATCCATCCACCAGTTCATCCATACATCAGTCATCCATCCATCCATCCATCCATCCATCCATCCATCCATCCATCCGTATCAAAAATCCATCTCCATCCATCCATCCATCCATCCATCCATCCATCCATCCATCCATCATCCATCCATCCATCCATCCATCCATCCATCCATCCATCCATCCATCCATCCATCCATCCATCCATCATCCATCCATCCAAATCCATCTATCATCATCCATCCATCCATCCATCCATCCATCCATCCATCCATCCATCCATCCATCCATCCATCCATCCATCCATCCATCCATCCATCCATCCATCCATCCATCCATCCATCCATCCATCCATCCATCCATCCATCCATCCATCCATCCATCCATCCATCCATCCATCCATCCAGACTAACGTACATACATAATAACATACATGAATATATTTCCCACTAGAACGAAATTCGAGATTAGTAGTGCTTTTATTATCACGATGATTTATGGTCCGTTCTCTGTCTCAATATATTTCTTGTGTAGGCCTATATAATAATGTTATTTTATAGACACAGTTGTGAGAATATATATTTGAAAATATACATGTTCCCACACTGCTCGTATAATATATATATATACATGTATATATATTATATACATACATATGTATATTACATATATATATATATATATATGCATATATGTGTATGTGCGTGTATGTGTGTGTATCGCTGGAATTGGCATAAATCAAGTTGATGGTGAAGCAAGTTGTTTGGCCGCTTACATCAACAAGAATTTGACGTGCGTCCAATTCCTGTTCTTATTCTTCTTCTCTCTTGGTCGACGATGACGCCATCTCTAATGTCGTTGCAACGACCTCGGCAATCTTATCAACGCGACCTCAGACGCATGAGAGAAAAACATTATCAGTCCCACGCAGGAAGAGGAGGAGGAGGAGGAAGAGGAGGAGGAGTAGGAGGAAAAAGGAGGAGGAGGAATGAGAGAAGTAGAAATAGGAGGAGGAGAAAGAGGTAGAAGAGGAGAAAGAGAGGGAAGAGGATGAGGAGACATGAAGAGGAGGAGGAACAGGAGGAGGAGAAAGACGAAGAGGAGGAATGAGAGAAGTAGAAATAGGAGGAGGAGGAGGAGGAGGAGGAAAAAGACGAAGAGGAGGTGAAAGAGGAGGAGGGAGAATATGAAGAGAAATAAAGGACGATGAGGAGGTCGATAAGGAGAAGAGTTGGAGGACGAGAGAGGCGGAGGAATAAGAGGAGAAAAAGAAAATGAGGTGGAGGAGAAAGAGGAAGTATAGAGGAGGAAGATAAGGCGGAGAAATTGGAGGGAGAAGTGGAGGAGGAGGAGGAGGAGGCAGAGGACGCCTGCAACTCCCCAGGGGACTGTGGCCACTCGATCATTATTCCTGCAGATTTCCATAATTATATATAAATATATATCCGCTCGACTATTACTAGAATAACTCCTATTCTTGTAATTCTTCCTCTTCTTCCTCCTCCTCTTACTCTTTTTCCAGTTCTTTTCCTTCTCCGTCTTCATCTTATTCCTCTTCTCTTCTTATTTCCTTTGTTTCTCCTCTTTCCTATTCCTCCTCTTCAATTCCTTTTCTTTTCATATTTTCTCATCTACTTCGTGTTCACTCATTATCCTTCTCCCCGCTGTTTTCATCCTCCTCATTCTGTTCTCCCTCAACATTCCTCGACCGCCTCTCAGCGATCCCTCCTCCCCCTCTTGTTTGAGTCAACCCCTCGTCACCAGTCGGTTCCAGGTGGTCCGCATATCCGTTCCTCTGTCCCACGAAACCAAACACCCACTGTTTCATTTGCCACCACACCCCTCACAAGAACAGGTGCTCTACGACAACTGCATGACCTAACTTTCCCAAGCGATTACAGGGTGTGATTGACAGATACCCCAGTCGTCAGAGGGCGCGTATAGGGTACAACTGCATACCTACATACGTACATACATACATAAATACATACATACATACATACATACATACATACATACATACATACATACATACATACATACATACATACATACATACATACATACATACATACATATTATATACATACATATACATACATACATACATACATACATACATACATACATACATACATACATGTACATCATACATGTACATACATACACACATAAACACATACACATTCATACATGTATACATACATATACATACATACATATACATACAAACATACATACATACATACATTTACGTATGTATGTATGCATTATGTATGTATGTATGTATGAATCTATATGTTTATTATGTATATATTTATCCTATTTTTTCATTAAGTAATTATGTATGTATTTAATCACGCATGTGTATAATATGTTCATTATTATATAATATAGATATGTATAATGTATGTGGGTTTTCTTAATAGGCTAATGAACGTCGTTGTGCAAGCTACACTAGTTGCTGATAACAAACATCATTACCTTCGACCACGAAACCGTCGGAATGGGGTGACTCGGAGGCCTACTTCATCGGGGCGTGCAAGAGCGGAACTCCCGTGGGGCGCACGCGGTCCAGCGCTTCCACAAGCCCCTTCCCATCACATATGGGACCCAGTGTAGGTCCCGAGAGACGGGTGGGGTATAGGTATAGATGTACCCAGGGTAGTAATAATCACTGACAGGCCTGGAAGCGGCTGCCACAACCGTCATTAGCATTAAATTGCGACATGGATAATTTCATCTAGATTACCTCCCTCTCCCTTTCTCCATCAAATTCATTCTTCCTCTTCGTACATGCTTCCTCTTTTCCATCATTCCATTCCTCCTTCAGGAGTCCTCTCTCTCTCTCCCTTTCCATAGCAGGTGTAAAGTTATTGCAGGAGGAGAATCCAGATTAGCGTCCCCCGATATAAAAGCAAACCGTTTTAAGTATCAGTATGTCCAATCACAACAACAACAATGACAACAACAACAACAACAACATCAACAACAACACGACGTAATTATAATTGAAATAACTGATATTGTAATTAATAACTTCTGTTGTGCCGGTGTCTAACCCACAAGGCATCAACCGATAGCACACGAACTTCTAATGCACCAGATAAAGCATAGTTGAAGAACAGGAATCCTTTAACCCTGAGTGTACAGTCAGTGTATTCATTTGATTGCCGAGCTTGCTATATGGGGCGCAAGTGTAGCTCAATTGATCTGGTTGGATTTGAATCCTCTGCCTCTGCGTTAACAGTACAGCAGGCTAACCAATATACCATCGTGCCCATCCTGTAAACTGTGATATCGACAATTCGTTATCGATCTATGCCACATGAAACAAAAGGTCGTCCGCTTATTTTGCGCTGACTCCACTTAAGTCAGATTGTCTTTCAACCACATATTAGAATTACTTTGATTAATTCATTATCATTATCATTATCATTATCATTATCATTATCATTATCATTATCATTATCATTATCATTATCATTATTATTATTATTATTATTATTATTATTATTATTATTATTATTATTATTATTATTATTATTATTATTATTATTATTATTAATATTATTAATATTATTATTATTATTATTATTATTATTATTATTATTATTTTGCCATGTATCAAGCGACACAATCTAATGACCAATCGTCAATGATGTGCTGAGCAATTGTGAGCGAGGACTTGCTCAAGGACTCTACAAAGTAACCGTTTCAGGCGAGACTCGAACACCTATGCTCTCCGCGTTACAAGCCGCGCGCTCCACCAATAGGGACGCGGTATGCCCGATTACATTACATTGCATCACATTGCAGTGCACATTCTGACCGTAAGCAATCAAGATAGTCGTGATCATCGATAAGGCCCCCCTCCATCCATCGCACGACGGGAAGGGACGATGGCTTTCGAGTGCAATTAATCAGGAACGGACCTGGATGTGAAGGGCTCTCGATCTGCTAAGAACGAGTCACAGGCCATCGATCCTCAAGAACACCGTCCTCCTCCTCCGAAACCCCCATCAGCTCCCGGTCAAAAATCGTAACACCGAGATAACGAACAATCGCCGGTACTCATGGCACGTACTACGGTCAACCCCGGACCTACTTCTGAATACCCTTTGGACCAGGGTGAGAATATTAGGAGGGGTTGGGGGGAGGGTCAACCCCCAGTCCTTCTTAGGCTCCCATAGTAAAGTCTACATTTCACGCCCAAACTGCACATCAATCAACGTCTACCCCCACCCCCAGTTATTTTTGACAATTCCCATACTATTTGGACAACCCCTCTAACTCGACGAGGTGCTCGTGAATAAGCTGGCGCCCTGCGCTTGGCTTTCGAATGGCTCTTTAGAAGTTTAGAGTGTACCATTGGCTGTAGTTATTCTGTATAGGTCTGTACTTCAGTCTGAGTGAAAAAATTAAATCCACAAGTAAAATATATATGTAAGCCTATCCTCAATGTAAACCCGAGAGTTTGTAATGCGTTACTTAAAAGCCCAGGGCACCAGTCTATTCACGAGCGATGCGTCAAGTTAGGGGCTGTCCACAGTTTCCCTGAAGAACTAGAACAAGATCCGGGAGAAATGAGAGGAAAGGAGACCGAGGGGCAGTTACCTTGAGGTGAAGATGGGAAGGCGTCAGATTGAATTGTCCAGGGTAAGATTTCTTAACGAGTTGTATAATTGTATATAAGTACTTCGCAATAGCGCCTAGTTCGAACGTGTACTTATTCTACCAGTGTAAAGGAATTCCAATGACAAGTACTTAAAACTGTTATTTTTAAAGTACAGTGCATAGTCAAAAATTGTACATTTACAAATACACTTGCATGTTTAATAATAATGCTCCTGTTAGAGTATAGTGCACTTATAAATAACATTCAAATTTATAAATACACTTTGCATATTTAAGTATAACGTGATATCTCACCAGAGAAGGTATAAAACGCAGGTAGTTAAGTAAGCCATGATAGTTAGTCATTTTAAATAAGTTATTTTACTTGTTTTTTGTTTGCAACACTATTTACGTAAAGTTAATTACCAAAAGTTGCATAGTATCAAACTCAAAAGAAAATTAGTATGGAAAACTTCACCGTATTAGAACCAGTTTTCAGGACAAACGGAAATGTCAAGAAAAATAATTTCTTTCACGGGTCATGTGACTCATGTCCCTCAGTAGGTAACAATCGTTCTAAAAAATTTTCCGGATGGATATCTCCAATACAAATCACACATTTTAAGTTCGATTCAGCAGTTAAGGGTTTAGGAATTATACACAGGTCGAAACGAACTCTCTTTCAAGGTAAGTAGGCCTACGCGTTGTCTTATAGGCACTGGATGCAATAGAACTTTGGCATCTTGAAAGAACTGCATACAAGGCACTTGAACAACGAAAGAAACGACCGTAGGCCTAATAAAAAATAGGCCTAAGACGAGCTTATAAATCAAATTTAACAATACGACTATTGTCATTTAGAACACTAATACTAATGACGTCTCACGCAGAAGATTAATACGTCATCATTTAGTTACACTGCATTTCCATAAAATGCTGAGTCATTCTCATCGCAGAACGATACGTCATCAGCTACACGTCATAATATAACCTCGTTCTGGATAAAGTAGTCCTACAGACGTTTTGAACATTAATACTGAACATTAATATTCATGATGTTCATTAGGCATAGGTTTGAAAACTTAAAAGACAAAAAATATCGCTGAAATAAATTGCACAGAGTTATAACGCATGGAGTAACAAGACAACTCCAACCAAGTTAAGATGCTAACGACAAAATTGCGAGCTGAAGTTCAGACTAGACTTGCTAGACTTTCTTAGGCGTTACATCCAAACCTAAGAAAATAATATAGCGCCTTTTGTTTGCTAAAATACAGACGCAACGTCACGCACAAGGGCTCGTCTGAATACAGAGACAAGATGTTTGCTTTGTCCAATTGAAATCTCACGAACACAAGGCACTTACGGCGACAATTGTCATGCACCAAATACGAAGAAAAATGTCTAGCATTGTATTGCATTGAAAACTGTACATCACTGCATTGTAGTGTATTGTTTAGGGCACTAGACTATGAGAGTGTAAATTAGTGTAGGGCCCAATGTAATTGAACATTTATATAGCGACCCTTTAAGATATAAGCCTAGTGCAATGTATTAGAATGATATCGTATTTGTCTGTATTGCACTATAAAACATTGCACAATATTCCGTGTGTTGTGATGTATTGTATCGTAATGTACTGTATTGCGGTATTGTATTCTGATGTATTGTATTGCTGTATTTTGGTCCCTTACATCAATCTGTCTTCAGTGTTTCAATATTCCTCAAAAACGGAAGTCATTGCGCATGCGCAGCTTTACCCATGACCAAGAGCTCGTCTGTTACATACGCGCATGCTCAGTCAATCCGGAAGTACTTATAATTCCCTGCGTCATAAGTCTCTCTCTCGTTACGGAAGTAAACGGTGTCTGAAGAAGGCAAGGCGCCGGAAAGGCGTCACCGATGCTTCAGCGCGCATGCGCGTCTGGAAGCGGAAGTCTAGCAGACCCCGACGACCACGTGGTTGTGCTTGAGCGAGGCCTCGCGTTGGGCATCGGAGGCGACCAGTTCGTTGAACAGACCCTGGGGTGTGGACTGGAACTGGGGCGTCGAAGAAGACCCTAGTCCGGGGGCGAGGGCGTACGTAAGGTCGTGACCGGAGAAGATGCCCTTGCCGGGGGCCGACGAAGGGTGGTAGGCGGCTAGTCGCGTTGACGAGTACAGGGGGTTGACGGACGGATTGGGGCCCAGTACAGAGGTGGTCGAACGCAGGGAGGGGGTCCGTGGGGCGCCGGTGAAGGGGCTGGAAGCATCCGAGAGGGAGTCGAGGCGGGTGAGTGGGTTGGAGTGGCTGTTGGATCCAGGAGGAGGACCCAGAGGGGTCGTACTGATGACGGACGACTGGACCTGCTGGGCGTCCTTCTCCGATTTGATCGACGGCTTCGTATCTGAAGGGAGAAAAGCCAGCATCATTTGTGTAGCGCAAGATCATTGAAAGAGACACACTTGATGATAGACATGCAGTTAATATAACAGTCAAATAGTCAAAAGACCATTCAAGGGGACAAACATAATCAGTGTTTCCGTTAACGCCCAGATGGCCGTTTTTTACGTTCGTAACGAATATCCTAAACGTCCAAATTTTTCGGACTCTATAGGCGTAAGTAAAATCCCAATGGTGAGTTGCGTATAGCTCCATTTATTTATCGTAGGACGTATACACGTGCCAAGCACTAATAATAATAATAATAATAATAATAATAATATCTTTTCTTTAATAAAGCGCCTGACAAAAGCACTGCGCTGTACATTTACATGTTATGACAATTAAACAATTCACAATAACACAATTACAGAAGACATAAATCTTAACTACTAACAGAACAGACAGCCTGCAATACAACGGCGCTAATAGCAGCCTACAAAGCATGTCCGCCTATGGGGCTCGATATCGGTACCTCTCGCTCTCTATGCCAGTGTGTTATCCAATGCGCTATCGGGCCCCCTCCCATAAGGTTAATGAGATATTATTTCGTCGTTATGTAGTGCTATTAGTAGGCTATTATAACTGTTTCTGGTCGTATACAAACTTTCGTTGGAACTTGAAAATGCTATCTTAAATATTGATAATAAAGTTTGTGATTGCGTATTCTGTTATGCTATATATCTACGTCCGGTGTTATCGCCGTTAGAAAGTAGCTACGCCCAAAATTTTAGGTCAGGACGTATAAGTAAGCTTACTTCCTCTTTTTGGACTCTAACGGAAACACTGACATTGTTAGTTAGACATACAGTTATAATATAACAGTCAAACATTACTCAACATTATATAGGTTCGCCATCCCTGGACTACAATATCATGAAACGATGGCACGTTACAATTATAATCGCAATTTGCGTAGCGCCTCTTTAAGAGAAAACGTTCATGCGCGCATTGAGTTATGTATAGAAGGTTAATGGACGTTTCGCAACAACATGGCGGAGGACATACCTGGGCCAGACGAAGCCGGAAGTTGCAGCGACTTCATCGCGGGTTTCGGTTTCCGCTTCCGGGTCTGAATTCCGTCTTTACGCATCGACATAGGTCGGTTAACCTGAACAAATGGAGTAGAAGAAAATAGTTGAATGACGATTCGAAAGACAGACAGACACATATACAGACCGAAAGACAGGCAGACCCGTACCATGGTTTTCCCTTCTTAACAAAGATGAATGTAATTTCATATCGAGAGTACTATATCAAAATATTATTCTCCTACCTCAATTATAACACAAATAGTCCAATATGTATAACATACCTATAGTTTTAATTTTATCTAAACATTGCCTTAATAATTATAGCCTTTAAACATACAATAAGACCTTACTTTATCAATGCATAAGTTGCGTACTTGTCAGCTTTTTTAATAAACGAAACTTGGTTGATTGATTGATTGATTTATTGAGAAAGACATAAAGGGTTTATTAGTATTTAGCAGTTTAGGGTAAGTAGCTAACAGACAGAGAGACAGGCGTATTATGGTATTACGCAGTCAATGGTTAGTAGCTTACCCCGTGCAGTTTGTAGTAAAGTCCGCAGGCGTTGCAAACCGGTTCACCTTCGCTACTCCGTCGCCAGAGGGTAGTAGTTGTTGTATGACAGTTTGTACACAACAGACCCATGCGACGAGTGGCAGACTACAAATAACAACAACACCTATAGTATAATGCCAAGACTCAATTCATCAAGCTGGGTGCATGGACGTCCATGCGACTGGCGGGTGTGAACCGTTCGCTGATGATGAGTTATCTACCGGAAGGTATGGATCCATTGGCTTTTATGCCACCCGATGATGAGATGCCTGAGGTTGTTTCCCGTTGCCTTCCTCACAGACAATTATGGCCCAATTTATGGGCGAGCAACTTGTCCAGGGTCGCTACACAGTGGCTTGACGTAGATTCGAACCTGAGACCCTCCGCGGTTACAAGGCACAGAAAATATCGCTACACCACCGCGTCCCACTGCCAAGATTCAATTCATCTGGTTGGGTGGACGTATAGGCGTCTGGCGGGTGAGGACCGTTGTGTGGTGGCTGAAGCATTTCCCCACGTTACCTTTCATGATTCTGTCTCAGATTTGGGTGTTACACTGGATGCAGAACTCAGTTTCTCCATGTACATCAATCAGCTCACTCGTGCTGTTACTACCAATTCTTCACCTACGGGTCAGCTCTCGCTCTCTATCCCAGGATGCTGCTGCTAGCCTTGTCCACGCTTTTGTCACTAGCCGCTTGGACTATACTGCTGCTCTATAATACTTGTTGGTCTGCCTCTTGTATTGATAGCCCGACTAGACCGGGTTCTTCGCTCGGCAGTCAGGCTAATTGGGCAATTCCATAAGTTTTCCTCTGTTTCGGCTTATATTCATGGCACCCTGCGCTGGCTCTCTGTCTCGCAGCGCATCGGGTACAGAATCGCTGCGCTGGTTTGGCGTTGCCTCCATGGCTATGCTCCGGACTATCTGTGTGAGCTCTGTTGTCCTGTATATGCTGTGCTAGCTCGCAGAGCAGTTCGCTCTGCCTCTATAGCGGGGAGCTTTTGGTCCCTCGTGCTAGAACCTCAACCTGTCAGCGTCGTGCTTTCTCAGTTGTAGGTCCTTCTGTCTGGAATGGTCTCCCGTTGGAGATACGCCTGTTACCTAGGGATGATGATTAGTCTACGTGGCCGAGTGGGTTGGTGCCCGCTCGTCGCGCCGGCGCCCAGTTCGCTTCCCGGTCGGGTCGGATTATCCCTGATTAATTTCTCGGATCATTTTACTGCGGGTGGCTCGGTCGCATTATCTGTACGTGGAGTACAATACAACACACAATACAACACATCACAATACAACTGGGGCGCGGTGGTTTAGGGGTATGTTCGGTGCCTTGCAGCTGGAGGGTTGCGGGTTCGAATCCACCTCAAAGTCGCCGCGTAGGGACCCTGGGCAAGTCCTTCACTCGCAATTGCTCATGCGCTTCGGCGTGGAAACTCCGATTCAGCGTTCGCGCAGTAGTCGGGAGCGCCTCTGAATGGGAAATCTGGTTGGGGCGCTATAACAAGTGTTCAAATACAATACAATATAATAGGGATGATTCGTCTACGTCATCTACATCATCTCCGTAAGACTTATTTGTATCACCATGGTAGCATCCTCTGTGTAGGCTTCTAAAGGGCGCTATATAAATTCTTGAAATGAATGAATGAATGAATGAATTGAACATCATCATCATCATCATCTTCATCACTATTATCACCATCGTCATACACGTCATCATTATCATCATCATCCTATCGCCATCATCACCATCGTCGCCACAACCAGCACCATCATCGTCACCACCACCAGCACCATCATCATCATCATCATCATCATCATCATCATCATCATCATCATCATCATCATCATCATCATCATCATCATCATCATCATCATCATCTCTAATCATCGTCATTGCCCCATAGAGTTTAGATTACGAAGCCAACTGTATTGTATTTACTGTATTGCAGACCTACTGTATTGTAGGTCTATTGCATTGTATTGCACTGTATTGCAGGCCAAATGTACTGCATCGAAGGCCTATAATAGTGTATTGTGGACCAATACTGTATTTTATTGTGTTGGGCTGTGTTGTATAGGCCTACTGTTTCATTCTGCTGTGTTGCACTATGTTGTAGGCTACTATGTATGACTCGATGATCGACGAATGAGTGGCCATGCCGATGACGAAGAAGAAGTGCCTGATACTGACCCCAGATATGCTGACCAATCGTTTGGTTGGTCTGATCAGAGGTCGATTGAGTCCGTTCATCTTGTGATAGAGTCCACAGGCGTTGCACAGATAATGCCCCGTTCCATCGCGCCTCCAAAGTGGCGTCCACATAGCACCACAGTTGACGCATTCCTTTCCCTCGCCGAAGTAATCGGCAGCGCTCTCTCCTAAAGACGAATTACAACGCGTTTGAAAATATAGAATATAACATAACAGATAGCGGTGATTAGGTTAAATTAGTTTTATGTAAGATTAGATTGGGCGGAACTGGTAAAGACTGAATAGAGAACTGGTAAAGACTGAATAGAATGGCGTGGAACAGATTAGCCTAGTTTTAGTCAGCTGATTTTAACGATTAATTAATTAATTAATCGACAAAAAACATGTAATTGTTTATTTTTTTACTTATTTCATGATTTCGGGCGGCCCATTTCCGGAGTAAACAATATGACGAACAATGATAATGTGAAACGTTTGAGTAGAAAAATTAAGCGTTCACTTTGCATGTTAGGTAAATGCTGACAGAAGAGTCGAAGATGGCGACAAAATTAACTGTCTTCATTGCAATAAACAGTTCGCTCACCGTGGTTCAAACTATAGGTCGATGGTTCAAACACATCGCTGACGTATCACTTTCAGCATGTGGAATGATTGAGTTTTTGTAGAAAGAAAGAAAGTAGTAACTGACTCAGCGACTATATTTTTAGCAGTTTTCCGCGATTTCCATGACAGATACCAAATTGATCAAATTTAATCGATTAATGGCGCCACTCCTCTCGATGCTGGGTTCATCCTTCAGAATTTACTGTATCCATCCACCATCCTTCAGTGCAGCAGCATCCGTGTAGGTCTCCACCTCGTTCCTTTTCCCTCCATTCTTTCCTCGGTGATGTCACTCAGTAGGGAGTCCTCTCTCAGTATGGGACCAATCCACTTCCTCTATCTGTCTGTCTGTGTCTCTGCCTGTCTCTGTGCCTGTCTCTGTGTCTCTGCCTGTCTGTCGGTCTGTCTGTGTCTGTCTCAGTGCCTGTCTGTCTGTCTTATTGTAGCCATATGAGCTCTCCTCTTCTACCTTATACAAGTAACTTAAACACCTTCATAAATTCCGAGACGAACCTGTCCTGGCGTATTGTCCGGTGAAAGTTGGGTGGTTGTAGTTGGACCATGGGGATCGAAGGTCGTTCGGTACGTAGGTCGGGAACGACGGTAGACATGGCGACCGGTGGTAGTCCCCTATCGATCCGGACGTATCCGCCCAGGATGCAAACGCCCCAGAATAATTCTGGATCTGCGCTGACGGAGGGTAGGCCGGATAGGGGGTGGCCTCCGCGGACGGTGGGGGGCTGGCCCAGTATCCCGGGGTTGGGTTGACCGCGGTGGGGATCTGGCGCTGGCTGGTCGGGGGCGACTGGTAGGGTAGGGAGTAAGGGGAGCTGTTGCCGGCGCCCAACATGGGCATGGCGGGGTAGGACGTGGGTACGTAGAGGGCGTTGAAGGCTGCCGAGGAGGGGCTGGATGGAGAGATGGACGGATCGGATGAGGAGGCAGAGGACGAGTTCTGGATGCAGTAGCGAGGTCCCCCGTTCGAGCCCCCGGTCACGTTCTGCGAAGGGTGGACGGCGTTGGAGAGAGAGACGGAGGGAGAATAGTAGGGGGGTAAGTCGATGCTGGAAACCTTCGAAAGGAGATGAAGCGGCAAACTCGGGTCTGACATCGTTAGTTGCTTGCCTGAAATAAAGAAGAATTAATTACTATTTATCTGCAAAAATATGCCATATTAGGCCTCCTCAAATAGCTGAAAAAGTAAGCTAAAAAACAGATACAATTGTAGTTGCAATTGAACATTTATATAGCGACCCAATTTCCTTCTCATTACTGACTGTACTAGACTTTATGTCTTCTTTAAAAAGCGATAAAGGTTTGAAAATCGCCTGTAGTGCCAGTCCCAAGCCTGGAGAAAGGAAGAGGGCGATGCTAATTATCTTTGCAATGACAATGTCGTTAAACAGCACCTATAGCATATTATAGAAAAAGTCCCTGGTAGATAATCTGAACGAGTCATCTAGGCCCTATTTGCATTCAGGCATAAATACAGAAATAGGTAAATAAAATAAACAAATAAATAAAATAATAATAATAATAATAATGATAATAATGATAATAATAATAATAATAATAATAATTAATAATAATTATAAATAATAATAAATAATAATAATAATAATAATAATAATAATAATAATAATAATAATAAGCGACCACCTCAACAACACTAAGCCTTACCGTGTTTTAACAATGACAATAATAATAATAATAATAATAATAATAATAATAATAATAATAATAATAATAATAATAATAATAATAATAATAATAATAATAATAATAATAATAATAATAATAATAATAAATGGAAAAATGATTGTAATCGCAGTAGTTTAACATATAGACCTATATTGCAAACTGAAGAGCGATAAAGGTCTGATGGTTGCTTGCCTAGAGTAAATCAAATGAACTCCTTTGAACGAATCATCTTTAGGCTACGGCTACTTAGGCTATCTGTCGGCATATAAATAAATATAAGCCTAAAATCCATAAGCTGAAGGAAATGAAAAAGAAGAGTAGGCCTATATAAAATTTCATGCGACTTTGACATAAACGACAGATTTAATAAATATATATTATAATATAGAGACTTGAAAACGAGAGACAAAAATTGTGTGATTGCCTCAAATTATGCAACCACAGCTGCACATTTCAACAAAGAGCTCAACAACAAAAATTTGCGATTACCGCAATTTATGCAACTGTTTCACAACACTTTCTCAACTGCACATTTCAACAAAGAGCTCAAAAAAATAAATTTGCGATTGCCGCAATTTATGCAACTGTTTCACAACACTTTCTCAACTGCACATTTCAACAAAGAGCTCAAAAAAATAAATTTGCGATTGCCGCAATTTATGCAACTGTTTCACAACACTTTCTCAACTGCACATTTCAACAAAGGGCTCCAAAAGAATAAATGTGCGATTGCCGCAATTTATGCAACTGTTTCACAACTGCACATTTCAACAAAGGGCTCAAAAAAATAAATGTGCGATTGCCACAATTTATGCAACACTTTCACAACACTTTCACAACTGCACATTTCAACAAAGAGCCCCAAAAGAATAGGCCTAAATTTGCGATTGCCACAATTTATGCAACTGCTTCACAACTGTTTCCCAACTGCACATTTCAACAAAGAACTCCAAAAAATAAATTTGCGATTGCCGCAATTTATGCAACACTTTCACAACACTTTCACAACTGCACATTTCAACAAAGAGCCCCAAAAGAATAGGCCTAAATTTGCGATTGCCACAATTTATGCAACTGCTTCACAACTGTTTCCCAACTGCACATTTCAACAAAGAGCTCAAAAGAATAAATGTGCGATTGCCGCAATTGATGCAACTGCTTTACAACTGTTTCACAACTGCACATTTCAACAAAGGGCGCCACATACCCTTTTACTAATTAGGCTACCATTTTACTGTTCACTATGTACTGTACACCACACCATGGACGCGGATGAACGCTATAAGCTTAGTTGGCCATATCCATCGCAATGCCATTCATGATGCGCATTAGAGAGAAACAAAGAGGACTACGAGAGGAACGAAGCCGATGATGGCTGCCAGTCTTTATGTAGGCCTACAGTTAGACCAGGGAGTCACTTTGGTCAGCCAATCTGACCCCACTTGACCCTAAAGTGACTTGAGGTCGACTTGAAGTCGACAACTTGGAGTCAAAACGACTTGATCCGACTTGGCAGAAAACCAACCAACTTCCGACTTCAAGTCGACTTCTGACATGGTAAAAACGATAATGTACGGCTAATAATACAAAAATGTCATGCCAATTTGCCTGGCAAGCATTAGTTTCTTATACTAATGAGTAATGAGATCTCAACACCTGATGAATAAAATATTAAGCCTATTTTAAGCTGTTTGTGTTTGTGCTTCAACAGTTTTGTAATGCTCTAATGGGTTAACAGAAGAATCTGCAGCTGACCTCCGACTGGTTGCACTGAATGGCGTGTTATAATGACACATTTTAATTCTGTTGTCATAATTATTTGGCCACTAACGTCATTCAAATAGCAATGCATGCATATCATCCTACAGTACTACCACTCATCGACAATAAAGTCGATCGTGGTCCAATACAACAGTTGTTCCGTCTGCAAACGACTAATGCAGTTCACCAAAGTAGCGCCAAACGATCGATTGATTAGTACGAGATCCAGATTTCTTTGCGTCGAATTCACTGACGACTAAAAGTTAATTGATTTACACGTGTTCAGCTCTTGCTAACTTTTTATTAACATTTCGATTCGCCAGTTTTATGAAATGTACGTATGACGCTTTAACAGAGAAAAACCAATTAGGCCCTATATAGATAAATCGACACCAATAAAAAATAAGTAGGCCTAAGTAACTGCTTAGCCCAACCGCCGCAACCGGCGTCGATAATACAACATAATATCGCAGCCTAGGTACGCGGTAGACCGTAGAAGTTAGAACTGGTAGGCCTATGTGTCACAGTCTTCTTTCTTAGCGACCTATCTCACAACACTTTATCCCTATTGCTACGTAGAGATCGCTCAACTTTTGGTAAACTGTGGCTATAATTAAATTGAGCCCGTTCTGCGTTTTTTAATATTTCTTCTTACTCTTTCAAATGAGCTAAAAATCAACTTTAATCTTCAACACTTCAATTCAATGTAGGCCTACATCGTCAAAATAAATCAACTATATTTCTTAACACTTCACTCTCAATATACAGCTCTATCTACTGTATTAAAAAATTTAAAGCAACTGCATTATTCAAATCGACGGTAATCAGCAATTTGTAACCATTCCGGGCTTTCCCGCGCTATTAGCACATGCGCAGTACATGCTATATTCAGGCAATGTTTACATATTATTAAGACAAGCGACGCTGACCGCCCGCTCAACTAGATCACATATTTACAGGTGTATTGCCCTGACACAACCCTAACACACTGTGGATCTTAGAAACGCTTGTTCACTCAAAAACACTATAAAACTGCTTAAACGTCGCCGTGGCCTCACGTTCATTAGAGTGGCGAGATAAATTTAGATTTGTTTGTGTCCCAAGTCGGTTTAAGTCGACTTGTGTAGAAAACAACTTGAGGTCACTTTTCTGTACAAATTCGACTTGGGGGTCAGTTGCGCTAAGCAGAAACGACTCGACTCGACTTGGGATGCCCAAGTCGACTGGGGTCGACTTATTGGGGTCGACTCCCAGGTCTACCTACAGTTTATTAGATAGATGGCTGTATACACCAAAATGCGATTAGTAATTAGGCATAGTTCATAAAGAATGTACTTACTCATTTGCTTACTACGTCGGAGAGAGAAATAATGAAGACATAATATTATACCAGGACTTGGACTAAACACCAGAAAAGCACAAGATCCGATAAATGACCGAAAACAGTGGAGGTCATTAATTCTCAATCACGGATGAAAAATGGCTTTCATCAGAAACTGATGAAGGCGATGATGACAACGAATGCATGCATGTACATGTATTTAGGCATTTACTATAGCACCTTTTTAGTATATACCTAAAAGAAAGCGTACTGACGTCAATATCTACGTCATGCGTGCTGCAAAAGTAGCGACATCTCACGAGGTTCCGCGACAACTCGTCTACAGACTACGACACTTCATCTGCAGACATTTCGCCTATGAGTGTATCTGTATCCATTAAGGCTAATCAACAGAAGCCGCTTTCTTATAGTTTCGCTAAAACGTGCTAAATATTCTCAAGAATCCAGCTTATAATTACTGAAACGATTATTTTCATCAATCCAACTTCTATTGAATGGAAAACTTAGTTCAGCAGAGGCCGCTTTCTTATAGTTTCGCTAAAACGTGCTAAATATGCTCAAGAATCCAGCTTCGAATTACTGAAACTATTATTTTCATCATTCCAACTTCTATTGAATGGAAACCTTAGTTTCATCCATCCATCCAGCTTGGTATCCAGCTTCTATTGACGGGAAAAATTATTTCGATCATAATCCAGCTTCTATTTCAACACAATGTTTTCATCAATCCCACTTTCATTTAGGGAAAAAGTTTTTTTTATCAATCCAGCTTTCATTTTAAAGTTACAATATCAAATAACTTCGTAGACGAAATATCGGTCGGCGAAATGTCTGTAGACGAAGTGTCGTAGATCTATAGTTAGTAGCCTATAATACACAGCAAATTTCACATAATCAGCCATGTAGCCACAAGACTAGATTGCGCGAATAATAATATTGAGTTCTGTTTAGACACAGTCCAGAACGCTCTCGCCCATGCAGTCACCAAAACTCCCAAGCACCATCACATAACTCCTGTTCTGAAATCACTTCATTGGCTTAAAGTCCCTCAGCGCATCCATTACAAAATAGTATCTCTTACCTACAATGCCCTTCAAACGTCTAAACCCTCTTACATTCGCCAGCTATAGTCACCATCCAACCGCCTGGGTCTACTCACTCATCATCATACCTTTCTCTATCCCGGCCTCCAGTCGCATCCTCTCTTAAATTCTGCAACCGCTCCTTAGTCTATGCTCTTTGGAACGGACTCCCAAAAGACCTCCGCCAGTTTGCTCATCCTCCTATGTCGCCTCTTAACTCAACTTCTCCTCCGCTTGCACTCTCCTCTTCTGCTTTCCACTCACGACTGAAAACCGAACTCTTCAAGATAATTATCCTATCCTGATTCTACTCCTGCGCCACCACACGACCATGTGCACCATCATCACCGATTTCCACCGTAGCACCATGCTGTCTCCTCGGCTTGACCTCCCCGGATTTTGACCTGGCACCGAAACGAACAGAGGAGTTTGGCTATTGCGGACTTGATTTGATATAGCGCCGGTGAATAAGATGGTCTCCCTGACGTGACTTTTGTGGGCGCTGAGAAATTTTAGAATATTTACATTACATTACATTACCTTTAAGTCGATTTTCGCAACGCTGTACATGTAGTTATGTAAAGTTTCTTGTAATTTTCTTATTACTTGCGTTGCAAATAGGATGACCTTACCTAAGACTAGGGGTGGAATTCAACCACCCTGGCAAGCAGAAGATTTCATTAAACAGTAACTCCTTAGACTTTCCTAAATCGCTTTTTCGACGCTATGTAGGCCTAATTCCTCAATTTCGTTCAATCACTGTTTGCAGATAAGCTGTCCTCTGGCTGCTATTGTAGACCTATAATGCAAGGTCGACGTTAGCCACAAGATGTCGTTCAGATATCGATACTATACTACTGCCGTACGTGCAGCAGAAGACTATAGTCTTGCGGATTAATACAGTCGTCATTGGAATAGTTATTGCAAAACCAGGACAAGATTGCTGTGGCCGAAAATAGCGCAAGCAGAGTTCAACAGATTGCGACGGCGCAGATTGGAACGGATTCGTTAGAACGTGTAGCAACTTGACTCTAAAAAAGACCCTCTATGAAGTTGCCGATACTATATTTAGGATTTTCCGGTACATGTTCTGCCTGCCTCTCTATCTGTCTGCCTGCCTCTCTATCTGTCTGCCTCTGCGTCTGTCTGCCTCTCTCTCTCCCCTCTCTCTTCTCTCTCTGTCGCGCTGTCTCTCTGTCTCTGTCTCTGTCTCTCTGTCTGTCTCTCTTTCTCTCTCTCGCACTCGCTCTCTCTCTCTCTCTCTCTCTCGTCTCTCTGTCTGGCTGTTTGTCTGAATGTCTCTCCATCATTCTGTCTGTCTGTCTCTCTGTCTGCCTATCTGTCTGTCGTCCTGTCTTAATGTCTTTATCGCAATGTACTATTTAAACTAATGTCTTCTTAGAGCAGATATTAATGCGGCCATAGCTTTCACATTTAGGCCCATGACTTGTATATATATAGGGCTATACGAAGGCCTGACAAAGTGCCAGACATTGTCAGGCATCCCAGTTTCTGCTGGAACTGTATTCAGGAAGCCAAAAGTCCTTTCTGCTTCAATAAAACTGTTTAAAATGCACTTGTTACTTTACTTCAAGCATTAGCATCAGCGCTGACACTGACAGTATAGACAGTGTTTTACGACATCCTAGAAGTAGCCTGGTATACCGACGGTGCTATTTAAATCGTCGTATTTACAATTACAATTACAATTGCAATCCCCTAAAACGGTCAGCATCGAAAACTGACAACTTCTACCAGACGCTGTTTCTTTGGAGGCCACATTAAAGTTGCACATGCAGTCATTTCTGCATGAAATTAGACATTCAAGAATGGACGCAGTTTTTGCTTGTGGTTCATCCCTTATCGGTGAAGAGGGCCAATGGTGGTATATCAATGTTTGAACAAACAACAGACATATATCTATACGTATACTAAGTACATTCAACTATATAAATAAGATATCCCCAGAGTGTGAATACAATATCTAGAAAGCACAATAATATATGAAGTATACATAAATGTGTTCATACATACTTACGCACACAGCATGTATGCAAGCATTGCATGTATGTATGTATGTATGCATAAGTATGCATGTATGTATGTGTATGTACATATGAGCATATGTATGTATGTATGCATGCATAAATTCACCTGTTGCATGAATACATGGAACATGCATAGAATGGAAATAATAGAATACATATTATAATATGTATATATGCGTAATATATGCATTCAACTAATATGGATATATTGGCCTATATATGTAGTTTAAATATATTTCTACACATGCATATGTATATACATAAATGTACATATATAAATATATAATATATATATATATATATAACTATATATGTATTTTTATATATATGAGATCCGTGGAGCGTATGAAGTGGATACAGTGTTGTCATATCAAGCCAAATAAATTGTCATTCGCCGATGTACTTGAGTCGAGTGGCGCGCCGTCGTTGGTCGCATCGGTTGATGGTGCTTGGGCCCGCTTGCTCCGGGTCACCAACGAGTCATCGCGGAGTCAACGCAGGGTCACCACGTCTGCGCCTTGTCCGTTTGAGAAGTGCGTGTGCGGAGGCCAGCGCTTCAGGACGACTTTCGACAGGGCTTATCAAGGTTTTTCTACGATTGTCAAATCGAAATAATACTGATTATTATTATAAATAACGGTCCGATAAAGATCTCTCTCTTGATCGCGGCTGATTAAAGGCAAGGCCGAATAAAAAGAAGATATATCTCTGCTTCCTATGCACAAGTGTGTATGTGTGAATGTGTGTGCGTGTGTGTGCGTGTATGTATGCGTGTGCACGCATGCACGATTGCATGTTGGATGGTTGGTTGGATGCGTGAATAGATGGATGTATTTATGCGTGTGCACGAATGCATGTATGGTTGGATGGACGAATGGGCGAGTGAATGAGTGGATGCATGCATGGATGGATGAATGGAATTGATATGGGGCATAGTAGCAGAGTGTTTAGACCTTGGATTGTAACGTGGAGAGGGTCTTCTGAGAAGGCTATCGAAAAGAGGGACCTTGAGCAATTAGGTCCTTCACTCACAGTTGCTGCTTGCTTGACTTAGATTTAATAAATGGGAAATAAAAAATTATGTAGTAGTCATAGTCGTAGTAGTAGGAGTAGTAGTAGTTGCAGCAGTAGTCGTTGTAGCAGTGTGCAGCGGCTGCAGCAGAAACTATAGCAATAGCAGTTGGCAGGAGCAGTAGCAGTGGTATACTGGTAGTAATAGCAACTGTAATTATATTACTTTTGCTTAAGCTGTTTCACAGATTCTAATTTAATTGGTCACTATAAGTTGTAAACTTGCTTTTATTAACTGGTATTGATTAACAAAAATAATCGTTAATCTCCTAAATTTAACATCGATTAAATTCGATTAATTTGGTATCTCTTATGTAAAGAGTTTAAAACTGTCATAAAAGTAGTCACTGAGTCAGTTAGGCTACTTTCTTTCTAAAAAACTTCAATCATTCCACATGCTGAAAGCGGTACGTCAGAGATGCGTTTGAACAACGGCATATAAGCGAACTGTTTATTGCAATGAAGACCGATAATTTTCAGGAATCGGGCTTTTTCTGTGGTATACGCCCATGCAGTGATATAGAATGGTCTTCCTCTAGATCTGCGAGTATACCATGGGACTCGGCCTGAAACTTTCCTCACTAAACTTAAAACTCTTCTTTACGGGCGCGTTTTTGAGTAGTTTCCTTGAAGTAGCGCTATAGATCTATAAATTCCCGAATGAATGAATGAATTTTGTCGCCATTTTCAATTTTTTTTCATCAGCATTTACCCAAGTGCAAAATGATCGCTTAATTTTACACTCAAACGTTTCATATTATCATTGTTCGCCATATTGTTTACTCCAGCCGTTCAGCATCATTGTTATCATCATAACTATCATTATCAATATCGTTATCGTTTTAATTATCATTATCCTAATTATTATCATTATCATCATCATTATAATTATTATAATTATAGTCACAATTATAATTATAGTAACAATGTAGGGGTATGTTCGGTGCCTTGCAGCCGGATGGTTGCGGGTTCGAATCCACCTCAAGCCGCCGCGTAGGGACCCTGGGCAAGTCCTTCACTCTCGCAATTGCTCATGCGCTTCGGCGTGAAACTCCGATTCAGTGTCCGCGCTGTAGTCGGGAGCGCCTCTGAGTAGAAATCTTGAAGGGGCGCTATAACAAGTGCTCATGCATACATAAATACATAAGAAACAAATAATAACAATAATTGCTATTATTATTATTTTATTATCATCGTCATTATCATCATTGTTATTATTATTGAGCTTACACAACGTTACATTATCTCACCTTGTGTGAAGTAGCAAGCAGCCTAAAACGCTAACCGAAATAATCGCCTTCATACAGAACAGCGCCAATGAGCTTTGAACGCCGCCTCCAACGCGCACCTGTTCCTCGATCTAGAGACTCCCTCCCTCTGTCGGTCGACTAGCGAAGCTAAGTGGCATGGGAGGCGGTGCCACTGGAAACGAGATAATTCCTGACGATTTCATCGGCATCCAATGGCGCTTCATCCGGCTGCAATGGGATGCAGAACCCGGTGATTATCGTTAGGTGAAGATGGCAGCATTCACCAGCCTCAGCAGCCCGCATCCTTAAGCAAACATCGCATCCAATTGGATGCGGAATCCCAAGGGAGCCATTCCACGGCGAACCTTCTCACCTCTCAACGGAATCGCTAATAAAACTTGGTCACGGTCATCCGATACATTCAACGACCAACAATAACATCAATAAGAAGCTCAATAACAACAACAATAACAATTGTAATGTAAGCAATAACAAAGCATTATTCGTCTTAGACAGAAACAACAGTCGTCATCAGTGTATTCGATATCATTAAAATCTTGGACAGCAGCATCTTCTCCTTCAATCAATATCGTTTATGTGCAATAACAGAATGACGCATTTCTGCTGACATTTAGAGTAGTCTAATTAAGGTGATTCGGTTGAGTATAAATAAGAAAATGTAAAACCGGCTGGGGATTTGGTTATGTTATCGTCATTATCGTCATCATCATCACCATAACCATCATAATCATCATCAAAATCATCATAATCGTCATGGACAACAGCAATATCATCATCGTCAGCATGGGTAACAATACCACAGTCATCATCATTGTCGTCGTCATCATTTACAATAGCGTTTTTCTTCGTCATCGTAATCTTAACCAAGGGCATTCGCCCACGTCAACTGGATCGTCTTAATTAGCATAATCATGGTCATCACCATTATACTGAAGCGATTGATGCTTATGTTATAATGACGTCATTAGATCGGATTACACTAGATTATATTAGATTAGATGCTGTCATAAACCTCGTTCTGGTCTTCAAGGCACAACGGGGTTTTGCCCAGAAATATCTGGTTGATGTATTACTCCGCCCTCTTTCAGCCTCCTCGCATCGTCCACTCCGCCTTTCAAAGAGACTTGATCTTCTAGTTCCTCATACTAGAACAGCTATGGCTCAGTCCCGGTCCTTTACCTCAACTGGTCCCTCTCTTTGGAATGCGCTGTCTCCACCTACTCGCTCTCAAATTCTATCTGGTAACCCCTCCTTTGCTTTTCTCAACACCTATATCTTCTCTTGTGGCCTTGCGCGCTGGAACACCTCTGAAAGGTTCACTCACTGGAGTCGCATTATAAATGTTTTGAATACAATACAATAATCATCAGAGATCCTGAGTGGCCGAGTGGGTTGGTGCCCGCTCGTCGCGTCGGCGCCCCGGGTTCGCTTCCCGGTCGGTCGGTTTATCGAGATTAATTTCTCGGATCTTTACTGCGGGTGGCTCGGTCGCAATATAAACGTGGAGTACGAGGTTGCTTTCTGCCTCCGACACTGATCATCTTCGATACGAAAAAGTGTCGTTAAGCAGTAATACAACAACAACAATAATCATCATCATATTCTGAGTCATCTAAAGTCGTGCATATGGTCACGTTATAAGTCTAATCTAATCTTATCTAAGCTAACCGATTAGTAAGAGCGCTCGCCTCGTCACACGGAGGGTATGGGTTCGAGCCCCTCTGCTCCCTGATACGGTTACTGTGTCGGATCCTGGAGCTAGTCCTTCACTCGCAGTTGACCAATGCCCTGGTCATTAAATATTGGCGCTTAATAAACGCATAACCATAATACAATCTACTCTAATTTAAGCTAATTTAATTTCATCTACAATTTGCAATTTCGTTTCAATGCAATTTAATTTAAAATTTATATGATACAATCTAATATAATCCGATCTTAGTAAACCATTCCTGTGTATAATAATTATTATGTGTACATTTGTATAGCGCCATTCAGGGGAAAATGAATTTCTGATAAGTAGCGAGCATTGGATTAGAGAGAACACGGAGGGTATGGGTTCGAGTATCCATGGGTGGCTAAATTTTGCACGCATCGTTAGGGCTTCTTAATTTCTAGGATGGCATGCCCCTACAAACAGACTGATTCGAGGGCATTATAACTTTGCCCTACAGAGTGGGGGTGACCAATTCCCTCCTCCATTTCCCATCTACTTCTTTACTTCTGCCCACTCGATATAGTTAAACATGTGAGAATAAACCGCCGTTGCTTGAACTTGCTTCAAATCAAACTAAAGCTGTCATGTTGCACAACACATTCCAACACGCTGTTTTAATTAAAATAGTGGTGACTGACACTGACTGTCACAGTACGCATTAATAATTAGGCTAAATAATGATAATTTTAATCGAACTAAAATGTACGTCCTAAGAAGGAGGAGAAGAAGAGTAGTAGGCCTAGTCCCTTAAGCTAGCCCTGAGATAGAAATTAATATAAAGTGTTAGCGGCTTCATTTTCTTAGCCTTGGCATATGAGGACAGTCCAGCATGCACACTAACCACAACACTATCGAACACCATGCGTACATGTCCTAAGATGCTACAGTAATTCATTGATTGGCTGATTTAATTTAATACTGAATCAATAATTTAATTAAATTCACTGGTTTCAGCCAAACCGATAGAGTTATAGCCTAAATTAAATTATTTATATGATTTAATAAATTACAATAATGAATCAAACTCCAGACGCTTTTCGGTTGGGTCATTAGCGAGATGACAATAGACGACGTTGAAGTCTGTTCTTCGCATTAGGTAATTAACCGCAGGTAACTAATTATACGAAGGCCACTAATTGCGTATCGTTAATCCAAGATTTCTCTAACATATGACACTTTAATTGACACATTGGCATTCTTTCTGCGCACCACGACCCCTCCCAAAAGATCATATACATATAAATATATAAATATATATGCAAATGTAGATATATCTATAAGGCGGACCTACATATAGTGTATATAGATATATATGATATGGTAATTAACCTATAGGCGTCAGTTCATATATATATATATAACAGATATACACAGGCTGCCAGGCATAGCCTATGTTGTTACATATATATGCATTATTGTGTGTATATATAAAAATATATTTATATTTAGTATATATGTGGATTGATGCTTTGGATTTTGGGGTGTATAGGCCTACGTTGCCGGCTGGGTCATTGCCCCATCGCAGATCTTTTACGGATCGTGGGTTGGTTAGGAGGATGGCCGTGGGCGGATGAAGAGAGACAAAGAGAGACAGATAGAGGCATACACAGCGATAAACAGACAGACAGGCAGCGGCAGACAGACAAAAAGAGCAGGCAGGCAAGAAACAGACAGAGAGGCAGAGAGAGACAGAGACAGAGACAGAGACAGATAGAGAGACAGCGAAAGCCAGAGAGAGACAGCAAAAAGACAGACGGGTAGACAAACAGAGACAGAGGCAGACAAGAGACAGACAGACACTGTCAGACAGGCACAGACACAGACACAGAGACAGAGACAGACAGATCGTGGGTTGGTTGGCTAGGGAGTGGTTCGTCCATTATGGTGTCCAGTTGACAAGCGTGGCTAATCGTATCTGTGGCAGGTCCTCTGGCGTCCGCAGCTTAATTAACGGAACCAGTCTTAATTGACTAATTCGTAATTAGCATCCCCGCGTAGAGCAATCCGCGTAGAGGCAAGCACGTCGGCTACAGGGAAGGGGCTGGGTTAAGATCGTTTGGGAGAGGAATCGGAGGAATTCAGGGGTCGGCAACCCACCAGTGCCCAGATGGTAATAGGGTTAGGGTTGGGTCGGTAGAGGTTGTGCCGCTCCTCCTGGCCGGGCAGGGAGTTACGGGGGTTGGGGAGGTGGGTGGTTGTAAGTACAAAATACCTGGTGCTTGAAGCGATACATTTGGATTGTAAAGTGGTAAGGCCAGTGGGTGTCTGTCAGGGTTTCGAATCTCAAACGCTTCATGCGAAACTGATGGATGATGACCCGGCGGTGGTGCATCAGGGTTGGGTTGTTAACCACCGATAGGGTTCGAACCCAGAGGGGAATTAAAAGATCGTTGGAGAACACGTATTGTAATCTTACAACTGCTGCAGAATTGTTGCTTATCGCCGCCTACAAGACGTTAATCTACGTAGGACTATACATCAGCAGATAAGATAAAATTAGATACGATACGATTAGGTGGGGTGAGGCCCATAGGAAAAGGCCAAGTAAAGTTAGATAAATACTGTGCGGCTGTTAGCTAAGGTAAGGGGTAAGACCATAATATTATGAAGAATGCGCCATCTCTGGAGACATTTATTTCGCAGTTTAATGCCTATCGTTTTAAATTATCTTATAATATTATATCAGGGATCTCATTTGTCCTCCTCTGTCTGCATCTTCACATCCGCCCCTCCGATGAGTCCGATCTCTGGAACGGTCTGATTGCTTTGTCCAACGAGCTATAGGACCACTATTGCTCACTCAAACTCGATCTTTTGCCATCGTTGGGCCCTCTTTGTGGAATGCCCTGCCCTTCACTCTGCGTGAGACTTTCCTTGCTGCATGTATCATTGTCTTCATCTCTCGCTCTCGGTGAGCCGCCAAAAGCGCATCTGACAAATGCGCCCCGTCAAAAGTGCCCCAACAAAAGCGCCCCGACAAATGCACCAAAAAACACATAAAAATCCCGACATTTAGCACCACAAAATATCCGACAAATGCGCCCCGACATTCGGCAGAGGAACGAAGGGAGACTTCCACAAGAACAAATACGTTCAGTTAACTCGTCAGTTGCATGTGTTTTCCAGCAGTTATAACTGTTCCAATCCTCGACTACCTCCGGAGTATTGCGCACAATTTACAAATTTAGTCGGTTTAAACCGTCTGACAAGTTAGAGGAACTTATGACAATCGTCTTTCAAAAGATCAAACGTGTAACTGTGTAACTGTCAGCCTGGCAACATACTTTCTTATAATGTTTTATTAGTATATCTAGTTTAGTGTTTAAATATATTAAAATATCGTGCACTCTGCTGCTTTCGTTGTGTCATATTTCTCGTCTCATTCAACAGGCAGAGGCGGGCGCATTTGTCTGGGCGCTTTTCATTCATTCATTCCGAGCATTTATATAGCGCCCCTTCGAGGAACTTACTCAGAGGCGCTCCCAGCCCAGCCACGGCTAAACGGGCTTTTGTCGGGATTATTTGTCGGGGCGTTTATGTCGGGGCGCATTTGTCGGTGAACTCTCTCTGTTCTTAAATCAATTTCTTCTCTCGGGGTTCTCGCACTGAGAGCGCTACTGAATGGCCA
The DNA here is from genome assembly GCA_020284085.1 of Aporrectodea caliginosa. NCBI lineage: Eukaryota > Metazoa > Annelida > Clitellata > Crassiclitellata > Lumbricidae > Aporrectodea > Aporrectodea caliginosa. Next base: position 1,045,484 of record JACEVL010000012.1, read on the forward strand.
CGGCTGTGAGCGGCGCTATATAAATTACTAATTACATTACTATCCAACGTTAGCAGCATCTCGTGGCTGCTTGTGCAGTTGATGTCGGGCTTTCTATAGAGTTAGAATAAGAATCAAAGAAAATAAGAATGCGACAATAGCGACAGAAGAACAATTAAGAAAAAGAGCGTCCAAAAAGCAATCTAAGCTCATCCGAATAATATCAGTAACATCTACATTTATGCATGTATTATTAATATTATCAAGTATACATAATATGCCGTTTTCTAATGATCAAGCATCAATCGATGGCGCTGATCAATTGTGAGTAAATGACTTGGTCAAGTGACCGTCTAAGAGAGACTCAAACCCATACCCTTGACGTTAAAAGGCGAGCGCCCTATAACCAATCGGCTTATACCACGTTCCACAATGCATGTATTTATGTCACCAATCGTATCAAGTTCTTCGCTGACCGATACGTGTACCACCCTGCACCTAGTGTTGTTTTCGTTAACAAAAACTAACACGAAAACCTTCATTAACGAAAACAAAAGGTTTTAGTAAACTAAAACTAAAACGAAAACGAAAACTAGAGGAAAAACGATAACGAAATAAAAACTAAAACTAAACCAGTCGAAACTAATAATAACGAAAACACATAACGAAAACCTGGTGCAAAAGCTTTATGCGGGAAAATATTGCCAGACTCGGTGAAATAACAAAGACTAATAATAACTAAAACCCATAGCATGTAAAACTAATAATAACTAAAACTAAAACTCAAGGCAAAACTAAAACAACACTACCAGGCTGCACCTCGACTCTGGAACGATCTTCATCCTGAATGCCGCAAATTCTCCGTTTCTCTATATATAGCAATCTCGCTGTTCACTCGTCGTTGCTCACACCTTTGTCTCTTTCCCCTCTCTTTGCCCTTTTCCGCAAAACGTTGAAGACCATTTTGTGCCATCATGGTTTATTGTGTTAATAGAACAATAGAATAATAATAATAATAATAATAATAATAATAATAATAATAATATTATAATAATAATAATAATAATAATAATAATAATAATAATAATAATAATAATAATAATAATAATAATAATAATAATAATAATAATAGCAGCAGCAGCAGAAGTAGTCGTTTATTAATTCAAACTGACAAGCACGCAGTATACGATTACATGATATATAGTATATATAGTAACAGACGATAACACGTTTAACAGAAGTCGAACTTAATTATATGGCCGCCTACAAGGCACCCATATGTTTTGTGCTGCTCATTTTGCAGTTGTCTCGTAGGAAGTTGAAGGCTGAGTCAACCCAATGGGGCTAGTGGGTATCGAACCCGCGTCCTTATGATCTTCGCGCCAGCGTATTACCATACAACCATATCCCCGCTCTTGAATTGGCGCTATATAAATTTGCAATTGCCAATACCATTGCCATTATAATCATCATATGCATCAAGCTTCTCTATCTATCTCTCCTGCTTTTCAAGAAATTTTGCTCCGATCTATCCACTCCTGAGCGATCCAAATTCTCCCAAACTAAACACTAAACACAACCCACCGTATAGGAGCTCCATCTCTCTGGTTTTCTGACAACTGTTTTTTAACTTTGGTATCTCTGGACAAACGACTTCACGCAGCGCTCGTGAATAAGCTGGAGCCCTGCACTTACGTTTTTAAGTATCGCTTCAAATTCAGAGATAACGATAACGATTATCTGAATAGGAACTTTACAGATTAAACAGTCATCCAATTGTTTGATTAATTTACTGACCTACGGCGTTTTCGCTTAAGCCGAAATATCATTTGTCTACGAGTGGTGAACTATTGCCAACTGTGTTACCTTACCTTGCCTTTACTAATCGACTCTCTGATTTGAACTCATTAATTAATCAATTAATTGACACATTTTTTATTCCGTAAGGTTAACGGTTGTGAACGCGACAGTCTTCAATACAGCAGTCCATACTTGCTTACTTACTTACTTACTTACGGTCATATATCACGACGTGATGACGTTATCATAACAAGAGACGAATAGATGCAATTAAAGTAATGTCATGTAATACAGCATTTACAAAGTGTAGATAAAACTGTCCTTGGTATGCCTTTAATCACGCTGAACATGATAATAGCGACGATTACGATGATGACGACGACGAAGCGAAACAAGGACGACGACGACGATGATGATTGCGATCAAATAGCGACTGTGACGATGATATGACGATGACAATATAAAGTTATGATAATGATGATGATGATGGTGGTGGTGATGATGATGATGATGACGACAACGGAAAGAACTACGAAGACGATGTTGATGATCGCGACAACGATAATAACGATAACGGTGGCGATTACAAAGTTGACGACGATAACGATTACATGACACTGATCACATGATAAACCCAAATAGATGAAATAAAACATAAATGACGATGAGTCAAGATGAATGAAGATGAATCAAGATAAATGAAGATGAATGAAGATGAATGAAGATGATCCAAGATACTTCAAGTCTTTCAAGATGAATCAAAATGATTGAAGATGAATCAATATGCATCAAGATAAATGAAGATCAAGAAGAATCAAGGTAATTGAAGATGAATGAAGATATATGAAGATAAATGAATATGAAGATAAATGAAGGTAGGTAGGTAGGCAGGCAGGCAGGCAGGCAGGCAGGGCAGACAGGCAGTCAGTCAGTCAGTCAGTTAGTCAGTCAGTTAGTTAGTCAGTTAGTCAGTTAGTCAGTCAGTCAGTCAGTCAGTTAGTTAGTTAGTTAGTTAGTTAGTTAGTTACAGACAGTTAGACAGACAGACAGACAGACAGACAGACAGACAGACAGACAGACAGACAGACAGACAGATAAAATGTTCTTTATTGGAAAGTCAATTGCGAACCGCATTTTGGTGTACAGTTTAGTTTAAATTCTACTTCTAATACAGAAAGCTAATAAAGTTTGTTTTCACGTTCTCCAAATTTACCCATATTAATGTTTCTACATGAATGAAGATGACTGAAGACGAATCAAGATGAATCAAGAAAATGAATATGAAACCGGATGAGTCGAGAACAATCAGCATAGCTTACCTAATCAGCCGATAAAGGTGTCAGTCACGCAATTCTTTAATTGTCTCTGGCGGTCGTAAACGTATACCTGCGTTGTCACTAGTCAAAGACAATGCACGGGGTGATCATAAAAAGGCACCGAAGGAACAAAGGCACCGCGAGGAACAGTTTCAACTCATACACGACCAGTAATTAGCTGAAATTTCTTCTCGACGAAAGTTATCCGAGCCGTGGTGCACATACTCTGTACCTTCTGCAGTCACTTGTTCAAACGCAAACGTATGCCTTACTGACTTGCCATACACTTGTCCAAGGACTGCGCGAGTACCTCACGGAGTCGTTCGATGACTTTCGTCTATCTAATCGACGCAATTAAGAGTGTTGACTTAAGTCAGCAATCGCCGCCGTCGGAAAAGCGCTCTCTAGCGCTCTCACCTGTCGTACAAACCAATCGCCTTCGCTCCGAAACAGACTACATAAATACCGGTCGTGAAGCAATGCTTTTCCTGCCAGTCTCCACCGCTGCAGCCCGCCTTTGGTTCCACCCCAAACGATGCCAGGAGAACGCCAATTGGCAGAACTTCAAGCCGGGAACGAGAGGGAGAGAGGGCCTCCGATTGCTGCCAAGTTTCGGGCGAGTGATGCGGGTTCGCCAGGCGGAGAATTCCTCGGCTTCGTCGGGCGCTGATAAGGGACGATGTCGCTGGAACGACAACTCATTAAAGTTTATCGCGGCCGCTGAGCCAAGGGAAACAAACGAGAGATGTTGCTCTATCACGAGTGCGAATCTGAAATGACAGAGGGACAACTTGTTGCCAGTGCCCTATAATCGAGGCGACAAGAGCGCCGATTGATTGAATGATTCGCACCGATCGATGGCATCGATAGATCGAGTGATTGGGTTCACGAATGAGTTCAGGACTGAATGTATGGCTGAATTACCGGCTAACTAACTAAGCGGTTTGCTGGCTGGCTGACTGACTGACTAACTGATTGACTGACTGGCTGGCTGACTGAATGTATGGCTGACTGACTAAGTGGTTTGCTGGATGGCTGACTGACTGACTGATTGACTGACTGGCTGACTGAATGTATGGCTGACTGACTGACTAAGTGGTTTGCTGCTGGCTGGCTGGCTGACTGACTGGCTGACTGACTGACTGACTAACTGATTGACTGACTGGCTGACTGAATGTATGACTGACTGACTAAGTGGTTTGCTGGCTGGCTGACTGACTGACTGGCTGACTGAATGTATGGCTGGCTGACTGACTGACTGACTAACTAAGCGGTTTGCTGGCTGGCTGACTGACTGGCTGACTGAATGTATGGCTGGCTGACTGACTGACTGACTGACTGACTAACTAAGTGGTTTGCTGGCTGGCTGACTGACTGACTAACTAAGTTGGTTGCTGGATGACTAACTGACTTAGTAACTGACTTACTGGTTGGCTGGCTCGCTGACTAACTGTCTGGCTGACTGACTGACTTTACAGAATTATGCAATTCAAAGTAGTTTATGTTCTTTTTTGCTAGCATACATTTATACTGAAGTTTTTGTTCAACTCTGTTCTTCTCCTTGTCATATTCCATTTTAGATTCCTTCGCGTACTGTTTTTATCATTACTTCACTCATCGTCTTTTCCTTCCATTCCTCCTTCCTTTCTTTCAGCTCAATATCCCATCTTTCTTATCCTTTCCTCTATTCTATTCGTCTATGACTGTTTCGTTCATTGCATCTGTGGCCTTCTCCTCTCCTGCAACTCAGTCATTCTTCGCTTCGCCTCCTCTGCTCCTCTTTGTGCGTCTCATATACCTACAATTCAAGTGGCCCGGGAAGTGAGTTTATAAGGTGTCTAAATCAACCACAGCCAAGTACACATGTAAGGTACTGTAGTGTAAGTAAGTAAGTAAGTACATGTATATCCTTAATCAGCCAACTGCTAACAGCACCTTGGTTTAAAGAAATCGTTTATTAATCATCCATATTATTGTAAATCATCCTGATTGTAAATGTTTTCCCGTGTTAAGGTATCTGCTGATGGGATTATTTATATTGCGTGCGCGAGGTCGCTTGGCATAGCTTGGCAGTTTTATGGGAGGTAACAGTTCGTGTACAACATGCGTTGGGTCATTAATGACTATTGAGATAAAAACAAGGTGGATAAAATTATACATTATATCGGACGTCTGAATATGTATCACTGTATTCTGTTTATAAAGTATTAACGTTTCCAAACAAGTTGTCTGAGCATGCTCCAGCCTAGGCGTCACAGAGCCAAGACTTGCTTGAGCATCGGCGGTACCTTTGGCGACATGGCTTTTACAATTCCCGTCTTGCAGATCCTCCCTCCTCTTTCTCGACTTCTCCCTTCCTTCTGATTCTCCATCTCATCCCATTTCATATCCTAATCCCTCTTCCTCTTATTTCGTCTCCTCCTCCTTTTTCGTCTCCTCATACTTTCCAGTCTTTCTTCTCCTCCTCCTCCTCCTCCTTCTCCTCCTCCTCCTCCTTTTCCTCCTCCTTCTCCTCCTCCTTCTCCTCCTTACTGCTTCTTCTCCTTCCTCCTCCCCTTCCTCCTTCTCTCATTCCTCATCCTCTTCCTTCAATCATTCATTCATTCATTCAAATATTTATATAGCGCCCTTCAATGTAACTACTCAGAAGCGCTCCCAACTCCAGCCCGAGCAGAAAGGTAAGTTTTCAAATGGCCATAAAACATATGATAAATAAGTCCTCCTCCTCTTCTTCCTCTTCTTCTTCCTACTCCTCCTCCTCCTCCTCATTTTCCTCCTCCTCCTTCTTTTCTATCCACTTCCTTTTCTCTTTCCTCCACCCTATTCTCTGTCTCCCCCCCCCATTACCACAGCCCTATACGTCAATTCTGGTTTTATGATCCACTTTGCCCCGCCACTGGCGAGCACCGTTTCCCCTTGGCGGCCAAGAGCAAACCGCTTCTCCACGACACTCAACAATCGACAGATTTCACTTTCCTTGTTTTCTTTCTTTATTCCTCAACACAGACGAATCGACTGCCTCATAGCGGTGTCTAGTTGCACGGGCACAACTAGTGTGGCCAGAAGATTCTGAGATACAGGCGATTGTCTAGTAGTGGTTATAGCGTGATGAACTGGCATTCGAGAGGTCGGAGGTTAAAACCCCGCCAGGGCACAATTTGTATAATAACTCAGCTGTAATTAGTACACTGACCGTACACTGTAAGTGGGAAGATAAGACGGCGAGGGGAGGACTGACCGTCTGCCCTCATACACCGCTAACACTTTTGCCCAACTTTCTGGTCGGGGTAGCTCCTTCATACCTTCAGACCTTATTACCTCGGTCTCTTCACTCCATGGTCGCCTTACTCTCCGCTCGGCCGCCAGAGGCCCTCTGGTTGTTCCCCGCATGCGCGGTGCTACCGCTCAATCCAGAAGCTTTGCTTAAGTTGGCCCCTCTAGCTGGAACCATCGCCGCAGGAACTTCGACTCGAGCTCCTCAGCCTTCCTCTTCCCCTGAAGACTATCTTATATGTTAGGGACAGCACTGACTTGGGTCGGAACAGCCTCTGAATCTTTGAGTGACGCTGCTTTATAAATATTCAATTACAATTAGAAACTTACAATGACTGAAATCCAGTAAAGATGGGCTTTTAATCGAAATCTAAAGAATAACAGTAACACAGTCTTTGCAGAGCGAACATTGCGGAGAAGTCTGCATGGGCCAGCGATGGAAGATTAGGCCTATTAACTGATGTGAGCTTCTGTTGGAGCCAGGTTGCCTGCAAGCCCCGACAAGCCCATGCTTCGTCTCTCTATGTACACACACGCCTGTTATATGCAACCACCATGGGCTTATACTTACATATGAAATTGTGCATTGTATTGTATACATACACTGTCATACAGACTGTATACTAAGTATCCAGAGCTTACTCGATCACGTGTTCTTAATATAAAATGGCCATTTGAACACTTACCTTTTGCCCGCGCTGGAGTTGGGAGCGCTTCTGAGTAGTTACCTTGAAGCGACTTTATAACAATTTTTGAATGAATAATATGCCTATGCATATACATAGGCATTACCACAAAGGTAATCCAATTGCTCTCGGTATTGGTAAGGTAACACAGCGTAACCGGGCAAGTAATGGAAAGCCTTGGCAGTCAGCATATACAGTATACAGAGATCGTGAGATTAGCTGAGATCTAGAAAAATAACTGTGGCCCTGAACCAGACACTATGCGTGGTAGCAGTGCATGAGTTCTTTACTGTATATTGCCCAATCACAGCGAACACCTTGGGGTCGAATTGCTCTTAGAGATGACCGTTTGGTGGCAGGACACATTCAGCATATAGCCTGTACTGACAGACAAGTTTTCGAGACTCGCTCACTCATTCTACTTACTTACTTACTTACTTACTTACTGACTGACTGACTGACTGACTGACTGACTGACTGACTGACTGACTGACTGACTGACTGACTGACTGACTGACTGACTGACTGACTGACTGACTGACTGACTGACTGACTGACTGACTGACTAACTAACTGAATGACTGACTGATTGACTGACTGACTGACTGACTGACTGACTAACTGAATGACTGATTGACTGACTGATTAACTAACTGACTGACTAACTGACTCACCCATTCACTCACTCACAGGGCTCCGGACACATTACATCGTGTCTGATGCCATCAGATACGACTTATGAGAGCGCGTAATATGAGCAACGCGTGGAAAACTCCGCGGAGACTGGCGGAAGGAAAGGGTGGTGGGTACCCGGAAGTGGCCACTTGACGCGGAATGTATTTAAACGTCATGGAAAACCGGAGAGCCATAGATCTTACCAGATGAATTCCATGCGTGCGCAAATTGCTCGGCACTCGTGTGCGCACTGGCTCTGCAATAGTCGCGCTATTAAGTGAGGTCACGTATGACTTAGACCCGAGCCCACTCGACCCCTTGCCCTTGTTCCCCGCCGCCGCTCCCACCCACCCCCGGCTACAGGAAACTAGACGGGCCCCGGTGTCTGCTGCCACCACAGTCGGCCACCTAGCGCTCAACCCCGAAATGACGTCGCTGCATTTTTACCTATGGCGGGCGAGGAGAAAGCATCGTCATCAAACAAGAGTCTACGGCGCCATGCCCCTCAGAAGTCTACGGACCCCTCTTCCACGCCGCTCCCTACCCGAGCCACGACAGCGCTTTTCGATTAGCTCAATGCCGGTCCGTCCGTCTCAATCGGCGCTTACCTATAACGCTTTCCAGAGAGTTCTTCTTATCGGCCAGGTGACTGCGAGCGGGGCGTTCCGACTCGGTCGTTAAGATAACGCTCAGAGCTCTCTCTGAGCGCCGCCGCCGACGCCGACGCCGCTCGCCGAGCGCTCTCTGCTTGCTCTCAGCGCTTCGGGCAACGGTAACTCTCCTTCGTCTGGACATCGGACTTTATTAGCCAATAAAGAAAAAGAACCGACGGTTGATTAATTGCTACATTAGCCGCGGAAACAGACAAATTGCGAAATGATTGTGGCTAAGTAAAGTGACAGGCTGCTCTACGCGTCCTGTGTTTATGTATTATAGTTCTCCGTCGCTATTCTGACGCTACAATGGCGGCGATCGAGTCGTTTAGGTGGATATAGTGACTGGGCATTGTTTACGACACATCCCTGCACATTATTTATAATCACGTATACCTACAACTGAATAAATCCTTTTAACTGAAATTGTACCTATATAGTAGGCCTATACAGCTATATACCTAAACCTCTTTTGCTCTACCTTTAACTGAATACCTGTACCAAAAACATATGCATGCCTAATCACGTATACCTATCCTTTTAACTGAAACTGTACTGGTATAGCTATTCCTAAACCTATATCGCTGTACCTATAGATGAATACCTGTACCAAAACATATGCCCAATCATGTATAGCCTACCTATCCTTTTAACTGAAACTGTACCTGTTTTGCTATACCTAAACCTATATCGCTATACCTATAACTGAATTCATATATGCATGAAACGTGGGTAATGGTGGCCGTTTGGTTAGAGCGCTTGGCTTGCAACGCGGAACGCATGGGTTTGAGCCTCGACCTATAGGCAGTTACTGTGTACGGACCTTAAGCATGTTCTTCACTCACAATTGCTCGGCCCAATCGATATTTTTTAAAGACAAACAGACAAACAAACAAACAAACAGACAGGCAGAAGGACAGAGAGAAACAAACAGACGGATAGACAGGACGAAAAACAGACAGAGAGACAAACAAACAGACGGACAGATAAGGACAGACAGAAGACAGACAGACGGACAAACAAACAGACGATAAACAGACACAAAAAGACATACGCATAGAGAGACAAAAAGACAGACAGAACGGACAGAAACATACAGATGGACAGACAGACAGACGGACACAAAGACAGGCAG